>OY740787.1:92694357-93223322 GCA_963514005.1 Raja brachyura | reverse complement strand
GGGTGGGGAGGGATGGTGGAGGGTAGGGGGAAGGGGATTTAGTGGAGGAAGGCTGTGGGATGGGAGGGGGGCTGGGGTGAGGAAGAGGACAGAGAGAGGGAGGGGAGATGGGAGGAGAGAGAGAGAGGTTGGAGCGAGAGAGAGAGTGGGGAGATAGAGAGATGGAGAGAGAGAAAGATGGGGGAGAAAGATTCAGGGGGAGAGACAGAGAGAGCAAAATGCAACCGTGCATCACACGTTCAGAATGTTCTGTAAATGAAGCGTGTGCATCAGAGGAGAGGGGGGTGCTGTCCTGTACGGCTGCCAGACCTGCACGCTGTCCGTTTTTTTCACTTCTTTTTTTATTATTTTTAGTATGTTAAAAGTGTGGAGTTGGGGGGTCTAACCTTCATATGTGTGGGAGGGGAGAGGGGGACCACTTTTTCAAGTCCCTACCAGGTCGGAGAGGCTGCCTTTCTCAAAGCAGCAACTTCGACCCGTCCTCACAGCCTACCAGCAGGGCCTGGAGCGGCGTTTCCAGAGGGGACCTGGACAGAACTTCGGCTTTGGCAGCAGCACAGAGCTGGAGCGCTATCGCCGAGCCGAGCGGGCGATGCCTTGACTGGGTCACCGCGCTGGAGCTCCGAATTGCTGAGTCCGCCGATTGAACATCGTGGAGCTGCGGGGCTGTGGAGCGGCCAGCTGCGGGCGGCGGTGCTGAAATTTTACATCAGGAGCGTGGGATCTCTCGCAGAGATCGCCAGTGGTGATTGTGGGGGATGGGTTTTTTTTTATGTTAAACTTCTTCTTTAATGCTATGTTGTATCTTTATTAGTGTGCTGCAAGGACATCTGAATTTCCCCTGAAAGAGGATTAATAAAGTATTTCTCTATCTATTTATCTATCTATCATGCATGAAAGCTGTCGGCAGCTCCATGGAATTCAGGGGAGGAGCCTGCCACGTCACACACACACTACACCTAACCACACACTAACCCACACACGTAACCACCCCCCCCCCCCCCCCCCTCTCCGTCCCCCCCTCCCCCCCCCCCCCCCACTCCACCCACACACACACACATAGCGGGGCCGATCTAAGCTGTCAATGAAGACAGCAAATTTATTTTAAAAAAACTGTCTTTGAAATGGTCTAGAATATGGTCTCCATTTGTGTTGAATTGTTGAAAGGATCAATTGGACCAACACGGAAACTTGACTGAAAACCTGAACTCAGGATTGGATGAATAGTAACACTTTATAATTTACGGACCTATCTCCTAAATTGTATTATTGGTAATTTATCCTATTTTTTTCTTCTCTCTCCCTCCCCCCTTCTTTCTATCTATATTAAAAAAAATAGAAGCTGTGTTAATATGTAATTGATAATCGAGGACACCAGCTATTCTGGTAGCTTGGATCCCAGCTATTAACAATATGTAATTGATAATGGCGGTGCAGGCTCGAAGGGACCGAATGGCCTACTCCTGCACCTAATTTCTATGTTTCTATAAACAAATTGTGTTTTGTCTACGATATGTATATGCTTCTAATAAAAAAATTATTTCAAAAAAAGTTAATGTTAAGAATTTGTGATGCTAAGTGAGAAATAATTAAATTAATTCAACGAAAAACAATGGGAATCAACAATAATTAGTGGAATTAAATGAGAAACAATAACATTCAATGCAATGAAATAGGAAATAAACAATGCTTTAATCCACAGCGGGGGGTGGCGGACCAGCAGGCAAGCTGGATGTGGGAGCGGGAGCGGGGCAGGACCGGGTGGGGCCAGGAGGTGGGTGGGCCAGGAGGCAAAGACATTGTGAGGTCAGCAGCTGGGCAACCTTAACATTTTTTTAAAAATGTCCGTTTGGTTATACATTTTAGTAAATATCTCGGGAAATAATTGACCAAATTTATAGGGAATTGTGTTTTTTTTAAATCATAAGCAAAATCTCTACCAGAAGATGTAAAAATGTTAGTGTTATTGTAAAGTCAGCAGCTGGGCAGCGGTTACATTTATTTAAAAAAAAGGTCAGATTGGTCAACAATTTTAATACAAAAGTCGGGACGATTATGTGCCAAATGTACAGAGGAGTGGATTTCTAAAATCACAAGGAAAATCTCTACTGAAATATGTAAACATTTACCCGTTTCAGCATCCGGATTTCGAGGAGATACGTTTCAAACGCACAATGACACACACACACAGACACACATTTAGAATAGATACTAGACAAAGTGCAGACCCGTTGGGTTTGTTCCCCCAATGCATGGTTGTGGGGCGGGGCGGCATGCAGTATCACACACACTAACCACCCCCACACACACACTAACTACCCCCTTGATATTATATTAATATTATTAAATTGCTCCTTTGTAAATAGGGCGCGCAGTCCTGTATGGTATGGTTGCCCAGCCTGCAGTTGTTTGTGTTTCACTTTTTCTTTATTTTTAGTGAGTTAAAGTGTTTTGTTTGGAGTCAATTCTTTTTTATGTGGGGGGTGAAGGGGAAACTGCTTTTCCTGGTCCCTACCTGTTCGGAGAGGCAGCCTTTCTACGGGCTGCATCTTCGACCCGCCCTCGCGGCCTACCAGTGGGCCTGGAGCGGCGTTTCCTGAGGAGACCGCCCAGAACCTCGGCTTCGGCAGCGGCACAGTGCTGGATCACCGCACTGGAACTCCGTTGAGCTGAAGACCGCCGACAAAAAACATTGTGGAGCTGCGTGTCTGTGGAGCGGCCAGCTGCGGGCGGCGGCGCTGACTTCAACATCGGGAGCCGGGGGGGGGGGGGTCTCCATTCAGCGCGGCTCAGGAGGGAAGGAGGTAGAGGAGAGGGTGGAGGGAAGGGCGTGGGGATGGGTGGAGGGGGAAAGGTGGTTTAGGGGAGGGTGAAGGGGGTTTGGGGGAGGGAGGTGGAGGGAGGGAGGAGGAGGGTAGAAGGGTGGTTGAGAGGAACGGGGAGAGAGAGAGGGAGAGGGAGGGGAGAGAGAGAGAGGGGGAGGGGGAGAGGGAAGGGGAGAGATGGAGGCGAGAGAGGTGGGGTGGAGTGGGGAGAGAGAGAGGAGAAGGGGAAGGGAGATAGAGAGGGGGGAGTGAGAGAGGGAAGAGAGAGAGAGAGTGGGAGAGGGGGGAGAGCGAGAGAGAGGGGAGAGACAGAGAGAGGGGGGAGATCTTAGGATATTGAAAAGCAGCGGGGGGGACCAGCCGATCGTGGCTTCCGATAAGGGAAGCGCACCCACCAGTGTGACAGAGCCGGGCTGGCCCGGGGGGCGGGGGGGACAGACGATCGGGCCTCCCCGGAGAGGAGATGCTCTCCCCGGAGAGGGCGATTGTGATGGGTTGAGAGGAAAGGGGAGAGAGGGAGGAAGGAGAGGGGGGGAGGTGAGAAGGAGGGGGGGGGGTGCCGGGCAAGTGTGTGGGCTGCAAAATGCGGAGAGAGTCAGAAGCGACTTCTGACTCTCTGGAAACCCACAACTGGAATGAGCAGGAGGGCGGGTGGGGGAGGGGATGGTGGGGCTTCATGAGCTGCGCAGACAGTGAGGAGAGCTTCATTGCGTGAGGCGCGTCTGAGTTGAAGATCTGCAGAACAAAGATCCTATAGCGGAGCTGAGCTGTAGAATCTTGGTTCGGCAGAACTTTCTCGATCTTTCTGCGCCTTTTCAAAAACGGGGGGGTGGGTGGGCTAACGTACCTCGTGGTAAACTGCGCATGCGCGTTGACAGCAGGTGCATTAATCGAGAGCGGCGGGGGGGGCGGGGCCACAAGGAAAGGCATTGTGAGGTCAGCAGCTGGGCAGACTTTACATGTATTTTTTAAATGTCAGTTTGGTGATATTTCTTTGTATCTTGGGAAATAATTTAGCAAATTGAGAGAGGGGTCGATTTCTGAAATCATAAGTTAAATCCCTACCGAAATATGTAAAAATCTCTGCGTTGTTGCATCTGGTTTTCGAGGAGATATGTTTCAAAGGCAAAATCACACACACACACCCAGACACATTCACACACACACACAGAGTTTAAAAGTATACTAGACCAAGTGCAGACCCGTTGGGTCTGTTCGCCCAATGCGCGTTTGCGGGAGGGGGGGGGTGGGTTGGTGCGGGGCGGCATGCGGCGTCACACACACTAACCACCCCCACACTAACTACCCCCTTGATATTATATTAATATTATGTGAGAGCCAGAATGATTAAACCACATTGTGAGGGACAGAAGGAGCAAAGGCCCACAATCACTATGCCAGGGACAAAGCCGTGGAAACAAGAAATGCTTTTACTTTCGAGCCTGCAGAATCGGGTGCCTCTCCAAAACGAGACACACCGAGGTCAAGAACATATTCTCCACTTATACAACACAATTACATTGAATCAGCCTACTCTTCTGGCTCCTTCCAATCGGAGCGCTGAGGTGCACACTCTTCCTGTAGCGCCCAATGTTCATGGTAATTAGCAGTTTCCCGATCAGGGGCGTATAAGCAATATTTATTTACCTCATTAAGCACGCGCCAGTAGTTATTCACCTAACCTATTTAAGCCCCTTTAGCCTAGTAGCCAGTTTCTTGCAGTTACAGCTGCATCAGCAATCTCCTCCTGTTTTCAAACAATGTTCCCTTCCCAAGGACGATGGTTTGCTCGTTCTGTTCCTCACCATGTGGTTTAATCATTCTGTCTCTCACAATCCACCCTTTTTCTTTTGCTACGCATTCTTTGATTAAACCCCAATTTCAAACCCCTTCAGCTCCTATTGAAGTAACAACCTCCTAATTTCCTCTTTCTGTGTATCTAGAACCTTCCCTGGTCTCATTATCATTATTTTCTGTACTTCCCCTTTCGTTCCCATAGGCACCACTACAGCCTGCATCTGAATTATGCTCCTGGTTATATTCCTTCCCCCATTGCCCGGCTTTCCATAAGCAAAGCAACCTCTCTCCTCTGGGGCAGGTTCTATACATCCTCATTCCTGAGTACCCCAAATTCTGCACTGTAATATTCTACTCCCCCCCTCCTTACAACTGGTTCTGGTTCTATGAGTATAAGATGAGTCATGCACATAAGAATGATAGGTAAAGGACCTTCTGGTTTGTCTGCCATACCTGATGGGGTGGTAACATTTATCACAATCGTCCATACATTTACTTACAGTGACGACCATCATTAGTACAAGTGCCCAGCACTGCATTTTAATCTTTCAGTTCAATCGTTCTTTCTCAAAAATCAGGGTCAGTGGTTTATTTCCTTGTCTTACTGTCCAGTCCTCCTCAGCTGGAGGTTCCACTGGTCCCTTTATTCACACTGCGAGTGTCCCCCTATGGGCATTTCATAGGGGGATACTGCTATATCCTTTCATGGAGCGGTTCGAATTCTAAGCAAGGCTATTGGCAAGCACTTAGTCCAGGGCAGTCTAGTTTCCTCCATCAATTTGGCAATTTGTGTTTTCAAGGCGGCATTCATCCTCTCCACCATTCCCGAGCTCTGTGGATGCCAGGGAGTATGCAACTTCCATTTTATCCCTAGGGTATCACAGATAAGCAAATGGATCTTTGAGGCGAAATGGGTTCCTCGATCTAATTGAGAGACTCGATGATTCCATAACGTGGAATTATTTGTTCCAATAGAATTTTGTATTTCAGGATTTACAAGATATCTACGGATTGTCTTCACAACACTTGTTTAGGTACTTACAAATTAGAGATTATATTAAATCTAATACACAAGATTATAAAAATAAAGAACCAGGATTATTAGATGAATTGTTTAATTTGCACCCAAATAGAGAAAAATTAATAGCTTATATATATAACATTATTCTGGATAAGGAGAATCCAACAACTGAAACATATCGACAAGCATGGGAAAATGAAATTGGATTATCTATAACAAAAGAAAATTGGGAAGAAAGTTTACAACGAATACATCGATGTTCGTTAAATGCGAGACATACATTGATACAATTTAAAGTGTTACATAGATTACATTATTCGAAAACTAAATTAAATAGTATTTTTCCTAATGTCTCCTCTATCTGTGATAAATGTAAGAATTTAGAAGCAAATTTAATACATAGTTTTGTTACATGCCCCAAATTGAATTATTACTGGACAGAAATTTTTAAAGTTATTTCTTAAGTTCTTAAAGTTAAACTGGACCCTGACCCAAAGTTAATAATATTCGGAATTCCGGATTCAAATTTGGTACTAACAGCAAATCAAATAAATTTCTTTGATTACTGTTTGATAATAGGGAAAAAAATCATACTGAAATTTTGGAAGGGAACATTATCCCCCACAATTAAAATGTGGGCAGCAGAGATGTTGGAGACGTTACATTTAGAAAGAATTAGATTTGTCCTACTGGACAAATATAATTCCTTCGAACAGACATGGTCTCCATATATACAGTATTTAGAGAAGTAGCTGTTCTTGGCATCACGGCTCGACGGGTACCCTACGGGATTTGAAGAAAATAATTCATTTTCATACTAGTGTTAATATGCATGTCTCTATTGATATTATTATTGGTAACAGTTTTATTTACAATATATTTTGTTGTTTTTCGTTTATATATATATATAATATTTTTTCACCGTTTTGTTTGTGGTTTTTGGGGGGTTTTTTTCTTTCTCTTCTTTTTTTTTCTTTTCTCTTTTTTCTTATATATAATCAGATCATTATTTAATCATATCTTTATTGATTTATAACTGCTCTATTCTTTTTCTGTCTTTATTTCCAAAAAAATAGAAGATAATAATTATCAATGTGTTATTTGTATAAATATTGAATTAAGCTGATGCTTGTAAATTTGTTTTAAACATTGTAAATTGGTTACTTCTAATAAAAATATATATTTTTAAAAAAATTAAAAAAAATTTTGGCTACTATCTGAGAAGTGGCATTTACTGTGGGGAACGCTTCCACCCAATGGGTAAAGTGGTCCACCACCACTAGGAGGTATTTCCATTTCTGTATCCTGGGAAGTTCGGTAAAATCTACCTGTATTCTCTGGAATCGCCTGATGGCTAACTGCTGCCCTCCTCCTAGCGCTGCCCTCATCACTTTCTTATTTACCTTCTGACAGATCACACAGCTTGATACTGCTTGTTTAACCAGAGTATATATCCCTCTACAAGCATACGTACGTAAAAGAGTATCACATAATGCCTGAGCCCCTCCAGTGTGACTGGGAATGTAATCTCCCCAATAATTCTCAGATAACCTCCTTATTCAGCAATTGCTTCCCATCCGGTGTCCACCATCGTCCAACTTCTGTCATTTTTGCTCCTTCCTCATTCATCGTACCGATATCGAATTTGGAGAACACGGGTATCTTCTTTATCCCTTCCCTGAGAGGTATTAGAGATCATTTTTACCGTCCCCTGTAAAGCTGCCCGTTTTGCCACCTCGTCCGAGGCTCTGTTTCCCCGGCCTCTGGAGAATTTCCCTTGTGGTGTCCAGCCACATGTACTACGGCTATTTGCTCTGGCTTTGTTACTGGTGGTCTGATGCTTGCTGTAATGGCGGTCGGAAGTGGTCCCAGCCTTTCAGCTACTGCCTCAGTCACACTGATCAATCCTCACATGACTCCGTATGCGAGGCCCACTCTACACAAAAGGCGCTCGGAAACCACTGCGATGAAGAAATGCCTCGGCACTCTCTAGGAGAAGCGAGCTCCAATCTTCATCATTTTCCATCCACTTGTCTTGGTTGGCCGCAAGCATTGGCCAGTCGATCTTCTAGGAGGCGGCCTGGATTTCCCTCTCTTCCGCCTAATCAGTCCTTTCCTCCTCGTCAGTCATCGCCCTCTCCTCTTGGTCGGCGATCACTGCTGCACTCAGAGTCTGCAGTTTGTCCAGCACCTCTGCAAGAGAATCTTTGCAGGAGTCCTTTGCTCTGGGCCTCGATGCCTGTGGTGGGTGTAGGTAGCTCCGGTTGATCAGACAGTGCAGCGGAGGTGTGTACAGCTGCAGCCTGACTTTTCTTGAACTGATCGAGGACAAGTTCAAGACAAGTTCAAGAAACTGATAATAGACAATAGGTGCAGGAGTTTGCCATTCGTCCCTTCAAGCCAGCACCACCATTCAATGTGATCGTGCCTGATCATCCACAATCAGTACCTCGTTCCTGCCTTCTCCCCATATCCCCTCACCCCGCTATCTTTTAGAGCCCTATTTAACTCGCTCTTGAAATTGTGAGATATAAAAAAATCACAAACGCTGTTTGAGACAAAGTCAGCAAAGAAGTTTTTATTAAGATAATATTCTGCAGAATAGGTGCCTTTCATTTGCTGTCCCCTAGAGGCACACCAAAGTCAGGAAAGTAAAGCCCCTTCATACATACAATTCTGCTGGCTTAACCCCTCTGGCTCTTCCCAATCAGAGCACTGAGGTGCACAGTCTATAGGTACGTCCCCCCAGTACCTCCCACATCATACATCGCATGTTGAAACATGTGCATGGTAATGAGCAGTTTCTCAACCAGGGGCGTGTAAGTAATATTCATTTATTTCATTAAGCATGCTCAGTTGCAATTGACCTGGCCTAGTTTCTTGTATTTTAATTGAAAAGCTAGTATCTGGTGAGTTTGTTACTTTTTATCTCGAATTTCTCTCTGTTCTATATATCGTTATTTTCTATTCTACTAACAGTCTGGCTTTGTTGAAACCTTATTTCTTTCTAAGCTATATTTTTCTATTCCGAGTTTAAATCAACCATGTCTGTTAATCCCTTTATCACAAAAGTATCCAGAGAAAGTATCCTCCACCGCCCTCTGAGGCAGAAAATGCCACAGACTCACAACTCTGTGTGAAAAGGTGTTTCATCGTCTCTGTTCTAAATGGCCTACCCCTAATTCTTAAACTGTGGACCCTGGTTCTCAACTCCCCCAACATCGGGAACATGTTTTCACCTTTACAATTTCTCAGTTCTATCCATACTGATTCTATATCTCCTGATTCTATGTCACCCCTCGCAAGACTGAATTTAATTCCTCACCAACATAGCTACCCCACCCCATCTGCCCATCTGTCTGCCTTTTCGATAGGACGTAAACCCTTGAATATTCAATTCCCAGCTCAGGTCCTCTTGCAGCCGTGTCTCTGTACTTCCCACAACATCATACTTGCCTATTTCTAACCGAGCCTCAGGCTCATCCATTTTATTTTGTTATATTTTGTGCATTCATACATAAATCTTTTAATCCATTACTCCCCTCACCCTTCACATCAATTCCTATTTCACTTGGCCTTGTTCTCCTATCCCTTCCTGAGCTTTCTGCCCCGTTAATTCTGGTGTCTTTCTTAACTTTTCTTGTATTCTCTTTCCGTTTGTAACTGCATCCTTATACCCGTGTAGCAGTGGCAAACCTGCCTGCCAGAATGCCGATCCCCCTCCTGTTAAGGAGCAACCTATCCTTTTTGTAGAATTTACCCTTCCCCCAAAGAGTAGACAGTCAGACCTTTCCTCCAGAGTGGAGATAACAAAGATGAGAGGACATAGGTTTATGTTTAGAGGGACCAAGTTGACAGAAGATATGTGGGGCAGTTATGGACAGAGAGTGATTGGTACCTGAAACATGTTACATGGTAGTGGTGGAGGCAGGCACGATGATGGCATTTAAGCGTATTAAGTGGCATTTAAGCGGCTCTTACACAGGCTTATAGATATGCAGGGAATTGAGGGAAATAAACTGCATGCAGGCAGAGAAGCTCAGTTTAATGAGCCAAACATAAAGCGCTGAAGTAACTCAGCGGCTCAACAAAGTGCTGGAGTAACTCAGCGGGTCAGACAGCATCCGTGGAGGAAATGGACAAGGGGACGTTTCAAGTTGAAATGTTACTTCAGACTAATTGTAGTTCGGGTGGGGGAGGAGGAGAGAGCTGGAAAAGTGGTGGGACTGGACAAATCATGGCAAGGGATAGGTGATTGAAAGATGACGAGAACGTAGTAAAAACTCAAGATGAAATTGCAACACAATGATGTCAGATAAGGTGATAAGAGGAAGAGTGAAATGTAAAGCTAGAGGAAGGGATGCAGTGGAAGGGGACAGGGAGGGGGTGGAAGGGGGAAGGGTTGGAGGAGGAAAAGCTTTTCACTGTACCCCGCTACACGAACAATGAACTACACAATATACAGGGAATTAAATAGAGTAAAGGAGACAAAGGACAGCCGGTGAAAGAGGTCTACGCATGTGTGTGAGTGTGTGAGAGAGAGAGTTTGTGTGCGAGGGAGAGACTGAGAATGTGTGTGCGAGCGACAGTGTGTGGAGAAAGAGGGACCGTTGGACTGTGAGAGTGTCCGTGTGTGTGTATGTGTGTGAGAGAGAGTGCCCGTGAGAAAGAGAGAGTGGCTGTGTGTGTGTGAGAGAGGGTATGTGAGTGGTTGTGTTTGAGATTGTGAGAGGCTGTGTGTGACAGAGAATGTGTGTGCGAGAGAGAGACTGTGGGTGTGTATAAGAGAGAGAAACTGGATGTGAGAAAGAGTGGGTGTGAGAGGGTGGATGTGTGAGTGTGCGAGTGAGAGTATGAAATAGGGGAACAGAATGAGGGAAACATTCCCATTTCTTGAGCATCTATCACCTCCTCATAAATTTGATGAGAGAAAGATTTCTGCAGGAAGAGAATACATTTGAAGTGCAGCCACACATAAGGGCAAGCACTCATTGCTTCCAATAGAGTTATGGCAACTTCACAGTATCTTATTTAGCAATAGTGGTTCTTGGAATGAAATTATCCAGAGTAATTTCCTGCAGTTGCCAGCATTTTTCAATGAGTTCTAGTTTGTAGCTCCAGCCCTGAAAGGAAAATTGGTAATGAAGCACGGTAACAACTTAAAGATAGAACAGCATGGGAAGAGACAGAGAAAATGCCCCATCTGAGCTAGTTCCAGATTATCACATTTGCACCATATCCCTCGGAATATTTCCCATTCATGTGCCTGTCCAAATATCTGATAAATGCCCTTATGGTATCTAATTCAACTATTGCCTGAGGCAGCTCGATACATACACCCACCACATACTGTGTTTTGAAATGATGCAAAGAGCTGGAGTAACTCAACAGATCAGGTACCATCTCTTGAGAATGTGAATAGGTGACGATTCAGGTCAAGACCCTTCTTCAGACTGATTGTAGGGGGAAGGGAGAGGAAAGCTGGAAAGGGGAGAGGCAGGACAAGGCGCGGCAGGTAATAGGTCGACACAGGCAAGGAAGGGTGGTTGACAGATAGATGGGTGGAACAAAGGTCAGAAATAAGAACAGTAGGCATGAGACAGGCTTGAAGAGTTGCAGATTGTGAAGGCCACAGTGCAGGTTACTCGCCATTGT
This sequence comes from Raja brachyura, assembly GCA_963514005.1. The sequence goes on along the minus strand of OY740787.1, from coordinate 93,212,024 downwards.
GCAAACCCAGGAAGCCACGCTGCTCTCCTTCCCTGAGTATATCACTCTATTCACGCCTAACATCACTGACCGTGGAATGAGAACACAGAGATGGGAATGAGGGGCCATAAGAGGAAGAAGTGATGTCTCAGATCCAAAACCTTAATTCTGGAAACACCCAACAGACCAGCATTGTGGGACACATTGACCATACAGGCTGTGCTGGAAACAGGCTGAGCCCCACATTCTTGTGATGACGAGCTGCATCTTCCTGACCATGGTGTACTCCCCATCCCAGGCAGAGTCGACCACTCCACCTAGAACTGGAGCAACTACACACCATGGTCAACAAACACATGTCGGTGTACCCCTAAGCCTTTACCATCATAGCAGGAAGCTCCTACAAAGTTAGTCTGAAGAAATCACTCCCTGACGACCGCCAACACATGTCCAACCGCACCAGAGGATTAAATGCCCTCGGTCAAATAGCGGCACATTTGGATAGCAGTAGCAGGATTGGTCCGAGTCAGCATGGATTTACGAAGGGGAAATCATGCTTGACTAATCTTCTGGAATTTTTGGAGGATGTGACTAGGAAAATGGACAAGGGAAAGCCAGTGGCTGTTGTGCACCTGGACTTTCAGAAAGCATTTGATAAGATCCCACATAGATTAGTGGGCAAAACTATGGTATTGGGGGTAGGGTGCTGACATGGATAGAACATAGGGTGGCAGACAGGAAACAAAGAGTAGGGATTAACAGGTCCTTTTCAGAATGGCAGGCATTGACTTGTTGAATACCACAAGGCTCGATGCTGGGACGGCAGTTATTTACAATATATATTAATTATTTAGTTGAAGGGATTAAAAATAACATTAGAACATTTGCAGATGACACTAAGCTGGGTGGCAGTGTGAACTGTGAGGAGGATGCTGTGAGGATGCAGGGTGACTTGGACAGGTTGGGTGAGAGGGCAGATGCATGGCAGATGCAGTTTAATCTGGATAAAAATGAGGTTATCCACTTTGGTGGCAAAAACAGGAAGGCAGATTATTATCTGAATGGCGTCAAGTTGGGAAGAGGGGAAGTACAACTTGATCTGGGGGTCCTTGTTCATCAGTCACTGAAAGTAAGCATGCAGGTACGGTAGTCAGTGAAGAAAGCGAAAGGTATGTTGGCGTTTATAACAAGAGGAGTTGAGTACAGGAACAAAGAGGTCCTTCTGCAGATGTACAGGGTCCTGGTGAGACCACACCTGTAGTATTGTGTGCAGTTTTGGTCTCCAAATTTGAGGAAGGACATTCTTGCTATTGAGAGAGTGCAGCGTAGGTTCACGAGGTTAATTCCCACGATGGTGGGACTGTCATATGTTGACAGAATGGAGTGGCTGGGCTTGTATACTCTGGAGTTTAGAAGGATGAATGGGAATCTTATTGAAACCTATAAGATTATTAAGGGTTTGTATTCGCTAGAGGCCAGAAACATGTTCCCGATGTTGGGGGAGTCCACAACCAGAAGCCACAGGTTAAGAATAAGGGGTAAGCCATTGAGAACGGAGATGAGGAAATACTTTTTCACACAGTGAGTTGTGAGTCTGTGGAATTCTCTGCCTCAGAGGACGGTGGAGGCTGGTTCTCTGGGTGCTTTCAAGAGAGAGTTGGATACTTTTAAAGTTAGCAGAGCCAAGTGGTATGGGGAGAAGGCAGGAACGGGGTACTGATTCTGGATGATCAGCCATGATCACATTGAATGGCGGTGCTGGCTCGAAGGGCCAAATGGCCTGCTCCTGCACCTATTGTCTATTGTCTCTTGGCTATTGTCTATTATCACTGCTATCACTGATGCCGATCACTCCATCCCTCACTTCGGGAAATCCAACCATTCAGCTGTTCTGCTTCTTCCAGCAGACAGGCAGAAACTGAAGAGCACACCCCCAGCAGTGAGAACTGCACAGAGCTGGTCAGGGGAGGCAGAGGAATGACTGGGACTGCTTGCAGTCTGTAGACTGAGCTATGATCGAGGACTCAGCAACATACCTGAATGAATACGCCATAGTTGTTACAGACTCCATAAGGAACTGTGTGGTGGAACGTGTTCCTACAAAAACCTATCCGAGTGTTTTTCAACCAGAAGCGTTGGATGAACCAGGAGATCTGCATTCTTCTGAGGAACAGGCATTCAAGTCTCGCGGTGCAGAATTCAACAAGAAGTCCAGATATGGCCTTGATAAGGTCATCACAAAGGCTAAAAGAGACTTTTGCTCTAAGCTGGATGATAAATAGGATGTTCAGCAACTGTGGCAGAGCTTGAATGCCAGCTCTCCCTACAAGGTGAAATCAGGGGGCAGATCTAGTGACAGCGAAGCATCACTCCCCGACGAGCTCAATGCGTTCTACACATGCTTTGTTGGGGAGAACACTGATGTGCCTTCCCGAGCCCCCACAGTCGAAGACGCCGACGTCTGAAGATCCTCCAGGGGGGTGAACCTTCGGTAAGCATCTGGACCTGATGGTATACCTGATCTTGTTTTTAAAACATGTGCAGACCAACTGGCTGCAGTTTTTGCAGACATCTTCAACCTCTCATTACTGAGGTCTGAGGATCCCATCTGCTTTAAGAGGCCATCAATAATACCGGTGCGCAAGAAGAGAAAGGTGAGATGCCTTAATGACTAGTAACCGGTGGCACTACCATCCGTGTTGTTGAAGTACTTTGAGAGGTTGGTTATGGTGCATATCAACTCTTACTTCAATAAAAAAAACCATTGTGAGATATAACTCGTGCTCACAATCACTGCTCAGAGACTAAATCATCGAAACAAGAAATGATTTTTATTTATTTGCGAATCTGCAGAATCGGGTGCCTCCCCAAATTGAGACACACCAAAGTCAGAACAGTAAAGCCCCTTTATACACACAATTCTGCTGGCATAACCTCCCCTTCTGGCTCTCCCCAATCAGAGCACTGAGGTGCACAGTCTATGGGTACATCCCCCAGTACCTCCCACATCATACATAGCATGTTCATGATAATGAGCAATTTCTCGACTAGGGGCGTATCACCAATATTCATTTATTGCATTAAGCATGCCCAGTTGCAATTGACCTGGCCTAGTTTTCTCACCTCCAACTGACCCATCTCAGTTTTTTTATATCTGAACTAAAGCTAGTCTCTACTGACAAGGGTCCCCTTTCATCCCTAGTCTCTACTGACAAGGGTCCCATCTATCACCCTCCTTCTACGCTACACTATGCAATCCATCCTCACCCAAGGACAGTTCTGATAAACCCACTCTCAGCTATGTCAACATCCTCTCCCTGCCTCTATCGGTTAGAATCCTGTTTACAAGTTAGAATCTTCTCCTGAATCCTTACAATAGTGGGGTTTAATCACTTTATCCCTCACAATCCTCCCTTTTTCTTTTGCTACGCATCTATTGATTAAACCTCAATTTCAAGCTCCTTCAATTCGAATTGAAGTAACATTCTCCTAATCTCCTCTTCCTATGGATCCTGGACCTTCCCTGGTCACATTATCATTATTTTTGGTATTGCCCCTCTCTCTCCCATAGGCACTACTACAGAATGCATCTGAAAGATCAGCCCAGCCATTGCACATAGAAACACGAGTCCTGCTGTTCTCCACCATGTTCCCCCGAGGATGGAATCCCACCATTGGGTTCCCATAATCGAATTCCACTTCTGTATTGGAACATGTGCCAATTTCCAGATTCCCTCTGATATGTCCATTACAGCCTGTCCATTGTCATCAATATTTAGGCAGCAATTAGAGAGGTTGAATTTCCCGCATACCCCTCCTTCTTCTGCCAGGAGGTAATCTAGGGCCAACCGGTTCTGGTATATTGCTGTCTCATCTGTGTCTGCTGCTTTGGCAGCATCTCCAGTGCCACCGCAGTTTGGTTGGTAATTACTTCCAGTACTGCCTGAAGTCTTATGATCCGGTTTAACATGTATACCGGGGTTCGGTAGACCCAGGATCCATCCTTTGCCCAAGTGGCTGGTCCATAGTATGAGATGATTCTTGCGGGTGGCCATTCATCATCTTCCCATTCTCCAATGTCTATTTTCCTCTTCTTCCGATATTGGTCGTCAAATACAGGTGTTCCTAGCGACCGCCCTTCTTCAGTGTCTTAACAGGAAAAATCCCGGTTGTACCAGTCCAATGAAGCAAGTCCCGCTCCAATTTGTTGGCAACACCGAGTATGCCTTGTGTCCGCATATCCATAACAGTCCTTCAGGGGCTGGTCCACTAGAGGTAACCTTGTTCCATATATCTCGCAACACCGGAATTCCTTGATAAGGATTGTTCCTGGTGCAGTTCCATAGTCCAGTCAATTCCATTCCATCAGTCTTCATTCAGATAGTGCAGTTTCTCCCATCTTTCTTAGTTGGATACCATTTAGGCTCCTCTGGCCACCACACTCGGGACTGATTTGGCCACTGGGTGACGATGCGCTGGCAGGGGCTGCTGCCTACTAGGACGGCATCCTTTACCCAGGGCCTAGAGATACACTCAGTCCCAACCGGAGCATCTGTCAGGACCCATGCCTGGGGATCTCAGTCTTGTCCAACTGTCAGGTTCCACTCCATCAGGTCCCATACTTCAACAATGGATCCTCTCCACGGCCAATGTGAGCTCATCAGTGGTCCGCCACAGACCTAACAGTTAGTCACATTCAGGGTTCCAGCTATCCGGTGGGTCAAGTCCACAAACAAGTTTTTCCCTCCTTCAGGGATCTCAATCTGCTTCTTTATTTCTTCATACATTGTCTGGTGCATTTGAGGCTGAGTAGGTAGGGGAGGGGGAGGCTTGGTGACTACTACATCCGTTAACCTTTGTATTACTTCCTCCTTCACTTTGTCTAATGTCCATCTTAAGGCATGAAAAGGGAGACCTAACTGTCCTATCCTAGTCATACAAACCCATCTCTTACACTTTTGGCAGGTAACGTGCCCAAATCTCCCTACGTATCCCCTATTCTCTACCATATAATACTTCCTTCCCCCGTCCTCACAAATAGTTCTAGTCCTCAGGCTATAGCAAGCAACATTCACATGGGAATGATGGGTAAATGATCTGGTTGTCTGCCCTCCATATCTGATAGGATAATAACATTTATCACAGTTATTAATACTTTTTACCATGATCACATGCAGAGCAAACAATACCACGACTGCTCCTTTCATACTGCTAGTTATACATTTTTTCTAAAAGTTAATGTTAGGGGCTTATTCCCCGGCTTCACCATCCACTGTTCCTCTTTATCAGGAGCGGGTGGGTCAACGGGACCTTTAACCCGGGTTGCGTGGGTCCACCCTTTTTCTTTTGTTCGTACTGCTGACTCGGTTGTCAGTAATACTAGGTATTGGCCGGTCCACCTGGGCTGGAGTTTCTCCTCCTTTCAATTCTTGACCAGTACCCAGTCGCCGGCCTTTACAGCATGTATCGGAAAGTAGAGTGGTGGGCTTTGAGCCAATAATCCTTTAGCTTTTAATTCTGTAAGAGAACGAGATACTGCCAGTAAATAGTTCCTTAAGAATACATCACTGCCCTCTATGGTGGGTATTCCTTCTATCTTCCCCAAATAAGGTAACCCAAACAACATTTCATAGGGGGATACTGCTAACTTTGCATGGAGTCTCCGTTGTTTCTTTCAAAGCCTTTCTGTTTCCCTACTGCTCCAAACATGTGCCAGACTCCATGTACATATGCTGCTCTTAAAACCTTAATTTCTGCCAACTGAGCTAAGCAAGATTGCAGGCAAGCTTCCAATTTGATTACCTTAAAGTCTAATTCATCCTGATGCATCACTTCAAACCCTACATACTTGCTATTATGATCCCTTTAACAAGAAACATCCACAAGCAAAACCTTTTTGTCCCCTTCATTCAAAGGCTTTGACTGTAAAACATTTCTCAGACTTCTGTCCTTCTTCCTTCATTATTTTCCTTAATGGCATCACAATTTCAACATACTTTCCAATCTAGTCTGAACTATATTCTGCCATTCCCAAGATCATCATCATCTGTCCTACTGTCTGAGGTTTGGGAACTTCAATTATCCCTTCAATTTGATCCTGCGCTTTAGCTTTTACTTCTTTATATATTACTCGTCCAACATATTCTACCTGCTGCTGACAACACAACAACTTCTTCCTTGATACTTTATGACCTCCTGTGCCATCTTTTCCAAGATAATTATAATGTCTCTCTCACATTGCTTCTCACTTGTGGAACCAACCAACAAATCATCCACATACTGTATCAACACCTTCCAAATCTGACTTTAACATCTGATTAAAAACACGGGGCTAGTATTTAAAACCCTGCCGCATCCTAGCCTAGGTGTATTTAATACCTCTTCTTTATGTTCACCATTATCTTTATTATTATTATTATTTCCTGATGACCATACCTGTCCACATCCTCAACACATCTTATCCACTACCTGTCTCCTTACTAGCCTTCCTCGACCTCTTCCCTGAGATCCCTCCTTCCCTTGGGGACCCCAGTCCTGTCTGGGCTTATATCCAGATTTATGTCACTCGTGATAGGGCATTTGAGGAAACACTCTTCCAATTACATTTATTATTGGCATGGAATTCTCTGGCCCATGTTTGGCTAATTCATAGGACTCACTGTGTGTCAGTGCATCACTTATTTCAGACTTTTCAACCAGGTCTGTTGTTACTGACAACATTGTCTTTCCTTTTTCACGCTCTTTCTTTTTCAGCTCTTCAAGTTACATTTGCATCACTTTTCTCTGCACCTCTTCCTGCTGGTCTGCAAGTTTTTCCTATCTTTGCGATATTTCTCAACCTCATTGACCAAATGATCACTGAATCATGTTAAGTTTCCAGTCTCCACCTTCTCAGCTTGCTCTCCAGATAGGCTGCTGGATTATTGTCTGAGGGCCTGCCATACCCTCTGCCTGCCTGTGCCAAACAGCATGCCATTGTTTAATGCATTGTTCACAGCATTTTTATACCAGCCATCTTCAGGAGTTCTGTCAGTTTAGTGGTTCCTATCATTTTCACCAACAGTGCCTTCAAATCTCACGTTCTCCTCCTCCAAAGCCATAATCCATTTCCTGCCCCATCAGGAATATTGGGTAAGGTATTTTTTTAGACCTCTCAGTTTATGAGTACCCCAAAGGATAATCTGTGTCTGGCCTGCTGTTATCGTTTTAAAACAGTCTCATCAATTTATCCCTCTGCTTCCCATCTACCTACACTCAGACCATACCCCTCTATTCCTTTCCCGTTCATATACCTATCCAATTTATTTTTAAATGTTAAAATCGATCCTGCCTCCACTTCCACTGGAAGCTCATTCCACACAGCCACCACTCTCCGAGTAAAGAAGTTCCTCCTCATGTTACCCCTAAACTTCTGTCCCTTAATTCTCAAATCATGTCCTCGTGTTTGAATCTTCCCTACTCTCAATGGGAAAAGTTTATCCATGTCAACTCTATCCCTCTCATAATTTTAAAGACCTCTATCAAGTCCCCCCTTAACCTTCTGCATTCCAAAGAATAAAGACCTAACTTATTCAACCTTTCTCTGTAACTTAGTTGCTTTAACCCAGGCAACATTCTAGTAAATCTCCTCTGTACAAATCTCCTCTGTACAAATCTCCTATGTTGTTGACATCTTTCCTATAATTTGGCGACCAAAATTGTTCACCATACTCCAGAATTGGAGTACAGAATTTCTTACTTCTCAAATAGTTTATCCTACTTTGCAAATATATTCACCTTTCTTTTAAAATCTTCCACTGACTCCTCCTGATTTATTACTTTCACTCCCGCCGTTAGCTCCTGCCTGAATGCTTCTCTAAACAAACCACCAAAGCTGGTTTTGATTCAGCAATTAACTTATTTCCAATTATTTCAACCCATTTTCACCACTATTTAGTACTAGTAACAATTTTCCAAACTAACTTTACTGAAAAGAAATCTATAGAAACATCAGCAAAACCAAGCCACCTACATTTTCCAACTTTCCCCTTTTAAGTTGCAATGTTACAAAGCATTGTTCATTAGCTTACAGCTGCTCGTAACCTCCCCCATTGCTTAGAATTTCTTAAAGGAACACACACACCTACCCTTACAGCATGTGGCCTGCAACAAACAAACTTATCACATATATGAACTTTCTCATTCATTCAAAACCGGTTTTTACACACAAATCATATTCGTTCCATTCTTACTTCAATGAAATTATGCAATTTCCTGCACAGATTAAAGTTTCAAAATTAACATTTATATAATTCTTATTGCTACTCTACCTTCTGCTTTCTATAATATTTTGCACAAACTCCTCGTGTACCTGACCAATCTGTATATGAGTTTCTTCTATTTCCTGAAATTTCTTTGAGGTTTCTGTCAATTTTTTTTTTGTTCAAAATCTGTTTTTCCACATATAATTTATAGGTTTCTGTAGCTTTATTTTAAAAAAATTTAAAAGTTGCCACTTCTATGTCTTTCTGTGTTGCTCCTTCCTTTTTTAACTTTACCCCCGGGGCTTCCTTCTCCCCAAGATTGCCACATTCGCCCCAACGGACTATCAGGCAGAATGTGTGGCTCTTCACCATTGAGCCTTCTTAATTTCCCCCCGGACTCTTACTTTTCCCGTTCCGGTTATCTGTTACATACTAGCCCCATTACCGTCCGACAGACCCTCGGTCGCCCGGGCAATACTTAATAGTCAGTTTTTTTACCCGGGTCCTGTGCACAAGAATCGCTCGACCGTCCCTTGTTTATTTTTCCAACACTCCCTCTTGTTTCCCGAGTCTCTTGTCCGGATATCACTCGCTCAAACCGCTGATGGCAAGCACGGAGATTAGGGACCGCTGAACTCAGCAGGGGTGCACCATCCCTTCCTTCCATGCTTCCACCGAGCGGCCGGAGTGGCGATCACGGACGAGCCCCCATTTTGTGAGATATAACTCGTGCTCACAATCACTGCTCAGAGACTAAATCATCGAAACAAGAAATGATTTTTATTTATTTGCGAATCTGCAGAATCGGGTGCCTCCCCAAATTGAGACACACCAAAGTCAGAACAGTAAAGCCCCTTTATACACACAATTCTGCTGGCATAACCTCCCCTTCTGGCTCTCCCCAATCAGAGCACTGAGGTGCACAGTCTATGGGTACATCCCCCAGTACCTCCCACATCATACATAGCATGTTCATGATAATGAGCAATTTCTCGACTAGGGGCGTATCACCAATATTCATTTATTGCATTAAGCATGCCCAGTTGCAATTGACCTGGCCTAGTTTTCTCACCTCCAACTGACCCATCTCAGTTTTTTTATATCTGAACTAAAGCTAGTCTCTACTGACAAGGGTCCCCTTTCATCCCTAGTCTCTACTGACAAGGGTCCCATCTATCACCCTCCTTCTACGCTACACTATGCAATCCATCCTCACCCAAGGACAGTTCTGATAAACCCACTCTCAGCTATGTCAACATCCTCTCCCTGCCTCTATCGGTTAGAATCCTGTTTACAAGTTAGAATCTTCTCCTGAATCCTTACAATAGTGGGGTTTAATCACTTTATCCCTCACACCATAACAACTTGTCTTCTGCATCAACAGATCAATGGAGGATGCGATCTAGCTGGCTCTCCACTTTGTACGGGCCCACTTGGACAATAAAAACACATAAGTCAGGCGATCAATACCATCATCCCCTCCAAGCTGGTTACGCGAGGAGGTGTGGTGTTGCGGAGTTCCCGTCCAGACACAAGAACATCTTTTTGGAATTCGGAGGAGGTACAGCGGTACATTTTACCATCCTTCAGCATCGCTGCGATGCTGCAGAGATTTATTTTAAAAGTTTTGCCGTGTTTTGGGACTGCGAGCAGTATTATCAACTAACTGCGTAGCTCCCACAACTTTGGCTGGCAACCTGCCAGAAAACTGTGGTGCACCAAAAGTGGGAGAAAATCTTTCTGGACTCATATACCTGCATCCACAGCCACCAATCCTTAAGGCCTCGTCGGTGCTAATCGGGCCGGTCTGGCTTGCATGTGGTGTGGGAGGATTTCTGCACCGTCTCGATTTTCTACGGCCTTGGAACTTGGATCTGAAGGGGCCTCCTTTCTCTTGGCAAGACTGGGGGTGATAGGAGGCGTCCAACAACTACGACTGCAGACAAATCCCTTCCGTTGCTGCAGAAGCAGCGAAGGTCAGCTGGAATTGCCGGCGAAAGTCAGCAGCTCGCCAGCGAATGCAGGAGAGCCGAGATAGTCAGGCGAAGAGGTGGTGACGCAGCAGTTTTTCGTGCGAGCCGCCATTATCATCATTCGAGGCAACTCTTTGCCTCCCTCCCTGGAACTCTTCCATATTGTTTGTGTGTGTGGACTTGGGCTCGTGTCATTTGGATTGTCTGTGTCTGTCTGGCATTGTGCTTAAGTGCTGTGTTTAAATTGTACTGCCTGATACCATGCAAAGTCAGTGTTCTGGGGGAGCGGGACCTTTCGGGAGCTATGCAAAGGCGGCTGCTTCAGCTGCTTCGGTTGCTCCTCTTGTGGCCCGGATCCCCAAGAGGAACCAGCCTTTCGAGCATGGGATAAGGTGCTACTTGCCCCCTCATATGAACCTGGAGGACTACACGGCTGCCTTGGCCGTGGCGAACAAGCTCGCAGGTGTCCTGTACTTGGGCAGGATGTTTGTGAAGGCCGTGTTCATCCTCGAGTCCATTGAGGGGGTGAACGAGGCCGTGAGTAAAGGAATCTCAGTGGGGGAATATTCCTGCAGGTCGAGCCCTTGGCCTGTAAGGAAGTGGGGCATATTTGGAGGAAATAGATGCCCCCACTGTCGATGGTGTTGACTCCCTGGTTACATCTGGGGAAGGCTCCTCTGCCACTGGCCCCAGGGTTGGGACCGAGGTGGAGGAGGGACCAGCGGGTGGGGCAGTGGCAACCGCTGCACAGGGTGAGGCGGGAGTATCGAGCACTAAGGGTGTGTCTGGGGATGGGGATGGTGTCTCCATCTGCAGTGAGCAGGTTAAAGGGGACTCCTCGGACAATGAGACAATGGATGTTCTTGCTCCCCCCGATGCCACTCCACTCATTCCAGTGGAGGAAAGCCACAAGTTCATCGATGCCACCGAAGGAGCCCAACATCGGCCCAGACTGGCCTCCCTCCGGTGGCCAAACTTACACGGGCTCACCGACTCGCTGAACCACATTCTCAGAAGAAGGGGGAAGGGGGAAGGTGAAGGGGAACGACCGGCGTCAGCTCAGGTCCTTCTTGGACAACCTGGAGAAGGACACCAAGACCAAGGGCAGCATCATTCTGTTGAGGGTGGAGGGACCAGTGGATCATCCCTTGTAGCCAGGGTCCAGAGAGCAAGGAGCACCGTCATTCCACCTGATGTCCGTAAGGAGAGGAGCGGCTCTGCTGTCAGCGGCCAAAGGACTGGTGGCAGGATCTAGTGAGTGGGCAGGGCCGAAGATGTCCTGGTCGGTTTGCTCCTAGGCCTGGCCAAACTGGGCATCTATGATTCACGGCGCCAGGTGGAAGAGGGCTTTGCCCCAGCCAGATGCTTGCCCCTTTAGCGGGGTTGTATAGTAGGTATTAGTATATTTGTAACATGGCTGTTTGGAATTCAGTGTCTGAATATTTGGTGATTTTGTAATATGGTAATGGGAATGTCACCACGGTTTTGGTTTTAATTTGGTTTTTGTATCGTGTACGTAATCAAATAAATTATTTTTGATTCAATTAAAAAAAGCTGGTTATGCGAGGATGTGTGGTGTTGCGGGTGAGTTTAAACACCTTTTGGAATTCGGAGGAGGTACAGCAGTACATTTAAACATCCTTGATCATTGCTGCAATGCTGCAGAGATTTATTTGAAATGTTTTGCATGTTTTGGGACTGCGAGTAGTATTATCAGCGAACTGCGTAGCTCCCACAAATTTGCATGGCAACCTGTCAGTAAACTGTGGTGCAGCAAAAGGGGGCAAAAATCTTTCTGGACTTTCATCCAGAACAACCCCCCCTTACTGCCTTGTCAGTGCTGACCGGGCTGGTCTGGCAGTCGTGCGGTGTGGGAGCATTTCTGCACCGTCTCGACTTTCTGCGTCCTTAGCAGCTGAAGGGGCCTCCTTTCTCTCGGCAAGACCGACGGAGATAAGAGGCTTCCAACAAGTATGACTGCAGGCAAATCCCTTGCGTTGTGGCACAAGCAGCGAAGACCAGCCGGGATTGCCTGCAAAAGTCAGCAGATCGCCAGGGAACGGAGAGCCGAGGTAGCCGGGCGAAGAGGTGGTGACACAGCAGTTATTGGGGGAGCCGCCAATTTCGGTGTTCGACACTTGCCTCCCTCCCTCGAACTGTTCCATATTGTAGCATTGTTACAGAACCTACCATCAGCGAGGCTACAAATCTGCCACTTCCAGTGCGTGTGATTCCGGATGCTTTGGGGGGGGGGGGGGGGGATTAAAATGCAGGTTTAAATTGATTGACGGAGAGGGATTTCCTCGGGCTGCTAGCTGATGAAGAAATATCGTTCGCGCTTCCATTCGCGGGTTTAAAAAAAAATTACTATACCATTGCATCGCTGGATTAAACTTAAACGCTAACAAAAAAGCTGTCAACGCCTTCAACATCACCGATCGCAATATCAGGACAAAACGAAAGGCATGCCGTTTATTTAACATATTATTTTGCTTGTTGGTGTGACTTTATTTTAATCTTATGATGCAAAAATGATATTTAGGCCCCATACGAATCGGCTGTGTCTTGCCTGCCAATATGGGCTTAAAATTTACGGCAATGGCAACATTACAATCGATCTCATTCAAGAAACATCCACACTCAAGATAATCAAATTCTTTTTTTTTGGAGAATCATGTCATAAGAATATCTAAATCATCTATATTTTGTGTTATTGTCTATCCATGATCAATATTTTCACACTAAATATCCACAGTACAGTTTTAGTCAGATGTATTGTGCAAAATATAATGATTTTGATTATCCGGAGAGTGGATGTTTCTAGATTAATTAATGTATGGGAATTAAACATTAAATTCCTTCCATTTTGCATATAAATTCATGACAAAGTGAGATTTAAAAATCATGTTTTATTGTGAACGCATGTGAATGGGATCAGTTTGTTACTTGTTATTTGGATACTTAGACTATTAAAAAAAATTAGCCCCTTCTTAAGAAATGGATAGATGTTTCGAGCTAGTAATTGAATTTAGATTTAATTTTTATTGGGTATTTACTATTTGTTTTAGCGTTTAACTTTATCATTTCTACCTTTTTTTCTAAAACTGCAAATAATAACTTGTTTCTGTTAATGTTGTTCAGTGTTTTATTTACTTTACATTTTAAACAGATGTCTCCGAAGAAGAAATGTAAAATTGTCCATCCAAATGCCCAGCAAAAGAGACAGATTTAGACAGCATTTGCAGAGATGATTCAAATTTGGACAACTGCAAATGTGATGATCTACAGGACATTCTTAATGGGAAAATAGTGGTCAGAAAGGCATGTCATGCGTAGTTTGAAGAGCAAAACCTGTAGTTTACAATGCCAAAATTGAAAAGCTGAGGAAAAACAATGTGTGCAGAGTTGCTTATTGGTTTCAGTCTGAGGAGCATGATGATGCTACTGATTATGATATGCCAATGCCAATGATATGCTAGCAACTGATCTTCTCCATAAATACTTGGTCTATTGTTAGAAATTGTAATTTATTTACCTATCTGTTACGGACTTACGGCATATAATACAATAATATTAAAGTTCTGATCTTGAGTATCACATTTTTTAATTTTCAAGGCAGTCTGGGTGTTTGTTACTATTTCCGTCACAACGGTCGATTTTGTAATTAGCTATAATTAAGTAACTAACTAATTATATGCTTAAATTTCAGGTCATCCAAGTAAGATGTAAGAACAAGTAAGATCCAAGTAAGTTCAGAATGATTCAATCTATAATAACTGAAATTTTCATTCATTTCTCTTCTTTTTGCAAACCCAACCCAACCGCAGGGTTCGACTACCTGCGAGCACCAGCAGGTGCCGCTACAATATACTGCACTCACGCCTCTCAGCTCCACAAATTATCTCTTTGTTCAGAGTTTGACTCCGTCTGTGAGCGGGTCTTGACCGAGTGCTGTGGGACATCTGGGGCTGGATTGTTGGTGAATAAATACCGCTCGATGACGATGCGAGGACAGCAACATCACTCTGCCGGACCCTGTGTGTTCCTCCGTGGGGCAGACCTGGTCCCCAGCGATTGGGGACTCAACACAATCCACCAACAGCAATCTGAACATCACAGAGTTTGTGTCGATTCGGACAATGAACCGCTTCCTTCACTTTCTTGCTGGTTTACCGGCAACAAATCAATTGCAGTGATGTTAAGGTGAATAAAGCTCGGGTCCTGAATTGCTTTCTGTCGACCAGTTCTTGATCTGTTGCAATTCCCGTTCCGTCCAGTGATGTCGCCCTCCTACTGTCAGTTTGTGGATGAATCTTGAGATCCGTCTGGTCACACACTGAGTGGTTGGTCCATTCCACTAATTGGTCCGGGTATTGACGGTGAGTGGGTGGATGTTGACTCTGCCCCTATCCCCCAGTGAGCAGCGCATGTTCACAAGTTATGGGAGTAGAATTAGGCCATTTGGCCCATCGAGTCTACTCCGCCATTCAATCATGACCGATCAACTGCCTCCTAATCCCATTTTCCTGCCTCCTCCCTATAACCATTGAGATGGTTTTTATTTTGTCCACTGAGTTTTGTTCTTGACCATTCATTATCGCTGCCATGGCCAGTTCACTTCGCCATCCAGACCATCTGATCTGTGACTCGGACATCGCTGAACATTGGCGCATTTTTGAGCGCGACTACAATCGTTAAATTCGTACTGCTCAACGCAATGCTGCACCAGACATGCATGCTTCTGTACTACTCAATGTCACTGGCCCTGAAGCAATGAAGCACGCTGAGCGTTTTGACTAGGCGCCTGCAGTTCTGGATCACAACAACCAGATCGTGGTACCACTGAAACTATTGATGACACTGCAGTCCTACTCGCTAAGTTCAGACAGCAGTGTGACCTTCGTGCCAACTCCATGCTTGAAGATGGAGTTCGCACTGTGTCCGACTGCACAGTCGTGAGTATAGAGTGAGTAGAGCAGTGAGCTGAACACACAGACTTGATGGTAACTGATGGTCATCGGTGCCAAGTCATACAGACTGTGGTCTGCTGATGAGGAAGTCAAGAATACAATTGCAGAGGAATGCACAGAGACCCAGTTCCTTGATAACCAGCTTTTTCTTTGTATCAAAAATCATTTCTTTAATTACTATCATGATACAAAACACAACCGCGGTGACACACCCACAGCCATATTACAAAATCACCAAATTATTCAGACTCTAAATTTCCAAACAATTAGAGGTGGGATTGGACATGGCACAAGGCAACATCCACCCAGAGAAGAAAGCTGGTAGTTGCTGAGATCCGTCAGCAAGAGGAGGCAGAGAGATGCGTAAAGGCAGTCTCACAGTCCAAACAGGGCCAGTGGACTACCTGGGAAAACCTGGAGCATCGTAAGCTTACCTGGAAGGATCTGTGGGATATGGAAGGAAGCCGTCTTAGCTTCATCATCAGAGCCACCTGCAATGTTCTTCCCACACCCAAGAACCTAAACCAGTGGTTTGGAGCCTGATTGTGCCTCAACAGTAATAACAGAAACACGTTATTATTTGCAGTTTTAGAAAAAAAGGTAGAAATTATAAAGTTAAATGCTAACACAAATAGTAAATACCCAACAAAAAATTCATATTCATCAGTTTCATCAAATCAATTAACTTCATCTAATTAATTAAATTAATCTGTTCAATTACAAGATCTAAACATCTATCCATTTCTTAAGAAAAGGCTTTTTTTTAAAATAGCCTAAGTATCCAAATAACAAATAACAAACTGATCCCATTCACACGCGTTCACAATATAACATGATTTTTAAATCTCACTTTGTCATGAATTTATATGCCAAGTGGAAGGAATTTAACGTTTAATGCCGATAAATTAATCCAGAAACATCCACTCTCAGGATAATCAAAATCATTATTTGTGTGTGTGTGTGTGTGTGTGTGTGTGTATGTGTGTGCGTTTGTTTGTTTGTTTGTTTGCTTGTGTGTGATCACATCTACTCAAAGAAAGACCGCGCTAATGGGAAATTTTTTATGTATTCCGGTAGAGATTCACCCCCTGGTGTCAAAAATAGGCTTACCCGAAAATGTCCCACTTTATTTCTTGAATAATGAATAAAAATGTTCTAAAAATCCAATCCAACTTTCAATTGAAAACAACTGTTTTTTTTGCTGATGACGTGACAATGGATCTGCTGTCTGCTCTTGTCTGCGACTGACGTCACCTCCAAACACTCCCTCCTCCCCCCGTTGTTCAAAAGTCGCCCTGTTGAACTCCAGAGAGCTTTGGTCGATGCACGCTCGCACCTCGGCTCGGGGTTCCCGAGAGCACCCGAGAGTTTTGGTCGAAGCATGCCCACAGCCCGCCCAGACTGCTGCAGCCCAACCTGTGCTGCTTTGGTCCACACCCACTCATGCCTCGCTTGGCTCTTTCCCCATCCGTCTCTCCACCTCCCTTCTCTCCCCCCTCCCTCTCTCTCTCTCTCTCTCTCTCGCTCCCCCTCTCTGTATCTCTCCTCCCCTCTCTCTCTCCTCCCTTCTCAGCCCCCCCAAATCGGCCCGGGACTCCCCCCTCCCATCTCTCTCTTCCCATCTCTCTCTCTCCCCCACACCCCCTCCCCTCAATCTCCTCCTCCTCCTCCTCGACCTCCTCATCCCCACTACCCCCCTTCTCCCTCCTCGCTCCAACCCCCTCTCTCTAACCATCCCCCCCATCTCTACCCCCTCTCCCTCCCACATCTCCCCTCTCCCCCACCTCTCCAACCCCCTCTCTCCCCACCTCTCTCTCCCCCTCCCTTCCCCCCTCCCCCTCCATCTCTCCCCCCCCACTCTTTCCCTGCCCCCTCTCTCTATCTCTGTCTCTGCCTCCTCTCTCTCTGCCCGCACTCTCTATCCTCCCTCCATCCCTAGACGCGCCTGCAAGTTGGAGGCTATGTGTCAGTGGATGGGGCGGGGATGGGGTAAAAGGAGCGAAGAATAATATTAATATAATATCATTATTGGTTAGTATGTGTATGTGGGGGGTAGTTAATGCATGTGTGTGTGTGTGTGGGAGGGGGGGGTTTGCGGGTATGATGCTGCAGACTGCGCCCTGCCCCCCCGGGGGGGTGTGTGTGTTATCATACTGCTCGAAAAAACGACGCTCTAACGCTAAAATGTTTACATATTCGTGTTGAGTTTTATTCCGTCAAAAATCGCCGTATTTGAAAAATTCTTGCACTATTTCTTGAGTTATTAATCAAAACGTTCAAATATTCATTGGGAACGAATAACTGCTAATTCCCTGTGCTTACAGCTGTGACATCACAATGCGATTGTAGCCCTGCTCACAACATTGTTGCTATTCAAGTACACTGAGTCCTGCTAGCCCTGCGGCACGTGCTGTGAGTGAAGGACAAGCCTCTCTCTCTCACTCTCTCTCTCCCACCGGAATCTCCCCCCCCCCCCAGGCTCTATCACCCCCCCTCCCCCCGGGCTCTCCCTTCCCTCCCCTCGGGTTTTCCCCCCCTCCTCCCGGGGCTCCTTCTCCCCCTCCTGGGGCTCTTCCTCACACCCCCCCCCCCCCCCCGTGCTCTATCTCCACCCTGGGTTCTCTCTCTACCCCCCCCCCCCCCCCGCCGGGCTCTCTCTGCCCCCCCCCCCGGATCTCTCTCCCCCGGGGCTCTCTGTCCCCCAGGCTTCTATTTCCCCCCCCCCAGGTCCTCTCTTCCACCCCCACCTCTTCACCCCCTCCCGCCCCGTTTCTCCCTCCCTCCTCTCTCTCCCCGTCATCTCACTCCACCCCTCCCCTCTCCTCTCTCTCCCCTGTCCTCTCTCTCCATCCCCTCCACTGTCTCCCCTCTCCTCTTTCTCCCTCCCCTCCTCTCTCTCCCCCCACCTTTCTCTCCCCAGCCTTTCTCTTCCTCCCCGGCATCCCTCGTCCTCCTTCCCCCCCTCTATATCCCCCGACCCTTTCTCCCCCCTCTCTCTCTCCCCTACTCTCCCCCACCCCCTCCCCCTCCCCCTCCCCCGTGCATTGAGAGATGGGACCCAACGGGTCACCCTTGGTTTATTATATGTTAAATTTGTGTTAAAGCAATACAAAGAAATGCACAAAAGGGGGGGCTGGGGAGAAAGGATGGGAGGGGAATGGGCAGAACAGGTAGATTAAACAGGGTGAAAACATTTAAAAATAAAGTTAACTAAAATATGTGAATGGATACATGAGCTATATAACACACATACTCTTCCACTACAACACTGATTACACTGCGAGTGGCATAACGGAAGTCACGGTTTGCATTCCAAGATGGCGGCTGTTACGCTCCGTTACGTACTACACCTCAGTGCATTGGATTACGCAGGAGTGGAGTATCTTGTCCGCTCTATGATCTTTGGTTTAAATGGCTTTTAGATAGGCACATGGACATGTGGGGAATAGAAGGATATGGATCATGTGTAGCCAGAAGAGATCAGTTTAACTAGGCATCATGTTCAGCATAAACATTGTGGACTGAAGGGCCCGTTCCTGTGCTGTCCTGTTCCATGTGATCACAAGAGCTATCCTCCACAATCCCTTCTGTCTCCTAGTCCCAAGCCAATTTTGGATCCAATTTGCCTTTCATCCCAGGGACTCTAATCTTTGAACTTCTGTTTCAGCTCCACATAACTCGCTTTTCCAGGCTTTCAAAAATTGATTTACTTGATAGAGCCACAGAGTTGTGCAGCACAGAAACAGACCCTTCAGCTCATCAAGTGCAGGACGCCCTTTTTTTGCCCAAATGCGCAAATCACATTTGACAGCATTAGTTGCCTGTCTAAATGCCCATTAAATGGAGTGATTGCACCCAACTCAAACACCTCCTCTGGCAGTGAGTTCCAGATATCAGCCATACTCTGTCTACACAAAAAACTTTCCTTGTATTCCTTATAAATCTCCTTCCTCTCACCTTAAGCTTGAACTTCCTTGATTTGATATCCCTACCATGGAACAAAATATTATGACTCTCTATCTGTGCCTTGTTAACTACCTCAATCAGGACATCTCTCAGGCTTCCTCATTCCAGGTGAAATGAGCCCAGCCAATCTAATCTCCACCGCTGAAGACCTGAAAACAGTAAAAACAATGGAGAAATACTCAGTGAGGACCTTGCCCATCTCCTGCAGCTCCACACAGAGATGATCTCTAGTTTCAGAGAGGCCATATTCCCTCATTACATTCTTTCCCTCTATGTACGTATAAAATGCCTTTGGAATCTCCTCAGTAAGATCATCCCTTAGCCTCCTGCACTCGAAGCAATACAGTCCTATCCTGCCCAAACTCACCCTATAGCTCAGCCCCTTGATTCTTAGCACCATGCTCATAAATCTTCTCTGCAGTCTTTCCAGTTTTATGACACCCTTCCTATAGAAGGGTGAGCAGAATTGAACACAAGGCGCACTTTCTCCAGCCCATCCATACCTTTCCTATAGTGTAGTGACCAGAACTGTAAGCTCATGGGACATGTTTGGAGAAGGGATAGAGAGAGAGAGAGGGAATGCCGGGGTTACCTGAAGCGAGGGAAATCAACGTACCTACCACTGGGCTGTGAGCTGCCCAAGCAAAATCTGAGATGCTGTTCCTCCAATTTGCGTTTAGCCTCACTCTGACAATGGAGGAGACCGAGGACAGAAAGGTCTGTGTGGGAATGGGAAGGAGAATTAAAGTGTCCAGCAACAAGGTGGCGCAACGGTAGAGTTGCTGCCTCACAGCGTTTGCAGCGCCGGAGACCTGGATTCGATCCCGACTACGGGTGCTGTCTTTACGGAATTTATACGTTCTCCACGTGACCTCCGTGGGTTTTCTCCGAGATCTTCAGTTTCCTCCCACAATCCAAAGACGTGCAGGTTTGTAGGTTAATTGGCTTGGTATAACTAAATAGTGGGATCCCGTTGGAAGTGGCAGAAATTTTCGAGGATCATGTGTTGTATGCGACAACTGATGGGGTGGAAGGTAAAGACTAGGGGGACTCCGTCTGTTGCGACGAAGGGGAGCAAGGGTGGAGCTGCGGGGTGTCGAGGAGACTTGAGTGAGGGCCTCATCTATGATAGGCTAATTCCCTAATGAATGAGGACATCACGGATGTCCTAGAATGGAACACCTCATCTTGGGCATAGGTGCGGCGTAGACGGAGGAATTTGGAGTAGGGGATAGTGACATTGTGGGAAGCAGTGTGGGAAGAAGTGTAGTCGAGATAGTTGCGGGAGTCATTGGATTTGTAATGGACAACAATCAATAGTCTATTTTCTATTATGGAGACCGTGAGATCAAGAAAGGGAGGGTGGTGTCGTAGATGGTCCAAGTAAATTTGAGTGCAGGATGAAAATTGGTGGTGAAATTGATGAAGTCCATGAGTTCTGCACGGGTGCAGGTGGTAGCACTGATGCAGTCATTAATGTAACAGAACTAGAGTTTGGGGATAGGGCCAGTGTACGCCTGTACAGGGATTGTTCAACGTAGCCTACAAAGAGGCAGGCATAACTGGGGCCCATGCAGGTGCCCATAACTACAGCTTAGAATTGGCGTAAAGGGATGGACTGATGAAGGATAGTCAACATGGCAAATCCTGTCTCCCAATTGTAATAAGCTTCTTGAAGTGCTGGGATGTCACAGTAGAGTAGCGGTAGAGCTGCTGCCTTACAGCGCCAGAGACCCGCGATCGATCCTGACTGCACCATAACTGTCTGTACGGAGTTTGTGGCATCTCCCTGTGACCACATGGGTTTTCTCCGGGTTCTCTTGTTTCTTCACACACTCCAAAGACGTACAGGTTTGCAGGTTAACTTGCTTTGGTAAAATTGTAAATTGAACCTCGTGTGTCAGGTAGTGCGAGAGTACAGGGCGATCGCTGGTCGGCGCGGACTCAGTGGGCCAAAGGGCCAGTTTCCACACTGTATCTGTAAATCTAAAGGCTAAAAGAAGAGGCGGCCAAGACGATAACATAATTAGGGAAGCAGACGTTTTCATGGACTTTAACAAGGCCTTTGTCTTGGTTCCGTATGGTAGATAGATCAGGAAGATGAGATCACATGGGATCCAGGTTAGGCTGGCCAGGCGGATATAACATTGGCTTGGTGGTCAGAGTCAGAGGGTTGGAGTGGAGGGTTGTGTTTCAGATTGGAATCCAGTGACCAGTGGTGTGATACAGGGACTGGTGCTGGGTCCCCTGCTTGTCTTATACATTGACAATTTGGATAAGAACATAGATGGCATGAGTTTGTGGATGATACGAAAATTGTTGTAGTGATGGACAGTGAAGATGTTTATTGAAGGTTACAACAAGATCTAGATCAACTGGGAAAGTGGACAAAGGAATGGAAGCTGAAGTTAGTGAAGTTAAACCAGGGCAAGACAAACTCTCCAAGGCCCTGTCATTTACAGTGTGTTGTAGAATAGAGAGACCTTGGGGTACAAAAACATACTTCCCTGAATATGATGACTCGGGTGGACAAAGTGCTGGAGACCACTCTTGTACAAGTGTGGGGACATCATGTTATATCTGTATAGAGCATTGGTGAGACCGCATGGTGCACAGATTCTACAGGACAGATGTGACTAAGCTAGAGAGGCTACAGAAGGTTCACAAGGATGTTTCTGGGACAGGAAGGTCCAAGATATAAGGAGAGCCTGGATACGTCAGGGTTGTTTTTCTTGAAGGAGGCTAAGGGGTGACCATACAGAGGTTTATTAAATCATAATGGGCATAGATAAGATTTGTGATCCCATTCATTTTACCAGGGTGGAGGAGTCTAATTGCTCAAAGTCTGCCTGAACTACGGGGTATTAATGACAAGGATACGTTGGACTGATTGGGTTGGTTTTCTTTGGAGTACTGGAGGTTTAGGGGAGAACTGATAGAAGTGTATAAAATGAGCACTTTTGGATTGATTAGTAGGACTGGATGTTACAATCCCTATGATTTCACAACAATTAACATTCTTGGGTATGACCACTAGGTGAATTTCCTAACAATCAGACACATCTTCAGTTGTGTACCTCAACGTCACTGGGTGTTTCAGCCTTTTATCACAAGACATCCTCAGTCGAGGCAGGCCCACCGCAGGTTGATCAGACCTGGGTGTGCGTCTTATTGTTAGTCTCTAGATGGTCACGTGGCAGCCCAGACAGCATCTTTCCTCTTCAGCCACAGCCAGTGACTGCAACGTTCGACGGCATTGGCAAGTTCTTTTATTGCCCTCCTTTGTGCCTCCCCTTTGACTCCTACTTCCCTCAGGAGCCTTGCGGTGGAACTGGCTACAAAGCCCCTGCACCCCACCTCCACTGGACACACCCTTACACTCCAACCTCTCTCCTCTGCCTCTGCTGCAAGGTTTGAATATCGCAGCTTTTTCCTTTCATAAGCCTCGTCCACAGCCTCCTCCCATGGGACCATCAACTCAATGATGAAAACACGCTGACAGGAGTTGGACCAGAGAACGAGGTCTGGTCGCAGGTTGGAAACTGCGATTTCAACTGGGAACGAAAGCCTCTGGTTCAAGCCTAGGTCAACACACATTTCCCAGTGCCTGGCTGCGTTCAATGGCTATGAGTTGAGAGGCGAGCGGTTAGTCCTCCATTTCTCTCCTTCCCGGATGAAGGATGGTATTTGCGGGAATGTTATCTGGGCATTGATAGGCATGGTGTTGGTGGTAACTCTCTTGCATTCGAGTTCAGCTGCCAAACACCTCAGCACCTGGTTGTGTCGCCAGGTGTATCTGCCTTGTGTTAGGCTGGTCTTACAACCGACCAGGATGTGGTTAAGTTTGCTGAAACTGCACACAGGGGGCAGGCTGGATCCTCTTCCTGCCAAAGATTTAGGTTTGTGGGAGAGGGAAGGACATCATATGTGGCTCTGATAATGAAGCTCAACTTATTTGACTCCATGGTCCACAGCTCTCTCCATTTGATCTTCCTCCTCTCAACGCCATCCCACGTCATCCAACGGCCTTGTTTGGCTTGGGATATGGCTTTGTCACACCTGGCTGCTTCTTCCTGGTGGCGCACCTCCTCCACCACCAGGTGCTGACGTTCAGCTGGAGTAGCCTTTTGCCAGGTAGGTTTCATTGCTCCCAGGCCAAAGCACCCTTGGCCTTGTTGGACATGGCCCACTATGTCCCGGTGTTGGAGGGCGGATTTTGCGTCCAGTACCACTGCTGCTGGAGTCCATTTCTTCCCTGTTGCTAGGGTTGGAGCAACACCTCTTATTATTGGGTCCCGGGATTCTGTTAGTGTCATGTCCAGCCTCACTTTGGCACATTTGTACTCCTCCACCAGGCTTGAGACTGGCAGTGAGAGGGCTCCATTCCCATAGAGCCCTATGCTGTTGAGGCATCTCGGTAGCCCAAGCCACTTCCTCACTTGTGAGTTCACCAGTCTCTCCAGCTGGTTGACATTGGATAAAGTGACCTTGTAGATGGTAATTGGCCACATGAGTCGGGGCCGTAGACCGAATTGCAGGCACCAAAGCTTCAGCTTCCCTGGGAGAGCAGTGTTGGTGATTTGCTTGAGGCCACTGATTGTATCCTGCCTGAGTTGTTCCACCTGCTCTGCATCCTTGAGGTATGCGGTGGACCGAGGTATTTTGACGTACTTCTCCAGGACAGTTGGTATTGTCTCGTTATTAATGCGGAATCTATCGTCAGTGAGCCGGCCTTTGACGATGGAAATACTGCAGGATTTGCTGGGTTTAACTCCATTCGTGCCCATTTGATGTTTTCCTGGAGTTTATCCAGCAGGCGTTTGGTGCATGCTTTTGTTGTTGTTATTGTGGTCATGTCATCCATGTACACCCTGATTGGAGGAAGACGCAGCCCACTCTTCAAGCGTTCCCCTCCGACCACCCATCGTGATGCTCGAATGATCAGCACCATTGCCATGGTGAAAAGCAGAGGAGGAATGGTACAGCCTGCCATTATGCCTACCTCAATGTGCTGCCAGGCGGTGGTGTTGTCCTGTGTTGTGACGCAGAACTGGAGGTCCTGGAAGTAAGCTTTTACCAGCTTTGTGATGACCTCTGGGACCTGGAAGAAATTAAAAGCTGCCCAAAGAGTCTCATGGGGCACCGAACCAAAGGCATTGGCAAGATCTAAGAAAACCACATGCAGATCTCTATTTTCCTTCCTAGCAGTTTGTATCTGGTGCCAGATGACGTTTGCATGTTCCAGACATCCTGAGAAACCACGCACCCCTGCTTTCTGCACTGACGTGTCAATGAAGTTGTTGCTCTGCAAAAATTCTGAGAGTCTTTGGGTCACAACACCAAAGAAGATCTTTCCTTCCACGTTCAGAAGGATGATCTGGCGGAATTGGCTAATGGTTTAGGAATTCTTTTCTTTGGGAATTTAGATCCCTCCTGCCCTTCGCGATGCCTTAGGTACGATTCCTTTCCCCCATGCCACTTTCATTAAAGGTATTTCAAGGCACCAGGGGTGTTCTTATAGAGCCTGTATGGAATGCCATTGGGCCCTGGGGCTGATGCTGTTCTTGCCCGTTTGACTGAGTTCTCCACCTCCTTCCATATAGGAGGCCTTATGTCCATCTGGTGCTCAGGTGGGTGGATAGGTGGCATGTCATCTGGAATGCTGACTGGCTCATGCCTCCGGTTGTCAGAGTACGTCTTCCTCAGGTGCTCCTCCAGTTCCCTTACAGGTACTCTCAGGATCCCGCTCTTCTCCTTGACAAAGACGCTTTTGACAAACTTATACGGTTCTCTATAGCAACTTGTCCTCGCCCGCTCTTTCTTCTTGTATTGCTTTCTCAGACATTCTGCTCTTCGCAGGATTGCCAGGTGCTGCTTTATTTCTGCCTGCAGTGCCTTCAGTTCTTTCCTTCCTGCCTCTGAGGCCTTCCTCCACTGGTTTCTCAGCTCTCTCCTTTCTTTCACCAGTTTTTTGATCTCCTGCTGCCTCCTGGACTTGTACTGGAGTGCTGGTTCCTTCTGTGTCCTCGGTTTCATGACCTTCACCCCAAATCTCTCGCAGATAGGGTAGATGTTCAGAATCTTTTTCCCAGGGTGGCAATATCAAAGACTTGGGGGCATAGCTTTAATGTGAGAGGAGGAAAGTTTAAATGAGGTGTGGGACTAGATTTTACAGAGAGGGTGGTGGGTGTCTGGAATGTGTTCCCAGGATTGGTGGTGGAGTTATATGTGATAGTGGTGTTTAAGAGTCTTTTAGATAGGCACAGGGATATGCAGGGAACGGAGGGATATGGACAACGTGCAGGCAGATGAGATTAGATTGACTTGGCATCATGTTTGGTGCAGATATTGCGGACCAAGGGACTGTTTCTGAGCTGTAATGTTCTATGTTCCAACGTTTGCAGGGAAAGAGTTAAAATGGGACCTTTCATACACAGAATGTACTGGATTCATGGAACAAACAGCAGAGGAGGTGGTATATGGGAGTACAATTACGACAGTTAAATGTCGTTTGGACAGGTACGTGGATAGGAAAGGTGTAGAGGGATGAGCAAATGGAACATGGACCACGGAGCCTGTTTGCATGCTGTATTTATGCGTACAGCAGCCAATGCCCCATTTAATGTGTGCCTGTTATAGTTCCAGAGCACAGAGACCAGTGTCCAACATAACGTGATTGAGTCCAACTGCAATGATGCTGTGTTTCCATTTCCAGCCCTCATTCCACCACACACCTCAATGCTGCCACGTTGGATGATGCTGGTGGAGGATAAAGTCTGTCATTGAGATTTTGGGCTGAACGGCCTGTTCTTCCGTAGTAACTTCTAAATAATTCACTCTTGCTCCTGCAGACTTTGCAATCGAAGTAATTAATGGGTTAATTCTGCTGTATTTTTAACAGGAAGCATAACGACTGAGAACAAAGGCCTTTTCACGTTAAGGAAACAAATCATATTTGGTGAAATGTTTCAGATGCAAATTAAGCAACAGATGCAAACTAGAAATGTAAACAAGGAGGGCTTGGTGAATGGGAGCGAGTTGGTGGGGAGAGCGACACATTTTCCATGGCCATTTAGTGTTCAAGTCATGGGGTCATATGGCACTGATAAAGGCCTGTACCTGTCCAAGTGCCTTTTAAATGTTGTTATAGTACCTGTCACAACTACCTGCTCTGGCAGATCAGTCATGTATCCACCACCTTCTGGGTGAAAATGTTGCCCCTCAGGGTTTGTGTAAAACCTTGCCCCTCTCAACTTAACCTTTTGTCCTCTGGTTTTTGATTCCCCTACACTGAGTAAAAGACTACACATTGATGCTAACTATTCCACTCATGATTTTATACACCTATCATAAGATCTGAAGAAGGGTCTCAACCCGGAACGTCACCGATTCCTTCTCTCCAGAGATGCTGCCTGTCCCGCTGAGTTACTCCAGTTTGTGTGTCTATCTTTGATTTAAACAGCAACTGCATTTTGTTCCTACACATATCATAAGCTCACCTCTCAGCTACCTGCACATCAAGGAATAAATTCCTAGCCTGCCCAACCTTTCCCTATAGCTCAGCCCCTGAAGTCCTGGCAACATCATTGTAAATCTCTGCACTCTTTCCAGCTTACCGATATCCTTTTTTTTTGTTGTTAAATATTTTTATTAGAAGTAAGTACATATCAAGATAAGAATATACATGTCATATACATTCTTAATATTATTAATATAAACAATTATTTCTAAATTGTACTTCTATGAGTTTTTCATTTTTAATATAGATAGGATATTAATAAAATAAAGATAGAGATTCAGAAAGATGAATGAAGTATTAAGCAGTTTGTACATCATTGGAGATATATCCATGGGATATTATATGTAAATCTTCATCGATTCCTTCGTTCAGGCTTCAATCAGGTTCTCGTACCGAACCATTTTGACCCTTTAAATATTCAATAAATGGAGACCATATCCCTCTGATTTGATCCAACTTGCCCAAAAGGACGTCTTAATCTTTCCAGATGAAGTGTCTCCAACATGCCAGTGATCCACATTTTGATTGTGGGGGATGTAGGACCTTTCCAAAATTTAAATATTAGTTTTTTCCCAATTATTAAACTGTAAGCGATAAAAAATATTTGATTTATTGTTATTAATTGATCTGTTTCTAATGTTCCTAATATTATTAATTTTGAGTCAGGAAGCAAATTTATATTAACAACATTCGAAATGATCTTAAAAATTTCTGCCCAAAAGTTAGTAATTTTTATACAGTTTGTGAATGAGTGCGTTAGATTAGCTTCTAAGCGTTGACATTTATCACATATGGCTGATATATTTGAAAAAATTCTATGTAATTTTGATTTTGAATAATGTAATCTATGTAGTACTTTAAATTGTATCAAAGTGTGTCTAGCATTTAACGAACAGTGGTGTATATGTTGTAAACTTTCATTCCATATTTCTGGTCTAATTGTTTTACCTAATTCGTTTTCCCATGATTGCCTATATGTTTCTGTCTTTGGTACATCATTTTCTAATAAAATATTATAAATATATGATATCAGTTTTTCTGTATTTGGATGTGTATTTAGACATTCATCTACAATTTCTGCCTTTCTATTTCTAATTTCCTGTGTGTTTGATTTTACGTAGTCTCTAATTTGTAGATATCTAAAATAATCTTTTGGATGTAATCCATAAATTTGTTGTAATTCTTGAAATGAAAGAAAGGGGTTTTCCCAGTAAAGATCGCCCATCTTATTAATTCCATAGTTATTCCATTGTGAAAAACCTTCGTCCATCATTGAAGGTTTAAATGTAACATTGTTTACAATGGGGAGAGCTAGTGGTATACATTCCAATTGTAATGTTTTCTAAAGTTGTTTCCAGATACGTATCCCACTCTCTATTATAGGGTTTTCTTACCTAGTTTAGCATGACTATATTCTCTCTCTCTCTCTTTTTTTTTTTTTTTTTTTCATTTCAAAAACTTTATTCAACACAAATCATAAAATACAACACATCAAAACACAATCAAAAATCACACTATAATGAACAGATCATTGTAGTACAACAGTACATTCATTTATAATCGCCTCAACCCCACGCGGCGACCAGCGCTGACGGAAGGCCCCCAGAGTCCCCGTGAACACCGCGTGTTCCCTCTCCAGGGACACACGTGCACGGACGTAGGCCCGAAAGAGGGGCAGGCAGCCGACTCTCGCCTGACCGTCGACCGCCCGCTGCCTGGACCCACGAATGGCCATCTTGGCCAGGCCGAGGAGCAAACCGACAGGTAAGTCCCCCCCCCACACTCGGCTCTCCCCACTCCCTGCCTTGTGTCCAAACACCAGGATTGTGGGGCTAAAATGCAGCCAGAACTTGAGGAACAGCCCCTTCAGATATTGGTACAGGGGCAGTAACCTCTCACACTCCATATACACATGGAATACGGTCTCCTCCTCTCCGCAGAAACTACATGCGGCAGACGAGCCCGTGAACCGTCAAAAGTTTATTACAAACCACCGCTCCATGCAGCACTCTCCACCCCAGGTCCCCAATATAAAGGGGTACAACTCCCTTATAGAAGGACCCCCACTGGGGCCCCCCGCCGCCTTCGGATGGTAACACCGTCCTCCATGGTGAGTCAGGACGGGAGACGAAGGCACGGTGGTTCAGAATGTGCAGGAGCATCCTATACAATGCGCGTCTCCTTGCATCACAAAATGGCATGCTGGTCATCTCAGAAAGGCAGCTCAGATTATGCGGAGCCGGAGGCCGAGAAATATCCCGAAGCCTAGGCCCGATGAGCAGATCTGACGGAGCGGGGGTAAGCTCTATCTGAACCACTCTAGGCTCGCGCCTCTCCTCGACAACCACCATGACAGGATGAGGACCAGCCACACCCGCAGCCACAACATCCCCCTCTCCTCGTGGAACAACACTCTGGCTGAACACCACCAAATTCCTCACTCTTAACACATCCCTATAGAAAACAGGCAAGCCCCTTAGAGCGGGTCGACTGACACCCGCCACCGGGAGCCGCGAGACCCCCCTTAGGCAACAACCCTGACGAAAAAAATACGTGGCCAGAGCGTGCCATCTGGGAGGGTTCTCTACATACATGTATCTCCGCAGAGTCCTGAGACGGAGAGCCGCCACCTGGGTGCGCACGCACACCAAGGACTGGCCGCCCTCCTCTAACGGAAGACTCAGGACCGCCGCGGAAATCCAATGCTTCCTATTTCCCCAAAAGAAATCCACCAGCTTCTTCTGTATAGCAGTTACAAATATAGAGGGCGGGACAAGAGTAGCCAGCCGGTACCATAACATAGAGGCCACCAGCTGGTTTATGACCAGCACCCTCCCCCGAAAGGAGAGAACTCCAAGCAGGCCTGACCAGCGCCCCAGCCGAGCAACCACCTTCGTCTCCAACTCTTGCCAGTTTGCCGGCCAAACATCCTCAGTGGGACTCAGGTACACCCCCAGATAGAGGAGGTGCGTGGTACTCCACGCATACAATGCCATCTCCTCCGGCAGGGAGTCTACCCGCCACTGACCCACCAAAAGTCCAGAGCACTTACTCCAGTTAATCCTAGCAGAAGATGCAGCCGAGAAAATCTCCTGGCAGTCACGCATCCTCCGCAGGTCACCAGGATCAGTGAACATAAGAAGTACGTCATCGGCATACGCCGATAGAATCACCTCAACCCGCGGGCCAGGTAGGGCCAGGCCTGTCAACCTCCTCCGAAGAAGACACAGGAACGGCTCCACACAGACCGAATACAACTGGCCCGACATAGGGCACCCCTGGCGGACCCCCCTCCCAAAATGAAAAGGAGCTAGCACCGCGCCATTAACCTTTACAAGGCACTCCGCAGCAGCGTACAAAAGCCGGACCCGGGCCACGAAGTGTGGTCCAAACCCAAACGCTTGCAACGACCCAAATAGGTATTCATGCTCCACCCTATCAAAAGCCTTCTCCTGATCAAGAGACAGAAAAGCAGCTGACTCACCAGTACCCTGGACTAAATGAATCAGGTCCCTAACCAGGTGGATGTTATCCTGGATGGACCGGCCAGGGACTGTATAAGATTGATCAGGATGAATCAATTGATGCAGCACGGAGCCCAGGCGATTTGCCATTGCCCGTGCAAAAATTTTATATTCTGTGCAAAGGAGAGAGACTGGACGCCAGTTCTTCAACAAACGGAGTTCGCCCTTCTTAGGCAGCAAGACAACAACCGTCCTACGCCACGAGAGAGGCATCACTCCAGTCGCCAGGCTCTCTCCCAGAACCAACATATAGTCACCCCCTAGGACGTCCCAGAATGCTCTAACAAACTCCACCGTCAACCCATCCAGCCCGGGGGACTTACCCCTCCTGAGCTGATGCAAGGCGCGAGTCAACTCCTCCAAAGATAAGGGGCCATCAAGAAGATCAGCCTCCCCCCTATCTACGGTCGGTAGACCCTCCCACAGATCTTGCTGAGCCTCCACACTGAATCCTTCCGCAGAGAACAGGGACCCATAAAAGGACCTAACCAAGGCATTAATCCTCTCTGGATCAGTGACAGAGGAGCCGTCATCTGCAAGCAACTCCACGAGCTGTTTTCGAGCTCCCCGCCCCTTCTCCAAAGAGAAAAAGAAAGGCGACGCTCGGTCCAGCTCGTGCAGCATCTGGACCCGAGACCTCACATAAGCGCCTCGAGATCGCTCAAGCAGCAGACTCCTCAAAACCTCCTTCTTCCTCTGAAACTCTCCCCATTCGCTGGAGTCTTCACCAAACTGACCAAGGCGAGACTCAGCGTCCTGTATCTCCCTCTCCAGCTTCTCGACCGCTGAGTCCCGCCTCCCAGTCGACCCCCATGTATATTCCTTACAAAAGAGACGGATGTGAGCTTTACCCACATCCCACCACTGCCTAAGGGAAGAGAAGCACCTCTGCCTCTCTCTCCACTTCACCCAAAACTGAGTGAATGACTCCCGGAAACACCGATCCTCCAGCAGCCTGTTGTTGAAGTGCCAGTACGCGGACCCAGCCCGAGCGCACGCTGGATTAAAATCCACACGCACCAGACAATGGTCCGAGCACGGCACCAGCCGCATTGAGGCCGCTGAGACACGGGAAACAAATGCTCGGGAAATATAAAACCGATCAATGCGGGAACCACCGCCCTCAGACCTCCGCGAAAAAGCAGTGGAATCAGGGTGAAGGTCCCTCCAAACATCAACCAACTCAAAGGAGTCAATCAAGCCTCTCAGCTTCTTCGCTACAGCAGGCGCACACTGAGTACCAGAACGGTCCCGCACCTCAAGTGTGCAATTAAAGTCCCCACCAAGGAAGACACACTCTCCCCTTTCAATAGTGCCCAACAGAGCATTCACCTCCCGAAGTAAGCCAGCCTGCATCGTGCCGGAGCTAGGGGCATACACGTTAATGAAATGCAACGGCATGCCATCCAGGCTCACGGCCAGATGGAGCAAACGTCCTGGCACCACTTCCTGCACTTTTAAAATGCTTGGCAGAAAATTTGGGGCCAACAGAAAAGCCACCCCACTCGAATTTGAGCTGAGATGGCTCATATAAACCCTCCCTTCCCACTCCAGTTGCCAGGTAGGTTCATCACTAGCAACGGTATGTGTCTCTTGCAGATAACAAACTGCAAATCTCCCCTCCCTTAGGGCTGATAAGAGCTGAAATCTTCGAAAACTCGCTCTACTCCCATTTAAATTTTGTAGCTACTGTGAATGTGTAGGCACATTAGATTGAGACCCTCACACTCCCTGTAGTCTCAGGAGCTCCTTTTCTGAGGACCTTCAAAAAACCCCGAAACTGCCCCAAATCCGAGTCAGAAAGACCACTATCCTTGTTACTAAGGATAACCTCGAGACTCGCCTGCAAATCTAGACAATCCTCCCACCGCCTTGCAGCAGCAAACCATAATGTTTTGGAAGTGCGGCTCGTTTTTAGGAACTCTCGCACCTCAACAATAAGCTTCGCCTCAGACACGGCCTTGGAGTCTGGGCTCACAGCCAACCCGCTCGCACCTGAATCAACAACCCCAGAAAGACCAGAACTCTCTGACAAATCACTCTCTGTGCCACACCCACTGGCCGCATTGCTGTCCCCCTTCTCAGCCATGACACGACCCCCCCGGATCAATGCTGGGGGTGGGTCCCGACACCCCTGCCTGACACTCGCAGCCCTCTGAATGGCTGGGCTCCTGCACGCTACCATCACCCTCCTCTTCTGGGCCTGGGGAAGCAACAACAAGAGGCATCCCCAGGGCCTGTGGAACACTGACACCCTCGGAGTCTGAAAGAGGATCACGACCCATAACAGCCCTGACCTCCACATCATCCAGAGTGCCCTCTCCACAGGCATCACCCAGAGAATCACCACCTGCTATTAACCTCACCCCAGACAGCTCATCCGGTGAGGCATCCCGCCCCCCAGCACCTCCACTGGCACTGATATGGAGCACAGACTTGAACGACAACACCCCCGAAACTCCCCCCTCGGCCTGACTCTGCACGTCCCCCGTCACAGAGGGCACACTACCAGGGGAGCCAACCACGTCACCTAGCGTGCCAGCACCCTCAGTAGGCCTCTGAAACGAGGGGACCTCGTCCGACCCAGAGGGTACACACCCAAAAGAGCTAACCCCAACACCCACCGAGATAACTCCCTCAGAGGGCCCCTGAGATGAAGGGACAGACTCCCGCCCATTGGACACAACTCCACCGGAATCAACTTCAGCACCCAGTCCTGCGACACCCGCTGTAGATCCATGAAGAGAAGGCCCAACCACCGACCCAGAAGACACCGGGTCAAGACCACTTTCAGCCACCTCAGTGGTGGAAAGCCCGGAGAAAGACATCCCCTTCGCTCTGGACCCACGCCCTTCCTCCTCTTCACCAGGCAGATGCCTCCTTTTAGTCCCACTCGCATGCGGAGGTGCGGTAACCTCCATAAGGGAAGGGTCATCCGCCTCCACATTACCCCCATCCACTTTGCCACCCACACGTTTAGGCTTCTTTACCCCCTTCCGAACAACCGCAACTCCCCCCTGGGCCCCAGCAGGCGCAGTCTGCACCACACTGGAGCTAAACTCACCCGATTGCACTTTCTTTGCTCGGGCGGCCCTATCCGTCTCCTTCTTCTTGTTGTGCTTCCCCTGCTTCTCCCAAAACCCCCCCTCAACACTCCCCTCCTCCTGCGCCCCACCTCCATCCGCCGCCACAGGCGCAAGACGTGGGGGACGTGGGGGGCGTGGGCTCTCACCGCCCAGGGTCCCCAAAGCGGAACCTACGGACCCAGAAGGCTTCGCACTGCCGCCCCGGGTCACCAAGGCAGAACTGGCAACCTTAGCCGGGTCAGCAGTACCACCCTGCGCCGCTGAGGTTTGACAAGCCACCCCAGATGGGCCAGCAGCGCTTTCCTGGGCCACTGCACTAGAACCTCTAGCAGTGCCCCCGCGAAAAAGACACTCCCTACGGAGATGTCCAAATTCGCCGCACGCATGACACCGTGCCTTTCCCCAACTCCAACGCACGGTTCTGGGGACACCCTTATGCACCACCTCAAAACTCCCCTCGGCACCATCCCCCTCACCCACCTTCATGAACACCCTCCTCTTGAAACTGAAGACCCCCTTTTCCTCCGGGTCCCCCCCAGGATGCAAGAGACGAAAACATTTAGACCGCACCTCCCCGAACTTGGACAGGTGTGGAATAAGTACTGCAACCCGAAAAATAAGTGGGGCAGCTCCGCAGGAGAACCGGTCTCACCCTGGATACCCACGGATCCACCTGTATGTGGACCCCCCCCACTGAGATCCCCTCCTCCAACGCTCGGGCCACACACTCCCGGGTCTTAAGTATCATCTCCACCTTTCCTCTTTCGAGCTCAGAAGAGACAATAGCCCCCCTCCCAAGAAGTTCATTCATGGCCTTCGTAATTTCCCCCCTCGACATCATAGGCCCAGTTTGAACAGAAATACCAAAACTGTCCCCATCCAAGTCAACATGAGGCTCAAGCTCAGATGGCCTCGCACCCGCCACTGATGCCATCGCTGCGTAGGTCCGGACCTTCGGCCGCGCCCCCTCCATCGCCATCCTCACAGAGGCACAAACCAGCTCCAGGCACCTCAGCAGCACAGCTCCAAGTTAAGTCCCAAAGACAGTCACAGTCAAAGACAGGCAGCAGAAAACAGAAACCTCCAGCAGAAGCAGGAAAGTCCCCAGGATCGTCCACAGCCAAGTGCAGCTTTTGGAAAGCTCTATCGCAGTCACGCCGGAAGCACAAGTACCTTCTTCACATTAAGCCAGGCAGCCGCACTGAGCAAAATGACTTTAGGGCAGAGAAACGGCGCTAAAAACAACAAAGACACCGCCAATATTCCAAACCCACGATCACAGGCACTATTGGCAATCCGCCAGCGACAACCGCACCCTCGACAATGTGGAGAAACTCAGGAATCTTCACACAGATGGAGGCTTCCCAGACCAGAGAAAAGCTTCAACAGCCCAACAATAAGTTGAACTATGAAGCCCCCCTGGGTCTGTGCCCTCTCCAACGGCAAAATCCTTGAAAGGCTGCTTCAATCCTTCTCAACTGCAGAGCTGAGAAGAAAACATGACTCTCTCTCTCTCTCTCTCTCTCTCTCTCTCTC
This sequence comes from Raja brachyura, assembly GCA_963514005.1. The sequence continues at coordinate 93,177,228 of OY740787.1, read as the reverse complement.
TCTCTCTCTCTCTCTCTCTCTCTCTCTCTCTCAAAGGGCCGCCTCTTAGTACAGACAGAATTCGCAGGCTTTCCCACGGACCAGCGCTTGTTCAAAATTTTGTCCATCCCCATAACGCGAGCAGTATGATATTGATACATATAAAGATCTCGATCTCTCTCTCTCTCTCTCTCTCTCTCTCTCCCCCCATCTCTCTCTCTCTCTCTCTTTCAATTTCTCAATTAAAAATCTTTATTGGAATGATAAAATACATCGTTATATTGCCAAAGTACAAAACATGACATACATATTTAAAATGTATGTATAAATACAAGTATACAGTGCATGGATAGATATGTCCCTGTACATAAACTCGCAATAGGCCTATAGCCCTTTATTGATTGCTACACGTTCTTGCAGCTGTAAGCAGTACAACAGAATAGCAAGTTTAGCAATTCAATATTAATTTCTTAGTGTCAGTTAACGTCAATTAGCGTGTACGTGCATATTGTTCAAAGGCTTTCTGAAAGTCTAGATACACTACATCCACTGGCACCTCTTCATCCATTTTACTTGTCACATCCTCACAAAATTGCAGAAGATTAGTCAAGCATGATTTCCCTTTCATAAATCCATGTTCATTTGCACTAATCCTTTTATTGCTATCCAAATGCCCCATTATTACCTCTTTAATAATTGACTCCGGTATCTTTCCCACCACCGAAGTCAGGCTAAGTGGTCTGTAATTCCTCATTTTCTCTATCACTCCTTTTTTAAAATGTGGGATAACATTAGCTATCTTCCAATCCACAGGAACTGATCCTGAATCTAACATTGGAAAATGATCACCAATGCGTCCACTATTTCTTGAGCAACCTCCCTGAGGACGCTGGGATGCAGACCATCAGGCCCAGGGGCTTTATCATCCTTCAGTCCCATTGTCCTACCCAATACAGTTTCTCGCCCAATGAAAATTTATTTTCGTTCCTCTACCCCCTTAGATCCTCTGTCCTCCAGTACATCTGGGAGATTGTTTGTGTCTTCCTTAGTGAAAACAGATCCGAAGTACCTAATCAACTCTTCTGCCATTTCCTGTTGCCCATAATAATTTCACCCGTGTCTGCATTCAAGGGACGCACATTTGAGTTTGTCACACATCTGTCAAACAGTGGCAGCATATTCTATTTTCTCTTGGTTGCCAGAATCTCTTCTGTCTTCCTTTTCCAACTGCCAAATAGTGGTCACTTAATGTGTATTTGGTGAAGGTCTGTCTCTGCTTTATGTCTCTAACAGTTGAGAGATAGTCTGCCAATTTATAATCTCTTTTTAGGGCACGGTAACATTCTAATCTGCTTTGAATTTTGGTTTCTCTATCCCATTGTTCGAAATACGATTCTTTATATTGCTTGATAATTTGGTTCACTCTAGCTGGTGATTGGGGATCAGTATTGATCTGAGGCTGGTTAGGGTTCAGCTGGATAGGTTTTAACTGAATAGAGGTAGTTCATTACCAACTGACACAGTGAACTATTTTGTGGGCTCCCCTTTTGTGTTTGAAGGGCTTTAAACTGGAGGTAATCTGGGGGGCTAGATATAAGGTGATTCCAAATATTTAGTGCTCTTTTCTGGATATTTATTATCAGTGGGTATCTGCCTAATTCCGCCCTACATGCATTTGTTGGTGTTTTCCTTTGGATACTTTGTAAGAAAGGTGGATGAACTTAGAGCCTGGATTGACACCTGGAAATATGATGTGGCAATCAGTGAAACATGGTTGCGGGAGGGTTGTGATTGGAAACTAACTATTCCAGGATTTCGTTGCTTCAGGTGTGATAGAATTGGAGGGACCAGAGGTGGAGGGGTTGCATTGCTTGTCAGAGAAGATATTACAGCAGTGCTTTGGCAGGATAGATTAGAGGGCTCATCTAGGGAGGCTATTTGGGTGGAACTGAGAAGTGGGAACGGTGCAGCAACACTTTTAGGGGTGTATTATAGACCGCCAAATGGGGAGCGAGAATTGGAAGAGCTAATTTGTAAGGAGATAGCAGATATTAGTAGTAAGCACAAGGTAGCGATTGTGGGAGATTTCAATTTTCCAAAAATAGACTGGGAAACACATTCTGTAAATGGGCTGGATGGTTTAGAGTTTGTTAAATGTGTGCAGGATAGTTTTTTGCAGCAATACATAGAGGTATCGACCAGAGAAGGGGCAGTGCTGGACCTCCTGTTAGGAAATGAGGCAGGTCAGGTGACGGAGGTATGCGTTGGTGAACACTTCGGGACCAGTGATCACAATACCATTAGTTTCAATTTAATTATGGAGAGAATCAGAGCTGGACCTAGGGTTGAGATTTTTGATTGGAGACAGGCTAACTTTGAGGGAATGCGTAATGATTTAAAAGGAGCGAATTGGGCCATTTTGTTTTATGGGAAGGATATAGAAGAGAAATGGAGGACATTTAAAGGGGAAATTGTAAGAGTACAGAATCTTTATGTCCCTGTGGGTTGAAAGGAAATAGTAAAAATCGGAAAGAGCCATGGTTCTGCAGAGCCAAAAGAGATGGGGGAGATATTGAACAATTTCTTTTCTTCGGTATTCACCAAGGAGAAGGATATTGAACTCTGTGAGGTAAGGGGAAAAAAGTAGAGTAGCTATGGAAACTATGAGATTCAAAGAGGAGGAAGTACTGACACATTTGAAAAATATAAAAGTGGATAAGTCTCCAGGTCCGGACAGAATATTCCCTAGGACATTGAGGGAAGTTAGTGTAGAAATAGCAGGGGCTATGACAGAAATATTTCAAATGTAATTAGAAACGGGAAAAGTGCCGGAGGATTGGCGTACTGCGCATGTTGTTCCATTGTTTAAAAAGGGTTCAAAGAATAAACCTAGCAATTATAGACCTGTTAGTTTGACGTCAGTGGTGGGCACATTAATGGAAAGGATACTTAGAGATAATATATATAAGAGCATCTGGATAAACAGGGTCTGATCAAGAACAGTCAACATGGATTTGTGCCTGGAAGGTCATGTTTGACAAACCTTCTTGAATTTTTTAAAGAGGTTACGAGGGAAATTGATGAGGGTAAAGCAGTGGATGTTGTCTATAGGGATTTCAGTAAGGCCTTTGACAAGGTTCCCCATGGAAGGTTGGTTAAGAAGGTTCAATCTTTGGGTGTTAATGGCGGAGTAGCAAGATGGATTCAACAGTGACTGAATGGGAAATGCCAGAGAGTAATGGTGAATGGCTGTTTGTCAGGGTGCAAGCCGGTGACTAGTGGGGTGCCTCAGGGATCTGTGTTGGGTCCACTGTTGTTTGTCATGTGATCTAGATGATGGGGTGGAAAATTGGATAAGTAAGTATACAGATGATACTAAGACAGGTGGTGCTGTGGATAATGAAGTAGATTTTCAAAGTCTACAGAGAGATTTGGGCCATTTGGAAGAGTGGGCTGAAATATGGCAGATGGAGTTTAATGCTGATAAGTATGAGGTGCTACATCTTGGCAGGCCAAATCAAAATAGGACGTACATGGTAGATGGTAGGGAATTGAGGAATGCTGTGGAACAGAGGGATCTAGGAATAACTGTGCATAGTTCCCTGAAGGTGGAATCGCATGTAGATAGGGTGGTAAAGAAAGCTTTTGGTGTGCTGGCCTTTATAAATCAGAGCATTGAATATAGGAATAGGGAAGTAATGTTAAAATTGTACAAGGCATTGGTGAGACCAATTCTGGAGTATGGTGTACAATTTTGGTTGCCTAATTATAGGAAGGATGTCAACAAAATAGAAAGAGTACAGAGGAGATTTACTAGAATGTTGCCTGGGTTCCAGCAACTAAGTTACAGAGAAAGGTTGAACAAGTTAGGTCCTTATTCTTTGGAGTACAGAAGGTTAAGGGGGGACTTGATTGAGGTCTTTAAAATGATGAAAGGGATAGACAGAGTTGTCGTGGATAAGCTTTTCCCATTGAGGGATTTGAAGATTCAAGCAAGAGAGCATGACATGAGAATTAAGGGACAGAAGTTTAGGGGTAACATGAGGGGGAACTTCTTTACTCAGAGAGTGGTGGCTGTGTGGAATGATCTTCCTGCAGAAGTGGTGGAGGCAGGATCGATTTTAACATTTAAAAGTAAAGTGGATTGGTATATGGACGGGAAGGGAATGGAGGGGTATGGTCTGAGTGCAGGTAGATGGGACTAGGGGAAAATGAATGGTCGGCACGGACTGGAAGGGCCGAGAAGGCCTGTTTCCGTGCCATAATTGTTATATGGTTATATTATATGGTTAATTGTTTTTGTTATATTATATGGTTAATTGGACACAGAGAAAGCATTTGATCAGGTAGTGCGGCAGTATTTATATAAAGTATTGCAAAAAATTAAGATGGGGGAGAATTTTATTGCATGGGTAAATACTATACTATAAAATACTATATGATAAACCGATGGCATGAATATTAACCAATAATATGTTATCTCCAAAATTTCAATTATCGAGAGGCAATAGGCAGGGATGTGCTTTATCACCTCTGCTATTTGCCCTTATGATAGAGCCCCTGGCTGAAAGTATAAGAAGTCATCCAAATATTCAGGGATATAATACTAGGGACTCAAATAATAACATTACATTATATGCAGACGATATACTTTTATATATTACAAACTCACAAACAAGCATACCAAACTTGTTAAATTTAATAGATTAATTCAGTTATTTTTCTGGATACAGAATAAATTGGAATAAAAGTGAAATCATGACGTTAAAACCTCAAGAATCTACACATCTATTAAAATTCCCCTTTAAAATTGCAACAGAAAAATTTAAGTATTTGGATATTCAAATTGCTAGAAAATACAAAGCATTATTTAATGCTAATTTTATTAAATAAACTCAACACGTCACTTAAATTCTGGAAAACACTTCCGTTATCATTAAAAGGCAGAATAAACGCTATAAAAATGATCTTTTTTACCACAAATATTATACCTATTTCAAACTATACCATTACTTATACAAAGCAACTTCTTTAAAAAACTAGACTCTAATATCACCAATTTTATCTGGGATCATAGATCACACAGAATTCAAAGGAAACACTTGTGCAAACCAAAAGACATTGGCGGACTTTTACTTCCGAAATTTTTGTATTATTATTGGGCAGTACATATTAAGAATATACTTTACTGGTTGGACAGTTCTACCCAACAGACAAAATGGATAACATAGAAACATAGAAACATGGAAATTAGGTGCAGGAGTAGGCCATTCAGCCCTTCGAGCCTGCACCGCCATTTAATATGATCATGACCGATCATCCAACAAAATATCCCGTACCTGCCTTCTCTCCATACCCTCTGATCCCCTTAGCCACAAGGGCCACATCTAACTCCCTCTTAAATATAGCCAATGAACTGGCCTCAACTACCCTCTGTGGCAGAGAGTTCCAGAGACTCACCACTCTCTGTGTGAAAAAAGTCTTTCTCATCTCGGTCTTAAAGGATTTCCCCCTTATCCTTAAGCTGTGACCCCTTGTCCTGGACTTCCCCAACATCAGGAACAATCTTCCTGCATCTAGCCTGTCCAACCCCTTAAGTATTTTGTAAGTTTCTATAAGATCCCCTCTCAATCTCCTAAATTCTAGAGAGTATAAACCAAGTCTATCTAGTCTTTCTTCAGTCCTGACATCCCAGGAATCATTCTGGTGAACCTTCTCTGCACTCCCTCTATGGCAATAATGTCCTTCCTCAGATTTGGAGACCAAAACTGTACTCAATACTCCAGGTGTGGTCTCACCAAGACCCTGTACAACTGCAGTAGAACCTCCCCGCTCCTATAGTCAAATCCTTTTGCTATGAAAGCTAACATACCATTCCCTTTCTTCACTGCACAAGAATGGAGAAAGAGGACTGTTCTCCTTGTAATATAGGAGCGATCCTCTTCTCCCCGATAAAACTGAACAACACAATATATAAGAATAACCCAATTATACATGATACAATAAGAATTTGGAAAAAAAATAAAATTATCCTTAAAATTAAGAAGCCTATCATTGTTAATGCCAATAGTGAATAATCCTTCATTTAAACCACCTCTTATTGATAAAACATATAATCAATGGGAAAGAATGGGAATTAAAAGGACCGGTGATATATATGAAATGGGAAATCTGTTATCATTCCAACAATTACAATTAAAATTTAAACTGAATAATAACCAATATTTTAAATATCTTCAGATCTGCGACTTCATGAAGAAATACATACAAATATATCAAAACATAATTTTAGATCCACTGGAAGTAATGAACATTAAGGCTGACTCACACAAATTGATATCATATTTATACAATAGTATTTTAAATATAGATTTACCATCAACAGAGGCACTTAGAGAAGAGTGGGAATGAGAATTAATGATAAAAATTACCAAGGAAACATGGGAAAAGTATTTGATATATATACACAAATGTTCGATTCATGTAAGACATAATTTAATTCAATTTAAAATTTTACATAGATTATATTACTCAAAAACTAGATTGAATAAACTCTACCAAATACTTCCCTCATTTGTGATAAATGTCTATCCCAAAATGCAACTATAGCACACTCTTTTGTCTGTTGCATAAAACTGTATAAATTCTGGAGTGATATTTTTGAAATATTGACAGAATTATTTAAGATAAAAATGGAACCTAATACTGAAATGATTATATTTGGAGTAATGGCAGATGGGAATAAATTGAACTCATCTCAACATTTATTTTTTTTAATTATGGGTTAAGAACGGCAAAAAAACTTAACTTTTGGAAAAATACAGCCATACCAAAGCTTAAAATGTGGATTTCAAACATGTTGGACACCGCACATCTTGAGGAAATGCGATTCCTCCTAATAGATGAATCAGACCACTTTTTAACGAGTTACTCTCCATTTGTCGATTTTTTGGAAGCATATGGTGCAACAAAACTGTAGAAGCTAACTGTTTTAGGATTGGGTGAAGGATGGTCAAGAATATAGATAACGATCTCCTTGATCTCTTACTTTCTACTCTTCATCTTTCTTTTTTATTTTTCTTTCTCAACTTTCTTCTTTCACACTTTTTTATTTCTCACACGCTATATATCACATGCTTCTCTATCTTTTATATCTATTCTCTCTTTCTTTTTCATTATTAAAAAAAAATAAGAAGCTGTGCATACAATATAATATGTCAATATATATATTAGGCACCTTGGTGCCATATTCATGTACTTACTTCTAATAAAATAAAAAAAATAAAAATAAATTTAAAAATAAATAAATGAACTTTCCATTTTCAAATGTTTGTACTGCACAAAGGTATTAAGTTTGGTTTAGTCCAAAATTATGCTGCCCCCCCCCCCCCCCCCATCCTTCTTTTCTTGAGGGAAAATATTGGATACAAATTCATGAGGTTCATAACTGTTTTTTTCAATCACTCTTTTAGCACATAACTTTTCAATTTCAGCCTGAACTTCCAAATCATCCCGTTTTGAACGTGCAAAGGTACGGTTTGGAGCATGCTGCGTGGGTGGGAGAGAGCCCGCAAATTCAATTTTGAACCTGTCTATACTGTGCAGTATGAACAAGTCAGAAGTTAACCACCACCACTCATGCACAAAGAAACATAACCTTACCACCAACATGCAATGGACCCACACCCGGTATGTTACATTGAGACCCAGACTCACCTACCTCCATATTAGTCGGTGGATTCTGGACATTTATTTCCTTCCCCGATGTTTGGGGAGTTGAGGTGCTGGTGTGCGCCAGCTGCGCATCTTGGCTGTCAGCCGGTTCGGGCCATGTCCTAAAAAAGACCTCCGGCCGCTTCTTTGCTTCTTCAAGCTGGAGGTGGTCTCCGCAGTTGGTCTTGCGCTGGTCGAGGCGTAGGGGTGCTGGTGTTGGAACGACAACTGTCTGTTCGGTGGTGGAGCCCGAAGTAGCCACACAGTCTTCGACTCATCGTCCAAGTCCTTCACCTGCCTGGCCAGGTCTTCTCCAAACAGCAGATTGGGCGGCTGCACATTACTGGCCTTACACAACCTAGCAAACCTGGGGTTGAGAACAGGACGAATGGCATTCTTACAAAAGCTATTAATTTTGAATTGTGCATTGCACAACAATGCCATTGCATCCCCTTGAGCTTCCGATAATGCGCATTATCAGAGGCTCAAGGGGATGCAATGGCATTTTTGCGCAGTGCACAATTCATCAACCGGCCTGGCGAATGCTGTCAACCCCGATGCCAGCAGGTTTAAAATTCTCTGCAGCTTGACCTCTTGGGTCTTAATGTTGCCGCCAATGTAGCTCCAGATGGAACTATTCACCATGGGTACCTTAAGGGCAAGACAGTTTCTGGGGGCATGGTACCTCATGGCTGTCTCCATCATAACATGTTCCTGAAACTGGTGGGAAGCCAGGTAATTAATGTTGGATGTGAACTCTTCTTCCAGAGGCTCCCCAACCAGTGCGGCACTGCAAACCATAGTTTAGCAATGTTACAAAATGTTGAGATTTTATAAATCAAGTCTGCAATTTATCCCATCAGATAAAGCATGAAAAGAAGTTTAATTTGACACCTAATTCACTTTCATATTTCCAGTATTAAAATAGTTATGGCCATTGTCATACTCGGAAATTAGCATCTTGTTCCCCATTGCCTTTCCATTGACTTAACTCAAAAGCTGTGATCCAGATCAGTCAAAAGCCCATAATTTTCTTAAAAATTAAGAGAACTCAATGAAATTTCCAGTTATTATAGATTGAAGCATTCTGAAACAAATATGAAACAATCTTACTTGGATGACCTGAAATTAAAGCATATAATTAGTTAGTTATCTAATTGTAGCTAATTACAAAATTCAATTACTAGACCTAAACATCTATCCATTTCTTAAGAAAAGATAAACTTTTTTAATTTGCCTAAGTGTCCTAATAACATTCACACAATAATCCACAATATAACATGATTTTTAAATCTCATTTTCATGAATTTATAGGCCAAATGGAAGGAATTTAGTGTTTAATGCCTGTAAATTAATGGCCATTTAAATCAACTTGCGAGTGGGTTTTAGTGGAATGCTGTGGATTGGAACGTTGTGGTCGGTGAAGTCGGTATAAAAAACACTGCCGGGTCATACATTTTTTTTGTCCCCTTTTCGCAACATGAAAATTTGATTAAATGCTTCCTAAGAACCACGTTTTTATGTAAAAATAAACTGTGTAGCTTCTTTTATCGCCTACGTTAGGTCCATTTTGCTGTCGGCGTTCAGAGGTTTAGAAGATGATTTTTAAACTACTCAAGTTAATAAATAATCTAGCGTAGTTTAAAAAGAGCTCATGAATGAAAAGTCGGAGCGATTTCTCTTTAGAGGCGAAATCGCCCGACATGGATCAATTTGGACAGTCTAGGGAAAAACGGCATTTTAAACCCGCCCCCTCTGAAAGGCGCCAAAGTCACGCACATGGGGAGCGGCAGAACTGCAGCGCCGCTAAAGGTAGGTATTGTAACATACCTACATAGTTGGCACTTCCGCATCCCACGTTCAAGACTTACCTGGAGGCCTTTTTAAAACTACGGTGGTGGAGCGACACGCCATCAACCGTCAGAGCGCCGTGCGTTAGTCGTAATGACGCGCATGCGCAGCTGACGGGTTCTTCACATCGTCACTCATGTGCATCCAAAGTAAAATTGGGATTTGGATGTTGTAGAATCTTCTTTTTATTGCATACAGAACTCTTCGAGCTTTCTCTTTTAGTGCATTCACTGCCACATTGAAGCTCCCTGATGCTGCAACAGTTAGACCAAGGTAGGTATAGCTCATACTGTGTTCGATAATAATACTGTTGAGAGTAAATTTGTATTTATCTTCCTGCCATCTGGGTCTTTTCTGAAAAATCATGATTGGTTTTCTTTAGACTTACTGCCAGGGCCCAATTTTGGCAGCACTCATGAAATAGGTCCAACTGTTGCTGCAGTCCCTGTTCTGTTGGGGACAGCAGAACCAAGTCATCCGCATAAAACAGGGAATTTACCTCTCTGTCCAGGAGACTGAGGCCCGGCACTGTGCTCTGGTCCAACTTTACTGCCAAATCGTTGATATATACATTAAACAGTGTCGGCCTCAGATTGCAGCCTTGTCGGACGCCTCTTCTCTGGGCGAAGAGATCAGTGCATTTGTCCCCAATTTTAACGCCACATTTATAATTCAGATACATTGATTTGATAAGTTCATACAGCTTTCCTCCTATACCACAACAGAGGAGATTGTAATAGACCTCTTCATGCCAAATCTCTCTCTCCCGTTCTCTTTCTCTCTCTCTCTCTTTCTCGCTCTCTCCCTCTTTCTCTCCCCCTCGCTCTTTCTCTCTTTCAGTCTCTTTCTCTCTCTCGCTTTCTGTCTCACTCGCTTTTGCTTTTCCTCCCTGTCTTTCTCTCTCTCTCTTTCTCCCTCACTCTTTCTCTCTCTTTCTCTCACTCTTTCTCTCTGTCTCTCTCATTCTCTCTACTGCTCTCACTTTTTTCTCTCTCTCTCTCTTTCTCGTTCTCTCTTTCTATTTTTTATCTCCCTCACGCTCGCTCTCGCTATCTCTCTCTCTTTCTCTCTCTCTTTCTTTATCTCTTGCTATCTCTCTCGCTTTCTCTCTCTTTCTTTATCTTTCTGTCTTTCTCTCTGTCTTTCTCTCTCTCTTTCTCCCTCTCTTTCTCTAACTCATTTTCTCTATTTCTATCTCTCTCCCTCTCTCTCTTTTGTCTCTCTCTCTTCCCCCTCTCCCTTTCTCTCCTTCGCACGCTCTCTATCGCCCTGTCTCTCTCTCCCTCTCGCTATCTCACTCTTTCTCTCTCTCTTTCTCATCCTCTCCTTCCATCTCTCTCTTGTCTCTCTCATCTCTCATGTCTCTCTCACTTTCTTTCTCTCTCTGTCTCTCTTTTTCTTTATCTCTCTCTTTCCAACTCTCTTTCTCTATTTCTCTCTATATCACTTTCTCTCAATCCCTATTCTCTCTCTCTTTCTCTTTAAATTTATCTATCTCTTTCTCTCTCTCGGTCTCTCTTTCTCTCTCTCTTTCTCGCTCTGTCGTCCCCATTCTCTCTCTCATCATCTCTGTTTCCCTTCCACTCGCTCTCTTTATATATCTCTCTCTCTTTACCTCTTTCTTTCCCTTTCTCCTTTCTCTCTCTTTCACTTCCCTCTCTCCCGATCTCTCCCCCCTCTCTCTGTTTCTCTATCTCTTCCTCTCCCTCTCCATGACTCTCTCTCATTCTCTCACTCCATCGCTCTCTCTCCATATCTCTTTCCCATCTTTTTATGTGGGGGGGGGGAGGGGGAAAGGGGGAAACTGTTTTAATCCCAGTCCTACCTGGTCGGAGATGCGGTTTTGGAGCGGCGTTTCAGGCCGGGACTACAACTTTGGCGGCAGCACAGCGCAGGGACACCAACACGGAGCGTACGATGCCTTACCGGGTCGCCGTGCGGTAAGCTCCGGAGTGCTGTGACCGCCGACTCCAACGTCGAGGAGCTGTGGCTGCGGGGCGTACAGCCGCGGGCGGCACTGGAGTTAAAAACACCGCGGAGCCCGGTATCCGAGATCGCCAGAGTCGGAGCTCCAATCCAGCGTGGCCCATGGACTACGGGCGCCGCAGTCTCCGGGGAGGGAGCGGCCGCTTCAGACATTTCCAAGCCGCAGAGGAATGTTCACCCGACGCCGGAGTTTCCAACTTCCCGGCAAAGAGGGCCTGAAAACATCGGACTGGCTGCGGAGGCCACAAATAGGCCCTGACCTCGGGTGGACTATGAGGAGGAGGAGAACTGGACTTTTTGGTGCCTTCCCTCACAGTGGATTCTGCTGTGGGAGCACGTTTCATGTTGAATCCTATAGTGTACTGTGTCTTTTTTATTTTTTATTTTACATGGATTTATGGAAATCTAATTTCTTCCCTGCAAAGCACTTTGGCTTCAACGCAATTTGATTTTTAAAAAGTGCTATATAAATAAAAATTACTTACTCACCTACTATCAATCTTGTAGTGACCTACCCATTCATCCTATACTGATCCACCCCATTCATCCTGTACTGAACCCCCCATTCATCCTGTACTGAACCCCCCATTCATCCTGTACTGAACCCCCCATTCATCCTGTACTGAACCCCCCATTCATCCTGTACTGAACCCCCCATTCAACCCCACTGACATCCCCCGCGCTCGCCCCTCATAATTTTACCTTTTCCAACCAACACGCACTAATTCCCCTGCCTCAATCCATCCATCCTGCACCTTGCCTTCTCACCCTCGTCCCCCCCACCCCCCCACCCCCCACCATCTAACCATCCCACACTGATTCACCCCCAGAACCTACTGCGCTGGAAATGTCTTCAGAGCGAACATTGACAATGTTTGATAACGGAATGCAATCAAATGTGTTTTAATTCCCAATGTTATTATTTGTTTTAGTCCATAAAGATGAATTAATTAAGTTGTGAACAGGTGAAACATTAGCAGTGTTCGATTGTCACTGCTACCGTTGACACGTTATTACAGAATTCATTTTAACGGCAATTCACTACTCTTAATATGGAGCATCAGTACTGTAGTTATTTAATGAGCAACATTCACAACTACACGTTGGATTTATCCAGGTTTTGCTTCTACAGTCAGTCATATAGAGCATTGGTGAGACCACATGGTGCACAGATGCTACAGGACAGATGTGACTAAGCTAGAGAGGCTACAGAAGGTTCACAAGGATGTTGCTGGGACAGGAAGGTCTGAGTAAATGGCGGGGCGCTACTCTGTGAGCGACTCGCGGCGCGCTGCTCCCGTATGTTTCCATGTTTTATGAGTTGTTTAGTGTTTTTCTAAGAGTCATTAAGTGCGGTATTTAACGATAGCAAGTATGATTACCACTGTCAAGTATTTAGCGAGTTTGTGTGTTCTGACCGCCTTTTTGGAGCCAGTATTTGCGATATGTATTACACCGGCAAATCCCATGACACGCCATGGAGGGAGGCTCACCTACTCACGGGACACTTTGCAGGATCTGCGGCCTGCTTCCGGCCTACAAGCGCACCTTCTACCCTGAATGGGATTCCTCAGCTACAGAGGAATCATTACATCAAGCACATTCGTAGGAAAAGGGGAGCCAGAGGAGGAATACGGAACAGAATGAGGAGACGAGGTAGGAGGCTGCCACTACCTGCAATAACTCTCTCCAATGTGCAGTCACTACGCAACAAAATAAATGAACTTTCCGCACTCATTAAATTTGACTCGGACTACCGTCAAACAAGTCTCTTTTGTTTCACGGAGACATGGTTGTCAGAAGAAATAACCAATGTCGATATTGATGAATTTAAGATCATCCGTTTTGATAGAGACACTAGGATGACGCGGAAGTCGATTGGGGGCGGGCTCTGCATGGCTGTCAACACAAAGTGGGCTGTCAACTTCACTATCAGAGAGACTGAATGCAGCAAACACCACGAAACCATGACGGTGTCGTTCAGGCCGCACTACCTTCCCCGTGAATTCATACAGATCACAGTTATCCTAGCGTATGTCCCTGGACCTGATAACGCATTTCCTGCGGAGCGCATTGCTGACTGTTTCAACAGAGCTGTCAATCAGAGCAGCGATCAGCCTGTCTTCCTGCTTGGGGATTTTAACAGATGCGATGTCACCACATTGCTTCCAAACTTGGAGCAGTATGTTACCACACCTACCAGACTTGACAGAACGCTGGATATGTGTTTCGGTAACATACCGGGAGCCTATGTCTCAAAGCCCCGCCCACCACTTGGTCGCTCAGACCACAATGTCATTCTGCTGCTTCCAAAATACAGACAAAAATTAAAAACAGAAGATATACAAACAAAAACTATTCAAGTCTGGAACGATGACTCTGTCGATGCATTAAGGGGCCGCATGGAGATCACTGACTGGGAAATATTTTTCCAAAGCTGTGAGGGAGACCTAAATCTGCTGACAGACTCTATCTCCTCCTATTTGTCATTCTGTGTGGACGCTGTTATACCAACAAAACAGGTCAAGCTGTACCCCAATAACAAGCCTTGGGTTACCAAGGACCTGAAGGAGTGTCTTAACAACAAAAAAGTGGCATTCCTTCAGGGAGACAAACACAGAGTAAAACAGTATAATAGTGAGTTGAGAAGGAAGACCAGGCAGGCCAAACGCCACTAAAAAAACAGTGGAGGAAAAATTCACCACTGGCAATGCAAGGGAGGCATGGCAGGGACTTAACACCATGATGGGCAGAGCCCAGAAACCGGCCCTGATCCAATGCTCTGACAACCGCCACATTTGCTGAGCAACTCAACATCTAATACAGCAGGTTTGACAGGCCACACCCCCAGAATGACTGGACCCTCACCAGCAGTCCATCAATCACAGTGGATAAAAGGAAGGTTACATCTATACTGGGCCGCATCAACCCTCACAAAGCTTCTGGCCCAGACAGGCTCAGGGGCAAGGTGCTGAGGGAATGCTCAGTTCAGCTGGGTGATGTCATCACTCAGCTATTCCAACATCTTCTTGACTCCAGCTGTGTCCCACGGATGTGGAAGGAGTCTACACTTATACCGTTGCCGAAGAAATCTAACGCCAGGGAGATGAAGGACTTCAGACCGGTAGCACTCACATCCATTCTTTCCAAGTGTATGGAGAGGGTGGTAAGTGATCACCTCACTGCTATGGTGGTGGACAGGCTTGACCCACTCCAGTTCGCCTATAAGGCAAGGCGTGGCGTGGAGGATGCCTGTTTGACTCTCCTGGACACAGTTAGCAGACAGCTGGACTCCCCACACCCCCACACACGGATTTTATTTATGGATTTTTCTTCCGCTTTTAACACAGTCAACACAGTCACCCTCTGCAACCGCCTTCTGGATCTACAAGTCAACCCATCACTTATCCTGTGGATAAAAGACTTCCTGCAGGACCGGCCACAGCATGTGGTGGTAAATGGTTTTAAATCCAAGAACATGATTTTAAACACTGGTGTCCCCCAGGGTTGTGTTTTATCACCGATTTTATTTTCCATCTGCACGAACAATGTAACAAACAATAACAGTGACATTCCCCTTTTTAAGTATGCAGACGATATGGCCCTGGTGGCCCACATCAAGGATCACACTTCTCTGGCTGCCTACTATCAGCAGGTCAACATCTTGATGCTGTGGATCAAAGAGAGCTCTCTGGAGCTTAACATCTCCAAGACCAAGGAGCTGTGTTGTGGGGGAAGGCGAACATCTTCCCCCCCAACCTCTCTTTGAACCTCTGAGGCTGAATGGGCAGACAGTCGAGCAGGTAGAGGCCTTTAGATACCTGGGCACAGAGATTGACACCCGCCTGTCCTTCTCCCAGCACACAGACTCTGTGTACAAGAAGGCACAGCAACGCCTGTTCCTGCTGAGGAAACCCAGGAGCTTTGATGTCAGACAGGACATTTTAACAGCTGTATATAAATCACTTATAGAATCTGTACTCACCTTTAACATCACATCCTGGTTCACCCTTAAAGACAAAGACAAAGATTTGTCAAAGACAAATCAAAGCTTTCCCGGATCATCAATCAAGCAAGCAAAATAACTGGCAAAACTCAAATTCAATTGTCAGTACTTCACACCCAGGCAGTTAAAAGGAAAGCCAACCTCATTACACAGGATCCCACCCACCCCCTGCACAAGTCCTTCCAACTTCTGCCATCAGGCCGCCGATATAAAGTCCCCCTATCCAAGAAAAACATCCACAAAAACTCATTCATACCCATTGCCATAAATAGTTTAAATAATACATGATCAATGGACAAATTAACCCTGACGCACTGTCACTTTACACGTATCCACAACTTTCAACTTTTATCTTGTCTATTTTTAGTTTCTAATCTTTATACTTGTTTTTAAGACCTATACACACTGAGTGTGCCCGCAGAAGGCTGTGTTGTATGATGACTGTTGTATATTGTCTTGTTGTATGTTGAGCCACGTCAAAGAAGATTTTCTGTTACGAGAGACAATAAAGTTTTCTGATATAAGGAGAGCCTGGATACGTCAGGGTTGTTTTATTCTCGAAGGAGGCTAAGGGGTGACCATACAGAGGTTTATTAAATCATGATGGGCATAGATAAGATTTGTGATCCCATTCATTTTACCAGGGTGGAGGAGTCTAATTGTTCAAAGTCTGCCTGAATTAGGTGGTATTAATGACAAGGATACGTTGGACTGATTGGGATCGTTTTCTTTGGAGTACAGGAGGTTGAGGGGAGAACTGATAGAAGTATCTAAAATTGGCATTGATAGGGTAGACGTTCAGAATCTTTTTCCCAGGGTGGCAATATCAAAGACTTGAGCGCATAGCTTTAAGGTGAGAGGAGGAAGGTTTATATGTAACTAGATTTTACAGAGGGTGGTGAGTGTCTGGACTGTGTTCCCAGGATTGGTGGTGGAGTTAGATGTGATAGCGGTGTTTACATCTTTTAGATAGGCACAGGGAACAGAGGGATATGGACAACGTGCAGGCAGATGAGATTAGTTTGACTTGGCATCATGTTTGGTGCAGATATTGCGGACCAAGGGACTGTTTCTGAGCTGTAATGTTCTATGTTCCAACGTGAGCAGGGAAAGAGTTAAATGGGACCTTTCATACACAGAGTGTACTGGATTCATGGAACAAACAACCAGAGGAGCTGGTATATGGGAATACAATTACGACAGGTATATGGGAATACAATTACGGCAGGTACGTGGATAGGAAAGGTGTAGAGGGATGAGCAAATGGAACATGGACCACAGAGCCTGTTGGCATGCTGTGTTTATGCGTACAGCAGCCAATGCCCCATTTACTGTCTGCCTGTTATAGTTCCAGAGCACAGAGACCAGTGTCCAATGTGACATGTTTGAGTCCAACTGCAATGATGCTGTGTTTCCATTTCCAGCCCTCATTCCACCACACAGCTCAATGCTGCCACGTTGGATGATGCTGGAGTGGAGGATAAAGTCTGTCACTGAGATGTTGGGCTGAACGGCCTGTTCTGCCGTAGTAATTTCTAAATAATTCACTCTTGCTCCTGCAGACTTTACAGATTGCAATCGAAGTATTTCATGGGTTTATTATCTACATTTTATCAGGAAGCGCAAAGACTGAGAACAAAGGCCTTTACGTGTCAAGGAAACAAATTATATTTGGTGAAATGTTTCAGATGCAAATTAAGCAACAGATGCAAACTAGAAATGCAAACTAGTAAACAAGGAGGGCTTGGTGAATGGTAGCGGGTTGGTGGGGAGAGCGACACATTTTCCATGGCCATGTGGCCATATAGCACGGCTAAAGACCTGTACCTGTCCAAATGGCTTTTAAATGTTGTTATAGTACCTGCCACAACTACCTGCTCTGGCAGATCAGTCATGTATCCACCACCTTCTGGGTGAAAATGTTGCCCCTCAGGGTTTGTGTAAAACCTTGCCCCTCTCAATCCTCTAGTTTTTGATTCCCCTACGCTGAGTAAATGACTATTCCTAACTATTCCACTCATGATTTTATACACCTATCATAAGATCTGATGAAGGGTCTCGACCCGGAATGTCACCGATCCCTTCTCTCCAGAGATGCTGCCTGTCCCGCTGAGTTACTCCAACTTTGTGTGTCTATCTTCGATTTAAACAGCATCTGCATTTTGTTCCTACACATATCATAAGATCACCTCTCAGCTACCTGCAATAAATTCCTAGCCTGCCCAACCTTTCCTTATAGCTCAGCCCCTCAAGTCCTGGCAACATCATTGTAAATCTTCTCTGCACTCTTTCCAGCTTACCGATATCCTTTTTATAGCCAAAACTGAACACAATACTCCAAATGTAATAAAAAGTAACTACAGATGCTGGTTTATCTGGCTTCCCGACGGGCCAGAGACTTCCCGATGGGCCACGGCTGTAGACTGGGAATGTGGCTGGGACCCGGCGTGGGGGGACCACCGTGAGGGAGGTAGGGGGAGAACAATGGACAATTGGGGAGGGTGGGGGAACAAAGAACAATGGGGACCACTGTGGAGGGAGGGGGGGGGAGAGAACAAAAGGAGGAGCCGGCGTGCTTTGTAACTTTGTCAGCGCTGTAGGTGGCTGCTATTTGTATACATTGGGTACGCAGCAAAGAATTTCACTGTGCCTTGTCACATGTGACAATAAAGTATTCCATTCCATTATACCAAAGACAAAAAATGCTGGAGTAACTCAGTGGGTCAGGCAGCATCTGTGGAGAAAATGAGATAACATCACAAGTGCAGCCTCACCAATGTACAACTGTAACATAACTTCTCAACCTTCAGTATCCTGACTGACGAAGATAAATGTACCAAAAACTTTCTTGACCACCCTATCTACCTATGGTGCTACTTATAGGGAACTATATTTAGGCAACTATCCAAGATATTTTGCTGCGCGACTCACATTGCAGCGGCCCCTGCAGTTGTCTGTCTGTTTTATTTGTCCAGTTAAATGTAGTTGTTGTGTTCTTTTATACTGTTTTTAACTGTGTATAAGTGGGGGGCGGGGGACTTTTAAAATCTCTTCCCTGCACGGCAAACCTGACCTTTTTCCTGTCGGGTCTCCGTTGTCGTTGGGACCTAGTACCGTGGAGCGGCCTCCAACAGAAGCGACCTGGGAGCTCCAGTCGCGGAGCCTGCGGACTACTCACCATCGTGGGGCTGGCCGGCCTCGGAGCGTGGGGAGCGGTGGTGGCTCGCTGCTGCGGCCCGACTCCAGAGCTCGGAGTCTCCAGCCGCAGGTCCAGTGGACAGGAACATCGGGAGCACACGGGTGCCTGGTGGGAGACCGCATTTTGGAGCTCCCACAACGTAACTTCTCCCGCACGTGTCGCGGGGTTGGAACGACCCGGAGCGGGGCCTTACATCGCCCGGCGCGGCGTTAATGGTCGCGGAACATGCCAACGCTTGCCGGGGGCTCCCACATTGAGACATTAAGACCTGGAGCGGGGCTGTACATCGCCCGGTGCGGCCTTAATAGCCGTGGGAGTTACCATCGCCCGCCTGATACACAGGGGAGAGAAAAGACTTTGCCTTCCATCACACTGAGGAGGAGATTCACTGTGATGGATGTTTGTGTGAATGAATTATCTGTGTGTAGCAATGTTACAAAATTTTGAGATTTAAAAAATCAAGTCTGCAATTTATCCCATCAGATAAAGCATAAAAAGAAGTTTAATTTGACACCTAATTTACTTTCATATCTTCAGTATTAAGAAAGTTATGGCCATTTTCAGACTCGGAAATTTGCATCTTGCTCCCCATTGCCTTTCAATTGACTTAACTCAAAAGCTGTGATCTGGAAAAGTTAAAAGCCCATAACTTTCTTAAAAATTAAGAGAACTCAATGAAATTTCCAGTTATTATAGATTGAAGCATTCTGAAACAAATATGAAACAATCTTACTTGGATGACCTGAAATTAAAGCATATAATTAGTTAGTTATCTAATTGTAACTAATTACAAAATTCAATGAGTAGATCTAAACATCTATCCATTTCTTAAGAAAAGATAAACTTTTTTTAAATTGCCTAAGTGTCCAAATAACATTCACACAATAATCCACAATACAACATAATTTTTAAATCTCATTTTCATGAATTTCTGGGCCAAATGGAAGGAATTTAGTGTTTGATTCCTGTAAATTAATGGCCATTTCAATCAACTAGCGAGTGGGTTTTAGTGGAATGCGGTGGATTGGAACGTTGCGGTTAGCGGTGAAGTCCGGTGGAAAAATACTGTTTGTTCATAGATTTTTTGGGACCCCATTTCGCAACATTAAAATATTATTAAAGGCTCCCGAAAAACCAACTTTTAATATAAAAATAAACTATTTACCTTTTTTTCTCCCCTACGCAAAATCCTTCCGGTTGTCTGTTCTCACGGCTTTTGAAGGTGATTTTTAAATTACTCTAGTTAATAAATAATTTAGAGTAATATAAAAATACCTTCATTCATGAAATGTCGGAGCGATTTTTCTTCCGCAACCAAATCGCCCGACATTCATCGATTTGTCCTGCCTGTTGAAAAACGGCACTTTAAGCCCGCCCCCCTCTGAAAGGCGCCAAAGTCGCGCACACGGGGAGCGGCAGAAGTGCAGCGCTGCTCAAAGTAAGTTTTGCAACATACCTACTGTGTGTCTTGTAGAAATTGTTCTGTTTGTATGGCTGCAGAAACACAGTTTCGTTTGAGCCTCATTGAGATTCAAATGACAACCCCATGTCCTCCCTTGCGACGCCGTGCGCCCCCCCACCCCTCAATCTCTACTCCCCTCCCTCTCCCTCTATACCCTCCTCCCCCTCTCTCTTCCCTCCCTCTCTACCCCACTCACCCGCTCCCTCTCTAGTCACGCCTGCGCAGTTGGGGGTTTGCGGAGTTGATAGGCCGGGAATGGGGGAAAAGGAGCGAATATAATATCAAGGGGGGGTTCGTATGTGTGTGTGTGGGGTGGTTTGTGTGTGTGTGTATACATGTCTGTGAGTATGTGTGTGTGTGTGTGTTTATGTGTGTGTGTGTGTGTGTGTGTGTGTGTGTGTGTGTGTGTGTGTGTGTGTGTGTGTGTGTGTGTGTGTGTGTGTGTGTACCGCAAGAACTTGATCGGCTGGGCAAGTTGCTGCGCAGTGGTTTACAGAGCTTAATGTAGATGAGTAAGAGGTGTTGGGAAGTCATAACCAGGGCAAGACTTTCACAGTGAATGGCAGGGCTCTGGGGAGTGTTGTGGAGCAGAGGGTAGTAAGAGTGCAGGTGCATAGTTCCTCGACAGTGGTGTCACAGGTAGATTGGATGGTTCGTAGGCGTTTAGTACATTGGTCTTCACATTGGTTATGGAACGATCTGTCCTCAACAGAGGCCTCACATTTCTGCCCTTTCTCTATCTCTCTGCCTCCTCTCTCTCTCTGCCTCCTCTCTCTCTCTCTTCCCCCTCTCTTTCACTGCCCACTCTCCCTCTGTCCCCTCTCTTTCTATCCCCTCGCTCTCTCTTTGCCCCCTCTGTGCTCGAGTGGTGTATTGGGACCAATGGGTGAGTGGTGGAGTATTGCGTTCGGGGACCAGTCCCCCATGTGATGCTGCGCGCCCCCCCTACCCCTCAATGTCTACTCCCCTCCCTCTCCCTCTCTACCCCACTCACCCTCTCTACCCCCTGCCCTTCCCTCTCTACCCCCTGCCCTTCCCTCTCTACCCCCTGCCCTCTCTAGTCGCGCCTGCGCAGTTGGGGGTTTGCGGAGTTGATAGGGCGGGAATGGGGGAAAAGGAGCGAATATAATATCGATGGAGAAGGAATGTCAGGGCCCGAGGGCTGAGGGAGAGGTGGGGGGGGGGGGGGGAAGGAGCAGTCTGGGTTAACAGAATTGAGAAAATTCAATGTTTAAAATTCAATGTCTGCATCCTCTGGGCTTAAACATTGAATTTTCTCAATTCTGTTAACCCAGACTGCTCCTTTCCCCCCACCCCCCCACCTCTCCCTCAGCCCTCGGGCCCTGACATTCCTTCTCCATCTCCCCCCCCCCCCCCCCAAGTCGCACTAGCTTCTCATTTTCACACCAGAAACAGCTTACAATGGCCTGCTTTCCTTATCACCAATACTTTTTTGCATATCTTTCACTCATTGTTCTTGCTTTATCTCTCCATATCACTGTTTATATCTCTCGTTTCCCTGATCCCTGACCAGTCTGAAGAAGGGTCTCGACCCGAAACGTCGCCTATCTCCTTCACTCCTTAGATGCTGCTGCACCCGCTGAGTTTCTCCAGCTTTTTGTGTAACCCCAGGTGGTGAACATTGCCTGGTTCACCAGGGTACTGACGTGCCCATCCAGGACCTACAGGACTCACTGCCTCAAAAAGGCAACCAGCATCATCACAGACCCACACCACCCTGGCCACACTCTCATTTCACTTCTAACATCGGGAAGAAGGTATAAGAACCTGAAAATTGTAACATTCAGATTCAGGAACAGATTATTTACAACCACCGCAACCATCAGGGTGTTAAACACTACAAATGCCAAATAAGATCAGAACTACATCTACTTGGAGGCATTGATTTTGTCTTTGTACTATTATTAAACAGATAATAATATATATATATATATATATATATAAACATCATAATAAATAGTTCCATACATATCCATGTATATAGCTTCACATATATATATACGTGTATATACATTGACATATCTGTTGTGCTGCTGTAAGTAAGAATTTCATTGTTTGGTATCAGGACAATAAAACACTCTTGACTTGACTAGCTGCAGATGTGGTCATGAGTAACCACACTGGGGTCCACCAGCTCCCACATCACACAGCTACAGCACACCCACATAATCCTGCATCCTTACTTTATTCCCAATGGCTCCTCTTTAAACTCCCCGCTGCTGCTGCTGCTGTTGCTCCACTGGGCTTGAACCGGACTCGCCCGCTAGTTCAACACTCCTTTCCTCTGAAAACAGTAAAAACAATGGAGAAATACTCAGTGAGGACCTTGCCCATCTCCTGCAGCTACACACAGAGATGATCACTAGTTTCAGAGAGGCCATATTCTCTCACTACAGTCTTTCCCTCTATGTACTTATAAAATGCCTTTGGAATCTCCTCAGTAAGATCATCCCTCAGCCTCTTGCTCTCGAAGGAATACAGTCCTAGCCTGCCCAAACTCCCCCTATAGCTCAGCCCCTTGATTCTCAGCACCATGCTTATAAATTTTCTCTATAGTCTTTCCAGTTTAATGACATCCTTCCTATACCAGGGTGAGCAGAACTGAACACAAGACACCATCTCTGCACTTTCTCCAGCCCATCCATACCTTTCCTATAGTGTGGTGACCAGAACTGTAAACTCATGCGACACGTTTAGAGAAGGGATAGAGCGAGAGGGAATGCCGGGGTTACCTGAAGTGAGGGAAATCAACGTACATACCACTGGGCTGTGAGCTGCCCAATCGAAATATGTGATGCTGTTCCTCCAATTTGCGTTTAGCCTCACTCTGACAATGGAGGAGACCGAGGACAGAAAGGTCTGTGTGGGAATGGGAAGGAGAATTAAAGTGTCCAGCAACAAGGTGGCGCAGCGGTAGAGTTGCTGCCTCACAGCGTTTGCAGCGCCGGAGACCTGGATTCGATCCCGACTACGGGTGCTGTCCGTACGGAATTTATACGTTCTCCCATGATCTGCCTGGGTTTTCTCCGAGATCTTCCGTTTCCACCCACAGTCCAAAGACGTGCAGGTTTGTAGGTTAATTGGTTTGGTATAAATAGTGGGATCCCTTTGGATATGGCAGAAATTTTGGAGGATTATGTGTTGTATGCGACTGATGGGGTGGAAGGTAAAGACTAGAGGGACTCCGTCTCTGTTGCGACGAAGGGGAGCAAGGGCAGAGCTGCGGGGTGCCGAGGAGACTTGAGTGAGGGCCTCGTCTATGACAGGAGAGGGGAACCCCCATTCCCTAATGAATGAGTACATTCGGATGTCCTATAATGGAACACCTCATCTTGGGCACAGGTGCGGCGTAGACGGAGGAATTTGGAGTAGGGGATAGTGTCTTTGCGGGAAGCAGGGTGGGAAGAAGTGTAGTCGAGATAGTTGCGGGAGTCATTAGGTTTGTAATGGACATCAGTCAATAGTGCCTTTTCTATGATGGAGACCGTGAGATCAAGAAAGTGAGGGTGGTGTCGTAGATGGTCCAAGTAAATTTTAATGCAGGATGAAAATTGGTGGTGAAGTTGATGAAGTCCATGAGTTCTGCACGGGTGCAGGAGGTAGCACTGATGCAGTCATCAATGTAACAGAGCTAGAGTTTGGGGATAGGGCCAGTGTACGCCTGTACAGGGATTGTTCAACGTAGCCTACAAAGAGGCAGGTGTAACTGGGGCCCATGCAGGTGCCCATAACTACAGCTTAGAATTGGCGTAAAGGGATGGACTGATGAAGGATAGTCAACATGGCAAACCGTGTCTCCCAATTGTAATAAGCTTCTTGAAGTGCTGGGATGTCACAGTGAAGTAGCGGTAGAGCTGCTGCCTTACAACGCCAGAGACCCGATCAATCCTGACTGCACCATAACTGTCTGTACGGAGTTTGTGGCATCTCCCTGTGACCACATGGGTTTTCTCCGGGTGCTCTTGTTTCTTCACACACTCCAAAGACGTACAGGTTTGTAGGTTAATTGCCTTCGGTAAAATTGTAAATTGAACCTCGTGTGTCAGGTAGTGCGAGAGTACAGGGCGATCGCTGGTCGGCACGGACTCAGTGGGCCAAAGGGCCAGTTTCCACACTGTATCTGTAAATCTAAAGGCTAAAAGAAGAGGCGACCAAGACGATAACGTAGTCAGGGAAGCAGACGTTTTCATGGACTTTAACAAGGCCTTTGTCTTGGTTCCGTATGGTAGATAGATCAGGAAGATGAGATCACATGGGATCCAGGTTAGGCTGGCCAGGTGGATATAACATTGGCTTGGTGGTCAGAGTCAGAGGGTTGGAGCGGAGGGTTGTGTTTCAGATTGGAATCCAGTGACCAGTGGTGTGCTACAGGGACTGGTGCTGGGTCCCCTGCTTGTCTTATACATTGACAATTTGGATGAGAACATAGATGGCATGAGTTTGTGGATGATACGAAAATTGTTGTTGTGATGGACAGTGAAGATGTTTATTGAAGGTTACAACAAGATCTAGATCAACTGGGAAAGTGGACAAAGGAATGGAAGCTGAAAGTTTACACCGACAAGTGGGAGTGTTGCCTTTAGTGAAGTTAAACCAGGGCAAGACAAACTCTCCAAGGCCCTGTCATTTACAGTGTGTTGTAGAATAGAGAGACCTTGGGGTACAAAAACATACTTCCCTGAATATGATGACTCGGGTGGACAAAGTGCTGGAGACCACTCTTGTACAAGTGTGGAGACATCATGTTACATCTGTATAGAGCATTGGTGAGACCGCATGGTGCACAGATGCTACAGGACAGATGTGACTAAGCTGGAGAGGCTACAGAGGTTTCACAAGGATGTTGCCAGGATAGGAAGGTCCGAGATATAAGGAGAGCCTGGATAGGTCAGGGTTGTTTTTTATTGAAGGAGGCTTATTAAATCATGATGGGCATAGATAAGATTTGTGATTGCATTCATTTTACCAGGGTGAAGGAGTCCAATTGTTCAAAGTCTGCCTGAACTAGGTGGTATTCATAACAAGGATAGATAGTAAGATTAAATGAGAACTACCAGTTTGAAGTTTGATCTTTATTTTATGAGGAGTTATGATGAGGGATTAAGTGAAGACCCCGCCAGCACGCATGCGCGACATTTTTGGCCAGATGATCCAGGCCTGTCTTGCTTGAGTAACCCTGTATAAAGAAAGTTACCTTGCTGTTGGTTATGACCATGGCATCCATACTTAACTTATGTAGGGACTGGACCCGTTGCGCCGTCACGAGTGCCATCAGCATGGCCATTTTGTAGGTCAATTTGTCCGATGAAAGAGACGTTATTGTTGCCCACCCTCGGAGCATGGTTAGTACAATGCCAATATCCCAAGTCTGGGAATATCTAGGCCTGGGGGGATTTGAATTAAATATTCCCCTCATTAATTTTGACATCAAAGGGTGAGACCCCACTGTAAGGTGATCGCAACCGCGCCCGAGATAATTGGATAGGGCACTTCTGGCACAGTTGATGGCACTGTAGCTCAAACCTTCATCGAAATGAAGGCTTGCCAGGAACTCCAGCACTTCAGTGATGGTGGCTGTGTCATATGTGGTGTTCGTTTTTGTGCAGAACACCTCCCATTTCTTCACGTAAATGAGGTACTGTCTTCTGGTGGACTCCCTGCACGATGCTGTGATGACATGGATTGTTCGGTCCGAGAGTTCATAATCCAGAAGTGGCCTTTTCAAACCCTGCAAACCAATAGGTTTATCCGGTCATGGCACGGGTGACTCACCCGTCACAGGGTGTACCAATAAACTTGGACGTTTATTTATTGGGATGCATGGTTCTGTGGCCATGTCCAGTACCACAGGGAACCATGGTTGAGTAGGCCAGTCGGGAACAACCAGAATACCCGATGCGGAGTCTTGTTTAATTTTTTGCAAGACCCGACTGATGAGGCAGACTTGTTATGAATAAGACCGAGAACAAGATACCTGTCATCTTGAGACACGGGTAACATTGGCTCAAATCCTACTGGTGGAAAGTGAGTGACAGGTCAACCTGGAAATGAGAGGGATTGATGGAATGGAGGGATAGGGAGTGTGTGAGAGAGAGAAAAGGATAATGGGGATGAGAGAGAGACAGTTGTCCAGCATCATACAGCACAGGAACAGGCCCTTTGGCCCACTGTGTGTCTGTGTGTGTATGTGTGTGTGAGTGTCTGTGTATGTGTCAGTGTTTGTGTGTGAGTGTGTGAATGTCGGTGTGAGTGTCTGTCTGTGTCTGTATCTGTGTGACTGTATGTGTGAGTGTCTGTGTCTGTGTGAGTGTCTGTGTATGTGTGAGTGTGTGTGTGAGTGCATGAGTGTCTGTCTGTGTGTCTGTCTGTGTCTGTGTGACTGTCTGTGTCTGTGTGACTGTCTGTGTCTGTGTGACTGTCTGTGTGTGTCTGTGTATGTGTGTGTCTATGTGTGAGTGCATGAGTGTCTGTGAGTGTGCCCGTCTGTGTGAGTGTTTGTCTGTGTCTGTGAGAGTGGGTTTGTGTGAGTGTGTCTGTCTGTGTGAGTGTCTGGGTGAGTGGGTGAGTGTGTGTACATGTTTGTGAGTGTGTGTGTGTGTGTGTGTGTCTTTGTGTTGTGTGTGTGTGTGTGCGTGTGTGTGTGTGTGTGTGTGTGTGTGTGTGTGTGTGTGTGTGTTTGACGCCGCAGCCCCCCCCCCCCCCCGCGCAACTGCTCGTTGAGGGTATGGGACCCAATGGGTCCCACTTGGTCTAGTTGTCAATAAAACACTCGACGACTAGCTGCAGATATGGTCACGAGTAACCACACTGGGGTCCACCAGCTCCCACATCATGCAGCTACAACACACCCACGTCATCCTGTGCCCCCCCTTGAATGGCTCCCTGATCCATGGTGCCATGGTTCAGTTGCTCATCCTTCCTAAGGCCCTCATGCTCATTCACACAGGGAGCAAACTCTCAGACCTGTTACACAAGCTCAAGGACTACGGCTCATTCAGCACTCCCTCTTGAACCCCACCTGCCTCACACCATCATCCTCCTGAACACAGACCGAATTGGATGTAGTTAACCTAATGGATGTGACTGCCTCCAGGTACACAGCATCCAGGAAATTCTCCCCATCCCTGATGTGCCGCGTTTTTGAAGCTCAGATTCCAGGTTGTCAATGTTGAGCTTGAATTCCTCAAACAACCAACACATCCTCATCAAGAGACCACAATCTGTAAGAGTTGGCAGCAACACTTCCTCCTCGATAACCATCACAGCAGGAGTACCTCAAGGCAGTGTGCTCAGCCCCCTGCTCTACTCATGACTATGTAGCCGGACACAGTTCCAACTCCATCTTCAAATTGCCAACGTCACCACCGTTGTTGGTCGAATTACAGATGATGATGAGTCTGAGTATCGGAGGGAGATTAATCGACTGGCTAAATGGTGTCAGAACAACAACCTCGCTCTCAACGCCTCAACATCTCCATTTCCTTAGAGGTTTGGTATGCTAATGAATACTCTCTTGAATATAGCAGGGGCTATATGACAGAAATATTTCAAATGTCATTAGAAACGGGAATGGTGCCGGAAGATTGGCGTACTGTGCATGTTGTTCCATTGTTTAAAAAGGGTACTAAGAGTAAACCTAACAATTATAGACCTGTTAGTTTGACGTCAGTGGCGGGCAAATTAATGGAAAGGATACTTAGAGATAATATATATAATCATCTGGATAAACAGGGTCTGATGAGGAACAGTCAACATGGATTTGTGCATGGACGGTCATGTTTGACTACTCTTCTTGAATTTCTTGAAGAGCTTACTAGAGAAATTGATGAGGGTAAAGCTGTGGATGTTGTTTATATGGACTTCACTAAGGCCTTTGACAAATTTCCACATGGAAGGTTGGTTAAGAAGGTTCAATTGTTGGGTATTAATAGTGGAGTAGCAAGATGGATTCAACAGTGGCTGAATGGGAGATACCAGAGAGTAATGGTGGATAACTGTTTGTTAGTTCGGAGGCCGGTGACTAGTGGGGTGCCTCAGGGATCTGTGTTGGGTCCACTATTGTTTGTCATATACATCAATGATCTGGATGATGGTGTGGTAAATTGGATTAGTAAGTATGCAGATGATACTAAGATAGATGGTGTTGTGGATAATGAAGTAGATTTTCAAAGTCTACAGAGAGATTTAGGCCATTTGGAAGAGTGGGCTGAAAGATGGCAGATGGAGTTTAATGCTGATAAGTGTGAGGTGCTACATCTTGGCAGGACAAGTCAAAATTGGACGTACATGGTAAATGATAGAGAATTGAGGAATGCAGTTGAACCGAGGGATCTAGGAATAACTGTGCATAGTTCCCTGAAGGTGGAATGTCATGTAGACGGTAAAGAAAGCTTTTGGAGTGCTGGCCTTCAGAGCATTGAGTATAGAAGTTAGGATGTAATGTTAAAATTGTACAAGGCATTGATGAGGCCAATTCTGGAGTATAGTGTACAATTTTGGTCGTCAAATTATAGGAAAGATGTCAACAAAATAGAGAGAGTACAGAAGAGATTTAGTAGAATGTTGCCTGGGTTTCAGCACCTAACTTACAGAGAAAGGGTGAACAAGATAGGTCTTCATTCTTTGGAGCGCAGAAGGTTAAGGGGTGGACTTGATAGAGGTCTTTAAATGATGAGAGGGATAGACAAAGTTGACATGGATAAGCTTTTTCCATTGAGAGTAGGGAAGATTCAAACACGAGGACATGATTTGAGAATTAAGGGACAAAAGTTTAGCGGTAACATGTGTGGTAGCTGTGTGGAATGAGCTTCCAGTGGATGTGGTGGAGGCAGGTTCGAGTTTATCATTTAAAAATAAATTGGATAGGTATATGGACGGGAAAGGAATGGATGGTTATGGTCTGAGTGCAGGTAGATGGGACTAGGTGAGAGTAAGTGTTCGGCACGGACCAGAAGGGCTGAGATGGCCTATTTCCGTGCTGTAATTGATATATGCTTATATGGCCTTCTCCAGGTGTGCAGTAAAAAGCACATAAATTAGTTGCATCACAGCCTGGTTCAGCAACTCAAACACACAAGAACGAAGTAGAGAGCAAAAGGTGGTGAACATTGCCTGGTTCACCAGGGTACTGACGTGCCCATCCAGGACCTACAGGACTCACTGCCTCAAAAAGGCAACCAGCATCATCACAGACCCACACCACCCTGACCACACTCTCATTTCACTCCCGTCATCGGGAAGAAGGTAGAAGAACCTGAAAACTATAACGTTCAGATTCAGGAACAGATTCTTTACAACCATCAGGGTGTTAAATATTACAAATGCCAAATAAGCTCAGAACTACATCAACTTGGAGGCATTGATTTTGTCTTTGTACTATTATTAAACAGATAATAATATATATATATATATAAACATCATAATAAATAGTTCCATACATATCCATGTATATAGCTTCACATATATATATATATACATGTATATACATTGACATATCTGTTGTGCTGCTGTAAGTAAGAATTTCATTGTTTGGTATCAGGACAATAAAACACTCTTGACTTGCCTAGCTGCAGATGTGGTCATGAGTAACCACACTGGGGTCCACCAGCTCCCACATCACGCAGCTACAGCACACCCACGTCATCCTGCATCCTTACTTTATTCCCAATGGCTCCTCTTTAAACTCCCCATTGCTGCTGCTGCTGCTGTTGCTCCACTGGGCTTGAACCTGACTCGCCCGCTAGTTCAACACTCCTTTCCTCACCTCTTCTCGCCTCAGCCTCAGTACGGTACTTAGCCTCGGTTAGGAAGGGTTTAGAGGGCTCGGGGTCAAATGCAGGGAAAAAAGACTAGCCTAGTATGCCAACTTGTATGACATGGACAATGTGGACCGAAGGGCCTGTTTTGGTGCTGGATGACCCTAGTTAGTTGGCAGGGATATATACAGGACCTACATTCCCACTCATACATTTGCCCATCACCATTACAGCTCCTGCTCAATGTTGCCCGTCACTGCGGTTGTTACAGGAAGCTCACCGACTGGGAACAATGAGCTCTTCAACCCAGAATAGGTGTGGGCTTGCTTGTTTTGCATGTTTATCCAAAACATACATCAACTACACTGCCATCCTGCTCTGCAGTTTATTCACTTGGAAGCAGACGTGGAAAGTAGTCGGTGAGCTGTCACTGAACACAACACCAATCGGGGAAGATTGTGGCCAAGACTGAGGAGGTTGTAGGTGGTCACATCTCCCTCCATCTCAGACAGCAACATCACTACACATCCAGGTAAGGAGACAGTTCCATCGCTTCATCAGGCTCAGAATTTTACCTTTGGTTGTTAACTGATTGTGTGCGTATGTGAGTGAGTGTGTAAGCGAGTGTATGTGCTTCTGTGTGTTAACTCACTGTAATGCCCTAAGATAAAGAGGGGTGGATCACACCTCTGTGTGGGGGGGTCCCAGTGAGGGAGAGAGGAAGATTTCACCTGTGTGTGGGCGGTCACAGTGTGGGAAAGAGGGAGAAGTATCCGACCTTTGTGTGGGGGTGGGGGGTGTCCAATGATGGAGAGTTTAGTTTAGCTTAGAGATACAGCGCGGAAACTTGTCCTTCAGCCCACAGTCTGCACTGACCAGCGATCCCCGCACATCAACACCTCTGTGGGAAGTCCCAGTGAGGGAGATCTCACCTCTGTGTGGCGGAGGGGGGGGGGGGGGGGGGGTCCAAGTGGTGGGGGGGGGGGGGAGATCACATCACTGTGGTGGGGGGGGGGGTTCTGAATGAGGGAGGGGGGTAGATCACACCTCTGTGTAGGGGGGGGTCCCAGTGAGGGAGAGAGGGATATCACCGCTGTGTGTGGGGTCACAGTCTGGGGAACAGTGCCATCTCACCTCCATGTGAGGGAGTGAGCTACTTTGTGTACTGTACATTCTGTCCCACAATACAGATTGCCTTCTGATCCAAGGTCATCAATTAAAGTGACTATTGAGGGCTAAACCCTTGAGACGTCGTAGAGACTACAGCCTAGTATATCTTTTATCTGATTTTAGTTCCCTGCTTCCATTTCCAGAATGCCACCTGGTGAAGTGAGGCTTCTGCTGCTGATTCTGGGCTCTCTGGGTGAGTAGTTATTAACAAGAGTGTGGTGGGGGTGCACTGTGCGCTGTGGACAATTACTGGATGTTGGTTATGTATTGTCTGTGTGTTAAAACATCATCTGAATCCTCCTCAAATACCTCGAATGATCTAGTGTCCACCATCCTCCGGAGTAGAGAATTCCAGCGATTCACCGACCTCTGTGAGAGGAAGTTCCTGTGCAGTTTTAAATTGCCACTCTCTTATCTTGTAACTATGTCCCCTCATTGGAGCCTCTGCCCCTGCACATAGTTTTAGAGATCTCCGGAACAGAAACAGGCTCCCAGGTCCACCACACTTATACCGGCCATCATGCTGAGCGACACTAATCCAACTTCCCAACATTAATCGCCTATCCCTCTGTGTCCTGTAGTTCAAATACTTATCAAGATGCCTCTTAATGATTGATACTGTTCCTGCCTCCACCACCTCATCTAGCATCTACCAACGACAATGTGTGGACAAATTACCACTCTGATCGCCTTAAACCACACCCTTCCCATCTTCAACTGATACACTGATCTTGGACACCCGTACGGTGGGAAATGGCCATCGACTGTCTGTGCCCCGCATAATTTTATATATCTTCTAGACAGTGCAGACACGTTGGGTCTGCTTCCCCAACAGTGTGCTTTGGGGAAGCTGATGAAGCTGTTTTTGAAATGAGGCCCTCCCCTGTCGTCACTGGAATGGTGGTGGAATATTCTGTTTCACTGTACCGTTGGGGGGGGGGGGGGGGGGGCTTTGTGACGTCACAAAATTTTACTTACAAAATTCATAAGGGGTTGGACAGGCTAGATGCAGGAAGATTGTTCCCAATGTTGGGGAAGTCCAGGACAAGGGGTCACAGCTTAAGGATTAGGGGGAAATCCTTTAGGACCGAGATGAGAAGGACTTTTTTCACACAGAGAGTGGTGAGTCTCTGGAACTCTCTGCCACAGAGGGTAGTTGAGGCCAGTTCATTGGCTATATTTAAGAGGGAGTTAGGTATATTCCCTTGTGGCTAAGGGGATCAGGGGGTATGGAGAGAAGGCAGGTACGGGATACTAGGTTGGATGATCAGCCATGATCATATTGAATGGCGGTGCAGGCTCGAAGGGCCGAATGGCCTACTCCTGCACCTAATTTCTATGTTTCTATGTCACAAGAAGCTGGTGTTTTTAAATGTGGCTTTGGCTTTTGTTGAAACTTTAATCATGAATAACCTGGGGGAGGTGGAGGGGGCGGGATGTGTGAATAACGGAGGGGGGGGGGTGAGGGGGCAGGGGGTGTTGCACTCGCCATCTTGAGACCACATTGTGATGTCATTGTGGCACTCGGCAGCTTGAGATGGGTGCACTGTGAGTGACGTTGTGACATCATCAGTGGAAACTCCTGGAAAAAGGCTGTGTGAGAGAACTGTTATTTGCCTTTTTTTAAAAACATGAATCATCAATAAATAGTGAAATATAACATGAAATGGGAAAATAACCCATTAATTGCTTTGACTGGGTTAATGTGAGTAATAAACTGTTAAAATTTCAACTGTAGCGCATAGCCTTTTTATCGAAGGTAGAAGAACACATACGGAAACAGGCACACACACGTATACACACACACAACACAAGACTATTAATAGTGTATACTAGACCAAATGGGACCTGTTGGGTCCAGTCCCCCAACGCAGGATGGGCGGGGGTGGCGCCGGCACTCATCCCGGAGACAGGTGCCCCCCCCGGAGCCAATCACCCCCATCATTCCCCACAAGGAATATAATGGAATTTATGGAGGGGCTGCAGGCAGAATGCGGGGATGGGGGCAGCAGTAGGGGAGTGGCGGGAGCGGGGTATGTTTGGGAGGGAAGAGGGTGTGTGTGTGTGTGCGGGGAAGGTTTTGTGTGTGCGGGGCAGGGATGTGTGTGTGGGAGGGGTGTGGGTGGGGGGGGGGGGAAATGTGGGCAGAGAGTAGGTATGTTGCAAAACTTACCTTTAGCGGCGCTGCACTTCTGCCGCTCCCCGTGTGCGCGACTTTCGCGCCTTTCAGAGGGGGGCGGGCTTAAAGTGCCGTTTTTCCACAGGCAGGGATAATCGATGAATGTCGGGCGATTTGGTTGCTGAAGAAAAATCGCTCTGACATTTAATGAATGGTGGTATTTTTAAATTACTCTAGATTATTTATTAACTAGAGTAATTTAAAAATCACCTTCAAAAGCCGTGAGCGCCGACAACCGGAAGCATTTTGCGTAGGGGAAAAAAAAAGGTAAATACTTTACTTTTATATTAAAAGTTGGTTTTTCGGGAGGCATTAATAATATTTTTATGTTGCGAAATGGGGTCCACAAAAAATGTATGAACCCCTAGTATTTTTCCCCCCGACTTCACCGCTAACCGCAACGTTCCAATCCACCGCATTCCACTAAAACCCACTCGCTAGTTGATTTAAATGGCCATTAATTTACAGGCATAAAACACTAAATTCCTTCCATTTGGCCCAGAAATTCATGAAAATTAGATTTAAAAATTATGTTATATTGTGGATTATTGTGCGAATATTATTTGGACACTTGGGCAATTTAAAAAAAGTTTATCTTTTCTTAAGAAATTGATAGATGTTTAGATCTACTCATTGAATTCTGTAATTAGCTACAATTAGATAACTAACTAATTATATGCTTTAATTTCAGGTCATCCAAGTAAGATTGTTTCATATTTGTTTCAGAATGCTTCAATCTATAATAACTGAAAATTTCATTGAGTTCTCTTAATTTTTAAGAAAGTTATGGGCTTTTAACTGTTCTAGATCACAGCTTTTGAGTTAAGTCAATTGAAAGGCAATGGGGAACAAGATGCTAATTTCCGAGTATGAAAATGGTCATAGCTTTCTTAATACTGAAGATATGAAAGTGAATTAGGTGTTAAATTAAACTTATTTTTATGCTTTATCTGATGGGATTAATTGCAGACTTGATTTTCAAAATCTCAAAATGTTGTAACATTGCTACTACCACTGCCGTATCCTACCGCTGCCTTCCCCTGCCACTGCATTGGCCTACCACTGCTGCTTCCTGCTGCTGTCGTGACCTACCGCTGCCGCTCCCCGCCGGTTGCAGGCGGGGACCGGTGGGGAGTATTCTGCAGCGGGGGGTGGGATGGCTACAGGTGGGGGCCGGAGGGGACGGGGGGACGGGGACATCCTGCAGCGGGGAGGGGACTGCTTCAAGGGTGGGCTGTCAGGGACCCGTGGTGGGGGGGGAGAGCGTCCTGAAGCCGGGGGAGGTGGCCACCTTCAGGCGGGGGCTGTCGGGGGCCGGTGGGTAGGGGAGAAGGAAGTGCTGCCGTGGCCTCCTGCTGTTGTGACCCTGCTGCTGCCGGGGCTTACCGTTGCCGCTGCCGACCCCTGCCACTCCCTATCACAGTCGTGGCCTATCGCTGCCGTGGCCTACCGCTGCCATGGCCATGACTGTCGTTGCCGTTGCCTACCGCTGCCGCTCCCCACCTGTTTCACCCGGGGACCGGTGGGGAGCATCCACCAGCTGGGGACGTGAACACCTTCACGTAGGGGTTGGGAGAACCTCCTACAGCTGGGGACAGGGATGGCTTCTGGTGGGGGCTGGCGGGAATCGTTCTGCAGCCAGGGGAGGGGGACAGCTTCAATCAGGGTCTGTTGGGGGCCGGTGGGGGGGGGAGTGTTGCCATGGCCTACCCCTGCATGGCAGGGTGGGTTTGTGGTGGGTGGATGTTGGGGAAGTGTGTGTGGGGGAGGGGGGAGGGGGGATGTGGGGGAGGGGGGGGGATGCGGGGGAGGTGGGGTGTGGGGGAGGGGGGAGGTGGGGTGTGGGGGAGGGGTTTGTGGTGGAGATGGGGAGGGGGATGTGTAAGGGAGGAGTGTGGGTGGGAGGCGTGTGAGGGGGAGGGGTGGGTGTGTGTGGGAGGGGGCAGAGGTGTGTGGGGGATGGGGGAGGGTGTGGGGGAGGGCACTGTGGGGGAGGGGTGGTGGGGTGGGAGGGCAGACATGTGTGTGTGGGAGGGGGTGTGTGTGGGAGATGGGATGGGTGGGGGAGGGGGTAGGTGATGTGTGGGCGGGACTGGGTGGGAGGGGGTGTGTGTGGGGGAGGGGTGTGTGTGTGGACGGGGGGTGTGTGGAGGGGAGGGGTGTCTGGGGCAGGGAGGTGCGGGGGCTGTGTGGCCAACTTTTACATTGGACCACCGATCGGTGAGTAAGCTGGCGAAAAATCGTAGCACTATCACGTACTGTTTTTGCGCAAATAGAAAGACCGCGCAAGGTTGAGTGAACATGGACTTCTGCACTGCTTTCTCACCTCGCCATCTTTAAGGAAAAGATTTATTTTAAAACACCTCACCGTTTTTAACTTTTTTGCACTAATTCTGTTTTTAACTTGATTCCTTCAATATAACATTTAAAAAAGATGAACTTGGTCCCACTTCAGCATTTAAAGAAGATTGACTTTCCTTTTATCCCGTTTATTTTAAAAATCCTCGGCTTTTTAAGCACCTCACGGTTTTACTGCAACACCCGACACAAACACACACATACACAATACAAGATCAGACGTGTAAAAATTACTAGACCAAGTGGGACCCGTTGGGGGGGCGGCCTGCAGTGTCCCACATACACTAGCCACCCCCCACCCCCCTCCCCCCCCCCCACACACACACACTAAACACCCCCCTTGATATTATATTAAAATTATTCATTCGCTCCTTGGATCCCATCTCCTACCCTATCCACTTGCACATAGACCCCAACAGCGCAGGAGCAGCGGGAGAGGAGGTGGGGTAGAGTGAGAGGACAGAGACTGAGAGGGCAGGGGGCAGAGAGAGGGCAGGGGGCAGGCAGAGAGGGCAGGGGGCAGGGAAAGAGGGCAGGGGGCAGGGAAAGAGGGCAGGGGCAGGGAGAGAGAGCAGGGAGGGAGGGCATTTTCAAATAAGTCGAATTTGGACTCGATGGGAAAAATGTCTATGGAATATGTAAATAGGGAGGGAAGAGGGGGAGGTGAGAGGAGAGGGGTGGGGGATAAGAAGGGAGGAAAGGGGGGAGGAAGAGGAAGAGGTGGGAGATGGGAGGGGAGAGGTGGAGAGAGAGGAGAGGGAGAGAGTGGATGGGGAGAGAGAGGAGGGGATAGAGAGAGAAAGGGGAGGGAGAGGGGTGGGGAGGGAGAGAGGAAGAGTGGGGTTTGAGGGGGAGAGGGGTAGCAGGGAGTGGTGCAAGAGAGAGGGTAAAGGTTGGGGGGAGATGGGGGTGAAGAGGGATGGGGAGGGGGAGAGAGGGGGTGGGAGGGGAGGAGGGAGAGGGGTGAGAAGAGAGGGATATGGAGAGGGGGAGAGAGGGGGAAGGGGAGGAGGAGAGTGGGTGGGGTGGGGGAGGGGGTAAGAGAGGGTTTGTGGAGGGGATGAGAGAGGGGTGGGGGAGGGGGGTGGGAGAAGGGGAGAGAGGAGGGAGAGGGGGAAGGGGAGAGGGGGAAGGGGAGACAGGGGGAAGGGGAGAGAGGGCCAAGAGTGTGGAGGGAGGGGGAGAGGGGTAGGGGGAGAGCAAAGGCAGATGTAAATGAGATCCATTCCGATTGGACATCTGTGAGCATTGGGCATTGTGACATCACACAATGGAGCGTTCACCAACATTTTATGGGTGAGAGCAGTTTGATTTTTTTAACATTTTGAAATATTAGGAGAGGGGAAGGATTTTATTAACAATTGTGTACATAAAAATGTCTAAATGTAATGAGAAGTGCATTTGTGAATGTAAAAGCATAATGTCTAGCAAAATGAAAACAATCACGGCGTTTGAGGGTCTGGGTTTGGCGGACCATGGAATCAAAAGCCAAAAATAATATCTAAAAAAAAAATGGAATGTGACATACACCCACAAGACACACACACGGCCGGCGGCAGACACACACACACACACACACACACACACACACACACACACACACACACACACACACACACACACACACACACACACACACACACAGAGTTTTACAAGTATACTAGACCAAGTGCAGACACGTAGGGTCTGTTCCTCCAATGTGCGGTTGCCGGGGGGGGGGGGGGGCGGGGGGAGAGAGAGGTGGATGAATGGGGAGGGAGGGGGAGAGGTGTACGGGGGAGTGGAGGAAGTGGGAGAGAGGGAAGGGGAGGGGTTAGTGGTGGAAGAGGGAGGAAGGGGTAGGGGAAAGGGGTGGGGGGAGATAGAGAGGTGGGGAGGGACAGGGGTGGGGGAAGGGGGGAGAGATGTGGAAGAGTGGGGAGGGAGGGGGAGAGGGTTAGGGGGGAGTGGTGGAAGAGGGGTAGGAGAAATGGGGTGGGGGGAGAGGGAAGGGGGGTGGGGGAGAGAGGGATGGGGTGGGAGGAGGAGGTGGGGAGAGGGAGAGGGGTGAGGACAGGGAGATGGAGAGGGTGGAAGAGAGAGGTTTGGGGGAGGAGAGGGGAGGGGGAGAGAGGTGTGGGGGAGGGGGTAGGGAGGGGAGGGGGAGATGGGGTAGGGGAGGGAGGGGGAAAATTGTGGAGGGAGGGGGAAGAGTGTGGAGGGGGAGGGGGAGGGGGAATAGGGTGGGGGAGAGAGGGATGGGGTGGGAGGAGGAGAGGGGTGAGGAGAGGGAGATGGAGAGGGGGGAGGAGAGAGGGATGGGGAAGGGGGAGAGAGGTGTGGGGGAGGGGGAGGGGTGGGGGGAGAGAGGGAAGTGGGAAGTGGGGTGGTGGAGAGAGGGATGGGGGTGGAAGGAGGAGAGGGAGAGAGCTGCGGGGGTGGGGGGTGGGGGGTGGGGCTGGGGCAAAGGCAGATGTAAATGAATCCATTCCGATTGGACATCTGTGAGCATTGGGCATTGTGACATCACACAATGGAGCGTTCAGCACCATTCTATGGGTGAGAGCAGTTTGATTTTTATAACATTTTGAAATATTGGGAGGGGGGAAGGATTTTATTAACAATTGTGTACATAAAAATGTCTAAATGTAATGAGGAGTGCATTTGTGAATGTAAAAGCGTAATGTCTAGCAAAATGGAAAAAATCACGGCGTTTGAGGGTCTGGTTTCAGGGTCTGGCGGACCATGATATCAAAGGGCAAAGATCTTATCTGGAAAAAAAATGGAATGTGACATACACCCACACACACGGCCGGCAGATACACACACACACAGAGTTTTAAAAGTATATAGATAGATATGATATGATAAATATGATATAATTGACTAGGCTAATAATTGTATTATTCATAGGCACTACAGATAATGAATGAAATTGAATCCTTGCTGTAAATATTTTTACGTTGGGTCTGCTCCCCCAACGGTGTGCGTTGAGCTGATGAAGCTGTTTTTGAAATGACGTCACCGGAAGGTGGTAGAATATTCGTGGAGAGTGGGGGAGGGGCATTGTGATGTCACTGGAAGCGGTGTTTTAAAAGGTGGTTTTGGCTTTTTTTGAAACTTTAATCATAAATAACCTGGGAGGGGGCAGCGAGGGGAAGGGGAGTGTGAATAACCCGGGGTGGGAGGTGGTAGGGGGCTTGAATAACCCGAGGGGGGAGGGGGCGGCGGGTCTGAATAACCCGGGGTTATACTTTCACTGATTGATGAATCATCCAAAATTAGTGCCCCATTCCGGCATTATCCCCATATCCCTTGATTCCCGTAGCCCTTAGTGCTAAATCTAATTCTCTCTTGAAAACATCCAGTGAATTGGCCTTCACTGCATTCTGTGGCAGATAATTCAACAGATTCACAATTCTCTCGGTGAAAAGGTTTTTCCTCATCTCAGTCCTAAATGGCTTACCCCTTATTCTTAAACTGTGACCCCTGGTTCTGGATCCCCTCAACATCGAGAACATTTTGCCTGAATCTACCCTGTCCAATCCTCTAAGAATTGTATATGTTTCTATAAGATCCCCTCTCATCTTTTGAAATTCCAGCGAATACAAGCCCAGTCGACCCATTCTTTCATCATACGTCAGTCCTGCCATCCCGGGAATTAACCTGATGAACCTACATTGCACTCC
This sequence comes from Raja brachyura, assembly GCA_963514005.1. The sequence continues at coordinate 93,137,881 of OY740787.1, read as the reverse complement.
CTCAATAACAATAATGTCCTTCCTCAAACTAGGACATCAAAATTGTACACAATACTCCAGGTGCGGTCTCATCGGGGCCCTGTAGGTCTCATCGGGGCCCTGTAGGACCCTGTAGGGCCCTAAACTCAAACCTTCTCATAATGAAGGCCAATATGCCATTGGCTTTCTTCACTGCCTGCTGTACCTGCGTGCTTACTTTCCGTGATTGATGTACAAGAACACCCAGGTCTCGTTGCACCTCTCTTTCTCCTAATCTAACACCATTCATATAATACTCTGGCTGCCATTTTGAAAAGGACCCGTTAATTCTGATTCTTAACTTCCTGTCTGCCAAGCAGTTCTCTATCCATGTCAATACGCTACCCCCAATACCATGTGCTCTAATTTTGCACACTAATCTCTTGTGTGGGGGCTTGTCAAAGGCTTTTTGAGAGTCCAGATACACCACATCACTGGCTCTCCCTTATCCATTCTACTTGTTACATCCTCAAAAAATTCCAAAAGATTAGTCAAGCAAGATTTCCCCATCATAAGTCTATGCTAACTTCGACCGATCCTGTCATTGCATTCCAAATGCGCTGCTATAACATCTTTAATAATCGACTCCAGCATCTTCCCCACTACCGATGTAAGACTAACTGGTCTATAATTCCCCGTTTTCTCTCTCCCTCCTGTCTTAAAAAGTAGTTACATTGGCTACCCTCCAGTTCACAGGAACTGATCTGGAGTCGAGAGAACACCGGAAAATGATCACTAATGCATCCATGATTTCTAGGTCCACCTCCTTGAGTACTTTGGGATGCAGACCATCAGGCCCTGGAGATTTATCTGCCTTCTGTCCCTGACAGTTTACCTGACACTTGAAGGGAATCCACATTAGTCTGAAAAACAGTTTTCAGACTAATGTGGATTCCCTTCAGTTCTTCCCTCCCACTAGATCCTCGGTCCCCTAGTATTTCCGGAAGATTGTTTGTGTCTTCCTTAGTGAAGAAAGAACCAAAGTACTCGTTTAGCTGTTCTGCCTTGTTTTGTTGTTTCAACTGCCCCAGACTATAAGGGGCCCACATTCATCTTCATTAATCTTTTCCTTTTTACATCCTGAACCTAAAGAAACATTTACAGTCAGTTTTTATATTCCCCGCAAGCTTTCTTTCATGCTCTTTTTCCCCCCTCATAATTAACCCCTTTGTCCTAAAAAATATAGATACATAGACTATAGGTGCAGGAGTAGGCTATTCGGTCCTTCCAGCCAGCACCACCATTCAATGTGAACATGGCTAATCATCCACAATCAGTACCCATTTACTGCCTTCTCCCCATACCACTTGATTCCGCTAGCCCTATCTAACTGTTTTAAATGCAGCCAGTGAATCATCCTCCACTGCACTCTGAGGCAGAGAATTCCACAAACACACAACTCTCTGTGTGAAAAGGTTTTCCTCATCTCCGTTCTAAATGGCTTATCCCTTATTCTTAAACTGTGGCCACTGGTTCTGGACGCCCCTAACATTGGGAACATGTTTCCTGCCTCGAGCGTGTCCAAACCCTTAATAATCTTATATGTTTCAATAAGATCCCCTCATTCTTCTAAATTCCAGAGTATACAAAGTGTTAAAGAAGGAACTGCAGATGCTGGAGAATCGAGGCTTACACAAAAAGCTGGAGAAACTCAGCGGGTGTAGCAGCATCTAAGGAGCGAAGGAGATAGGCGACGTTTCGGGTCGAGACCCTTCTTCAGACACATGCTGCTGCACCCGCTGAGTTTCTCCAGCTTTTTGTGTAACCCTCCAGAGTATACAAGCCCACCCCGCCTCATTCTATCAACATGACACTACCGCCATCCTGGAAATTAACCTGGTGAACCTCTGCTGCATTCCCTCAATAGCAAGAATGTCCTTCCTCAAATTGGGAAACCAAAACTGCACACAATACTGCAGGTGTGGTCTCACTAGGGCCCTGTCCAACTGCAGAATTACTTATTTGCTCCTATACTCAACTCCTCTTGTTATGAAGGCCAACATGCCATTTGTATTCTTCACTGCCTGCTGTACCTGCATGCTTAATTTCATTGACTGATGTACAAGGGCCCCCTTGATCCTGTTGTACTTCCCCTTTTCCCAAATTGACATTATTTAGATAATAATCTGCCTTCCTGTTTTTGCCACTAAAGTGGATAACCTCACACTTATCCACATTAAACTGCATCTGCCATGCATCTGCCCACTCACCCAATCTGTCCAAGTCACCATGCATCCTCACAGCATCCTCTTCACAGTTCACACTGCCACCCAGCATTGTGTCATCTGCAAATTTGCTAATGTTACTTTTAATCCCTTCATCTAAATCATTAATGTATATTGTAAATAGCTGCGGTTCCAGCAGCGAACATTGCGGTACCCCACTAGTCACTGCCTGCCATTCTGAATAGGACCCGTTAATCCCTACTCTTTCATTCCTGTCTGCCAACCAATTTTCTATCCATGTCAGCACCCTACCCCAATACCATGTGCTCCAATTTTGCCCACTAATCTCCTATGTGGGATCTTATCAAATGCTTTCTGAAAGTCCAGGTACACTACATCTACTGGCTCTCCCATGTCCATTTTCCTAGTTACAACCTCGAAAAATTCCAGATTAGTCAAGCATGATTTCACCTTGGTAAATCCATGCTGACTCGGACCGATCTTGTTTCTGCTATCCAAATGTGCTGCTATGCCATCTTTTATAATTGACTCCAGCATCTTCCCCACCATCGATGTTAGGCTAACTGGTCTATAATTCCGTTTTCTCTCTCCCGCCTTTTTTAAAAAGTGGGATAACATTAGCTAACCTCCAATCCATAGGAACTGATCCTGAATCTATAGAACATTGGAAAATGATCACCAATGCGTCTACAATTTCTAGAGCCACGTCCCTAAGTACTCTGGAATGCAGACCATCAAACCTTGGGTTTTTTCTGCCTTAAGTCCCATCAGTCTACCCAACACCATTTCCTGTCTGATGTGAATTTCCTTCAGTTCCATCGTCACTCTACGTTCTCTGGCCACTGGTACATCAGAATCAGAATCAGACTTTATTCGCCAAGTATGTTTTGCAAAATACGAGGAATTTCATTGGCCAGGTCAGTCATACAATTAAAAGCACCAAATCACTCAAAAACACATTTTAACATGAACATCCACCACAGTGACTCTTACACATTCCTCACTGTGATGGAAGGCGAAATAAAGGTCGTCCTTCCTTTTGTTCTTCCTCGGTCGGGGACCTCGAGCCCCCGTTGACGGAATGGTCTTGACTCCCGTAGCTCCCCCGCGCTGGGCGATCGAACCTCACGTCTGGGCTGCTTGAACCTTCTGCGACATTGGAGCTCCCGGCTAGCCTGTCCCAAGACTGTGAGCCCTTGATGGTAAGTCCACAGTGGTCGCGGTGGGAGTGATCCCAGGCAAGGGATCCGCTCCGATGTTAAGTCCGCGCCCCGCAGTGGGGCTCACGACAGTCCAAGGAGACTTCCAGATCCAGCGATGTTACTCCGCAGAGCCCGGAGAATGTGATCCGAAAATTGATCAAATCTCCGAGAAGGTAAGAAGTTGAAAAAAAGTTTCCCCCGATCCCCTTCCCCTCCCCCCACATAAAACAAACCGAAGAACATTAAAACCAACTTATAACAAACTGAAAAATAACAAAAAGAAAAAAAATGAACAGACTGCCGGCAGGGCTGCCATCTCCCTGGCGCCCCTGGTGGAGATTGTTTGTGTCTTCCTTAGTGAAGACGGATGCAAAGTACCTGTTCAACTCATCTGCAATTTCTTGTTCCCCTGTTTCTGACTTCAAGGGGCACACATTTGTCTTAACCTTTTACTATGCTCTTCTATATTCTTGGCTAGCTTATGTTTGTACTTCATCTTTTCTCCCCATATTGCCTTTTGGTTACCTCCTGTTGATCTTTTTAAGTTATCCAATCCTCTGGTTTCCTGCTCATTTTTGCTATTAATACGTCTTCTCTTTTATTTTTATATTGTCCTTGACTTCCCTTATCAGCCACGGTCGCCTCTTACTCCCCTTCGAATCTTTCTTCCTCTTTGGAATGAAATGACCCTGCATCTTCTGGATTATTCCCAGAAATACTTGTCATTGCTGATGCACCGTCATCCCTGCCAGGGTCCCTTTCCAGTCAAATTTGGCCAGCTCCTCCCTCATGCCTCCATAGTCCAACTGCAATAATGACAATTCCGATTTTACCTTCTCCCTCTCAAATTGCTGATTAAAACGTATCATATTATGGTCACTACCTAATGGTTCCTTTACCTTCAGATCCCTTATCAAATCCGGTTCATTATACAACACTAAATCTACAACTCTACCTCCCTGGTAGGCTCCAGTACAAGCTGCTCTTAAATCCATTCTTAAATCCATCTCTGGAGTCACTCTACAAACTCTCTTTCTTGGGGTCCAGTATCAACCTGATTTTCCCAGTCTACCTGCATATTGAAATCTCCCATAACCATCATAGCATTACCTTTGTTAAATGCTAATTTTACCTCCTGATGCAACTTGCACCCTATCTCCAGGCTACTGTTTTGGGGGCATGTAGATAACTCCATTGGGGTCTTTTTACCCTTACAAATTCTCAGTTCTATCCACAATGACTCTACATCTTCTGATTCTATGTCACCCCTCGCCAGGGACTGAATTTCATTCCTTACCAACAGAGCCATCCACCCCCTCTGCCTACCTGTCTGTCTTTTCTATAGGACGTATACCCCTGAATACCCTGTTCCCAGCTCTGTTCCTCTTGCAGCCATGTCTCTGTAATTCCCAAAACATCATACTTACCAATTTCTAACTGAGCTTCAAGCTCATCCACTTTATATCTAAGGGTCTGTCCCACTTGGTGATTTTTTTGGTGACTGCCGGCATCATAAACTGATGTACCAGGTCACCGAAAAATTAGCGGTGTGACACGGCATGATGATGTATGATGCGCGGTGTTTTTCAAGTGTCGCACCATTTTTTTGTCGCCTCTCGATTTTGAAATGTTCAAAATCTTTTGGCGACACTGATATGACGCCGGCAGTCGCCGAAAAAATCGCCATTTGGGACAGGCCCTTTATACGTCTCGCATTTATAAAAATACACCTTTTATTCAGTATAAACCTCCCCTCTCACACCGGTTCCTACTTCACCTGACCTTACTCTCTTATATCTTCTTGAACTTTCTGTCCCATTAATTTGGGAGTCTTTTGTAACTTTTCCTGTACTCTCTTCCCCTTTAACTCCATCCAATTTGTCAACCCCTCCTCTGTTGAGTTCTAAATTTCTCCCAGTCCTCAGGGTTGCCTCTTCCTTGGCTTTACCACTATCCTTGACTTCCCTCGTCAGCCACGATTGAGCTGCCTTCCCAGTTTTATTTTGTCGTCAGACAGGGATGAACAATTTCTGGAGTTCATCCATGCGGTCTTTAAATCTTCGCCATTGCATCTCCACTGTCAACCCTTTAAATATAATTTGCCAGTCTATACGAGCCAATTCCCATCTCATACCTTCAAAGTCTCCCTTATTCAAGTTCAGAACCCTAGTCTCTGAATTAACCATGTCACTCTCCATCCTAATGCAGAATTCCACCATATTACGGTCACTGTTACCCAAGGGGTCTTGCACAACAAGATTGCTAACTAATTCCACATTACACAATATCCAGTCTAGGACTGAGTAATCCTCTAGGGGCTAGTGGAGTCAAGGGATATGGGGAGAAGGCAGGTACGGATTATTAATAGAGGACGATCAGCCATGATCACAATTAATGATGGTGCTGGCTCGAAGGGCAGAATGGCCCACTCCTGCACATAGTTTCTATGTTTATAGTCGGTTCCTCTACATATTGGTTTAAGAACCCATCGTATACATTCCAGGAAATCCTCCTCCTCAGCACTGTCACCAATTTGGTTGGCCCAATCCATATGTAGATTCAAGTCACCCATGATAATTGCTGAACCTTTGCTACATGCAACCCTAATTTCCTGTTTGATGCTATCCCCAATCTCCCTACTGCTGTTTGCTGGTCTGTATACCACTCCAACAAGCGTTTTCTGCCCTTGGCTATATCGCAGTTCTAGCCATACCGATTCTGCAGCATCCAAGCTAATGTCTCTCCTTGCTACTGCATTAATCCTCTTTAACCATCAATGCCACCCCACCTCCTCTTCCTTTCTGTCTATCCTTCCTGAATATCGAATGCCCCTGCATGTTTAGCTCCCAGCCTTGGTCACCCTGGAGCCATGTCTCCTTAATTCCAACTATATCATATCCCTTGACTACTAACTGTGCATTTAATTCATCCTTATTTGAATGCTCCTCGCATTAAAGCACAGAGCTTTCAGGTTAGTTTTTCTTATCTCCCTTCTCCCTTTTGTGTTTGTCCTCCGTTTATGGCCCTCTATCTCCTTGCATTGGGTCCCATCCCCCTGCCCTGATAATTTAAACGTGACCTTTCCTACACTCTCTTTCCCGTTAACTGCACGGATACGCGTCCACGTTGTTGACTCCACCCCACCACTGTTTAGTTTAAACCCACCCGTGTAGCACAAGCAAACCTGCCTGCCAGAATGTGGGTCCCCTTCCCATTAAGGTGCAACCCGTCCCTTTTGTATGTGTCACCCCTGCCCCAGAAGAGATTCCAGTGATGTAGAAATCTAAATCCCTGCCCCCTGCACCAACTCCTCAGCCACACATTCAGATCCCCTATCTCCCTGTTCCTACCCTCACTAGCATGAGGTACTGAAAGCAACCCAGGGATAACCGCTCTAGAAGTCCTGCTTTCCAGCCTCCTACCTAGTTCTCTATACTCACGTTGCACAACTTCCTTCCTCTTCTTACCCATGTCATACGTGCCTACGTGCACAACTACTTCCGGCTGTTCACCTTCCCTCTCGAGGATGTTCTGAATTCGGCTCGTGACATCTTGGACTCTGGCACCAGGGAGGCAACACACCATCCTCGAGTCTCGCCTGTCACCACAGAATCTACTGTCCGCACATCGGACAAATGGAGACACCCTCCACTATGGCTCTGCCTGACTTCCTTTCCCAGAGCTCCCTCCCTTCCAGTTGCTGGGACCCCGGATCTCATGCTCCATTTCATATTCCGGGCCTCAGTCTCCTGCTTGCTCCCACTCTCACGGCGCCGGTGTAACAATACTGATTACCGGTGCTATCTGTGTGGAGTTTGCATGTTCTCCCCGTGACTGTGTGGATTTCCCCGGGTGCTCCAGTTTCTCCCACATCGCTGAAACTAGCTGGGACGTTAATCAGCAGCTGTAAAATGCCCCAGTGTGGGTTAATGGCATTTGATCGGCCGGTGTCAGAGAGGGACCAAGGTGCAGGTCTACATGGAAGTAAGCAGAGGGGCAATGGGACTGATGAGATTGATCCCCTAGACACTGGCATGAAGCTGATGGGCCGAGTGGTCGGCCTTGTGGCAATCAGTTCATGGTGGAGGAGCGATGAAGCTGGGTTTACAGGCGTGGGATTGGTGCCTGCGTTTATCCGGGAGATGGTATCATTGATCAGGGAGTGAACGGGAGATTATTGGTGCTCGGGGTTGGTGAGGGTGGAGATACAGATGAGGGAGGTGGGGAACAAGAGGCTGGGGACATGAGCTGAACTTGACATTAACACCGAACATCATTCTGTCCCTCAGCCACAGACTCCGCACTCAGTGACCCGTGTGTGATCCACACCGTCCTGGATCAGCCCTGGAGGAGCATGGATTGTTCCCGCACTGAGTGCCGTGGTGGGACATGGATGAGTGATAGAAATCTTGCAGTGGGATGGTACAGATTTAACAGGTAACGTGAGGCTTTGGACACTGCTGAGAAATTGGACACTGATGGAGAATGTAAACGGGGGAATGAGGGGCGTGTGAAGGGGAGATGTAGGGAGATGGGGGATCATCAGTTGCTGCAATGGGACGGGGCGTCAATACTGAGAATGGGGAGATCCCACATTGTGGAGAGAGAGAGAGACCGGGGAAGATGGAAGCGGAGGGAAAACAACATTGGATTCCGGGGAATATTGAACGGGGACGGGGTGCCGTCAGGATGGCCCTGATTCCGGGTCTTTCTCTGGGTGAACAAATTCCCTCAGTTCAGGGGCTGACTCTCTGATTGTTGTTTCAGTTCCGGTGGATGGAAGATTCCGGAGACTGGCGTTCCAGGGGATCACTGCTCCGGGCTGTTCCCAGGCTGGTTAGCCGGTAGGGTCAGAGTTTACAACAGATGGTCTCAGTTATTGTCGGGGAGGGTCAGACTGACGACCCAGATTTCTCCAGAGGGCCCCTCGCACGGACACGGAACCCAAACTCCCTGAGAGGTTCCCACCCAGTCACTCAGACTGCGCTCCGGCCCTGGATCCTCACGGAGTGCGGTGGGGAAGCTCCAGCTTCCTGGGGTTTCCCGGCAGTGGAGCTACGGATCCCATCCGCCCACTGTCCCTGCTCCAGATCAGAGCTGGAGCAGTTTCAGTGGAGGAGCAGCTCCCAGGGAGCTGGGCCCGTCTCAGGACACCCACAGTTCAGCAACGAGGCGGAGAAATTAAATACACACAACATTTAGCACCAATGTGCTCATTTGGGAAATGTTTGTCATTTGCAACCGCACGTTGTAGGAACGGGACCCAGCGGTCTCCCCTCCCTCCCTTCGCCCACCCCGTCTCCACCTACCCCCCTCTCACTCCCTACCCCCTGTGTGTGTGGGGTGTGGTTAGTGTGCGTGTGAAGCCGCAACACCCCCCCCCCACTGCACTTGGTCTAGCAACTATTAAAACTCTCGTTCGTTGGTTTGTTGGTCTGTAAGGGGTTCTATTTCACGGAAATCTGTTGAAGCTGTTTGTGAATTTACTCCTCCACCCTTTGCCGTAATGGAGACAAACAGCTTCTCACCCATAGAATGTGGACGAACGTTCCGTCGTGTGATGTCACAATGCCCAATGCTCACAGATGTCCAATCGCAATGGATCTCATTTACATCTCACTTTGCTCCGGCCCCGCCCCCCCCGCAGCCTGTTGAAGCGCGTGATCACCCCTCTCTCCCCCCCTCTCTCCCCCCCCTCTCTCTCCTCCCCCCTCTCCCCCCCCTCCCCCCTCTCTCCTCCCCCTCTCCCCTCCCCCCTCTCTGCTCAACCCTCTCTCCTCCCCCTCTCTCCCCCCCTCTCTCCCCCCCTCTCTCTCCTCCCCCTTCTCTCCTCCCCCCTCTCTCCTCCCCCCTCTCTCCTCCCCCCTCTCCCCCCCCCCCCTCTCTCCTCCCCCCTCTCCCCTCCCCCCTCTCTGCTCAACCCTCTCTCCTCCCCCCTCCCCCCTCTCTCCTCCCCCTCTCTGCTCAACCCTCTCTCCTCCCCCTCTCTCCTCCCCCCTCTCTCCTCCCCCTCTCCCCTCCCCCCTCTCTCCTCCCCACTCTCTCCTCCCCCTCTCTCCTCCCCCCTTCCCCAAACCCCCTTCTCCTCACCCCCTTCTCCTCACCCCCTTCTCCTCACCCCCTTCCCCTCACCCCCTTCTCCTCACTCCTCTCTCCCCCTCTCTCATCACCCCTCTTCTCATCTACCACCTGTGTCAAAGTGCGTGATCACGTGTGTGGGAATAGAGGGAGAGGAGTGAGGGTGATAGGGAGTGGGGAATAGATGGACTGCTCCTACCCCTCCCCTCCCCCCTCCACGTTCCCACTCTTTCCCCTCTCTCCCCCTCTCTCTCTCCCCCTCTCTCTCTCCCCCTCTCTCCCCCTCTCTCTCTCCCCCTCTCTCTCTCCCCCTCTCTCTCTCCCCCTCTCTCTCTCCCCCTCTCCCCCTCTCCCCCTCCCTCCCCCTCCCTCCCCCTCCCTCTCCCTCCCTCTCCCTCCCCTCCCTTCCCCCTCCCCACTCTCTCCCCCTTCCCCCCCCCTCTTCCCACCCTCCCCCTCTGCCCACCACCCCTCTCTCCTCCTCCACTCCCCTCCTCCACCCCTCACTCCCCTTCTCCACCCCCTCTCCCCTTCTCCACCCCCCTCTACCCACCAACCCCTCCCCTCCTCCACCCCCTGCCTTCCCCCCCCCTCTCTTTCCCACCTCTCTTCCCACTCCCCCTCCTATCTCTCCCCTCCTCTCTCCCACCTCCTCTCTCCCACCTCCTCTCTCCCCTCCTCTCTCCCGCCTCTTCTTTCCCCACCTCCTCTCTCCCCTCTACTCACTTCCCCCTCCCCCCACTCTCCCCCTCTCTCTCTCTCCCCCCTCTTCCCTCCCTCCCCTTTCTCCACTCCGTCTTCCCCTACCCCCCTCATCCCCCTCCCCCGCCCCCCCCCATGTGTGTGTGGGAGGTGGTTAGTGTGCGTGTGAATCCGCAGCACCCCCCCCCCCCCGGTTGGGGGAACAGACCCAACGGGTCTGCACTTGGTCCAGTAACTATTAAAACTCTCGTTCGTTGGTTTGTTGGTTTGTAAGGGGTTCCATTTCGCGAACATTCGTTAAACTCTTTGTGAACTTACTCCTCCACCCTTTGCCGTAACGGAGACATTTTTACATATTCCTGTAGAGTTTTTCCCCCTCCACATTTTGCTTTGAAAATTAGAACATTTGTTTTTTTCATTTCCCTGCTTTTTTGGTAAAAAACATTGAAAAATTCAAAATCCAAACAGCTTCTCACCCGTAGAATGTGGCGAACGTTCCATCGTGTGATGTCACAATGCCCAATGCTCACAGATGTCCAATCAGAATGGAACTCATTTACATATGCCTTTGCTCCAGTCTCAGCCCCGCCCCCCCCTGCAACCTGTGTCGAAGAGCGTGATCACCCCTCTCCCCTCGCTCCTCTCTCCTCAGCCCTCTCTCCTCACCCCTCTCCCCTCACCCCTCTCTCCTCTCCCCCCCTCTGCTCAACCCTCTCTCCTCACGCCTCTCTCCTCACCCATCTCTCCTCATCCCTCTCTCCTCCTCCTCTCCATCTCCCCCTCTCCTCACCCCTCTAACCATCTACCCCTGCCCCCCTTCACCCTCACCGCTCTCTACCCCTCCCCATCCTCATCCTCCTTTCTCCCCCTTCCTCTTCCCTCCCCTCTCCTCCCACTCCCCACTCTCTCCCCATCTCCCCCCTCTCCCCTCCTGCTCCGTCCTTCCCATCCCCCTCTCTCCCCTCCTGTTCCCCCCTGATCCCTCCCTCTTCCCCCTCTCTTCTCACCCCTCTCTCCTCACCGCCCTTCATCTCCCCTCCTCATCCCCCTCCCCATCTCCTCCCCCTCTTCCTCCCTCCCCCTCTCTCCCTTCCCTTCCCTCCCTTCCCTCCCCTCCCTTCCCTCTACCCCACTCTCCCCCTTCCACATCCCCTCTCTCCCCACCACTCTCACATCCCCTCCCCCACCTCCCCATCCCCCGCCCTCTCCCCTCCCGCCTACTCCCCCTCTCCAATCACTCCCTCATCTCCACCCTTCCTCTTCCCCCTCTCTCCTCACCCCTCTCCTCGCCCCCTCCCCATCTCCCCCTCCTCCCCCTCCCTCTGACCCTCCACAACCCCCTCCCTCCCTCCCCCTCCCCATCTCCCTCCCCATTCCCCCTCCCCACTCTCTCCCCCATCCCCCTCTCCACCCCCTCTGTGTGTGTGTGTGTGTGTGTGTGTGTGAGTGGGGGGGGGTACTTAGTGTGACGCCACATCTCCTCTCTCCCCTCCCCCTCCCTTCCCCCTCCCCACTCTCTCCCCCCTCCCCACTCTCTCCCCCTCCCCACTCTCTCCCCCCTCCCCACTCTCTCTCCCCTCCCCACTCTCTCCCCCCTCCCCACTCTCTCCCCCCTCCCCACTCTCTCCCCCCTTCCCCCTCTCCCCTCCTCAAACACCCTCTCCCCTCCAACCCCCTCTCCCCTCCCCTCTCTCCCCACTCCCCCTCCTCTCCCCACTCCCCCTCCTCTCCCCACTCCCCCTCCTCCATCTCCCCCCTCATCTCTCCCCACCTCCTCTCCCCTCTACTCTCTTCCCCCCTATGCTCTTCCCCCTCTCGCTCCCCCTCTCTCTCTCCCCCTCCCCCCACATCCCCCTCCCCCCACATCCCCCTCCCCCATCCCCCGCTCTCCCCCCCTGTGTGTGTGGGAGGTGGCTAGTGTTCGTGTGAAGCCACAGCCCCCCCGCCCCCGCAACCATATGTTGAGGAGACGGGACACAGCGGTCCCTCCTCCTCCCCTCTCCCCACCCCGTCTCCCCCTACCCCCTTCTCACCCCCCCCACCCCCTCCCCCCCGTATGTATGTGGGGTGGTTAGTGTGTGGGTGATCGGGAGTGGGGACTAGATGGATCTCATTTACATGTCACTCTCCCTCCCTCTCTCCCCCCTATCTCTCCCCTCCTCCCTATCTCTCTCTCCCCTCCTCCCTATCTCTCACTCCCCTCCTCCCTCTCTCTCTCTCCCATCTCTCTCTCCCATCTCTCTCCTCTCTCTCTCTCTCTCCCATCTCTCCCTCCAATCTCTCTCTCCCCCCCGCTCTCCCCCCCTCTCTCCCCCCTCTCTCCCCTCTCTCCCCCCCCTCTCTCTCCCCTCCCTCTCTCTCCCCCCTCTCTCTCCCCCCCTCTCTCCCCTCTCTCCCCCCCTCTCTCTCCCCCCCCTCTCTCCCCCCCCCCTCTCTCTCCCCCCCCTCTCTCTCCCCTCCCTCTCTCTCCCCCCTCTCTCTCCCCCCCTCTCTCCCCTCTCTCCCCCCCCTCTCTCTCCCCCCCCTCTCTCTCCCCCCCTCTCTCCCCCCCCCCTCTCTCTCCCCTCCCTCTCTCTCCCCTCTCTCCCCCCCTCTCTCTCCCCTCCCTCTCTCTCCCCTCCCTCTCCCCCCCCTCTCTCTCCCCCCCTCTCTCTCCCCCCCTCTCTCTCCCCCCCTCTCTCTCCCCTCCCTCTCTCTCCCCTCCCTCTCTCTCCCCTCCCTCTCTCTCCCCCCTCTCTCTCCCCCCCTCTCACTCCCCCCCCTCTCTCTCCCCCCCCTCTCTCCCCTCCCTCTCTCTCCCCTCCCTCTCTCTCCCCTCCCTCTCTCTCCCCTCCCTCTCTCTCCCCTCCCTCTCTCTCCCCTCCCTCTCTCTCCCCCCCTCTCTCTCCCCTCCCTCTCTCTCCCCTCCCTCTCTCTCCCCCCTCCCCCTCTCTCCTCTCCCTCCTCCCCCTCTCCTCTCTCTCCTTCCCCTCTTTCCCCTCTCCCTCCCCCTCTCTCCATCTCCCCTCTCTCTTTCTCCAGCCTCCTCTCTCTCTCTCTCCATCTCTCTCCCTCTCTCCTTCCCCCCCCCCCGTGTGTGTGGGGGTTGGTTAATGTGCGTGTGGAGCCGCAGCCCCCCCCCCCACCCACCCACCCACCACACGTTGATGGAAACAGACCCAGCGGATCTGCACTTGGGCTAGTATATTATATAATTAGTCATGTCAAACGGCCCAGAAACAGGCCCTTCGGCCCATGCCGACCATGATGTCCCATCTGAGCTACTCATTCGGCCCGAGTCCCTCGAAACCTTTCCTGTCCGCTCATCACCAGCTGTCAGCACCCATCAGGGGTGGGGCTTGTGTTTCCAGTCCAGACCCCGGCACCCTAGGGTGTCAGCACCAGGAGCCGGTCTCAGGGAGCAGGGGCTGCGGTGGGGAGTGTGGGTGGGGAGGGTGAGGGCAGCAGCTCACCGCTGACTGAGGCAGGTCAGACCCGACCGTGGCTTGTGATCACTGCCTTACACTGGCTCCACATTCACATTCCCCACCGCACTGTGGCACCGGGTACATTTTACAATGTTTATAATCCTCATTCCAGGTCCCCATCCCAGCGTGGGAGACGGGGAGGTGACCAGGACAGTCTGTTTCACTGGGGGCAGTAACATCTGCAAATGGAACCGGGAGATCAGGGTGAAGAACTGCACCGGTTACTTTGTGTATCAGCTGTGGCCGTTACCACACGATGAAGCTGTGTATTGTACAGGTAGGTCCCCGTTCCCCAGTCACACGGGCTGTTGGGGTTGTGGAGATATTCTGCACTGTCCCGAGTCACCAACACACACAGTGGGCTGAGAGTTCAGGTCCATTGCCCCCACACCCCCTCTTGTATCCCCCTCCCCCTCTGATTGACCCCACCGGTCATGAACCCACGGTCAAACCAACACATGGATCGCCCATGGAACCCCCCCACCCCTCCCCCTCAGCTCACGGAACTATCCCCCTCACCCCGGGACCATTCCCTATAATTCCTCACCCCTAGACCCGTCCCACCCACCATTCACTCCTGGACCCATCCTTTCCCTCTCCCCCAACCCTGGACCCATCCCTGCAACCACTTCACCCTTGGACCCGTCCCACATACCCCTCATCCCTAAACCCATCCTACCCATCCCTCATCCTTGAACCAATCCTTGCAGACCCCTTACCCCAGGACCCTCCCTTCCAATCCCTCACTCCTGGATCCCCTCCTCGCTCCCCTCCCCTCGACTGTGATAGACTGTGATGTCCCACTGACCCCCAGTGTCCCTCCTGTCCACAGTCAGTGTCCCTGGGGACTGAGATACACCGTGATATCTCCCACTGATGATCGGGAATGGAAACACATTTACCCTGAAGTCTCATCATCTCCATTTAACCGAGTCCCACTGCTAGGGATTGTTTCATCCACAAATAACCGTATCCAATCTACTTTGGCCCAGTCCTGCCTTACGTTGTGGAAACCAGCCTTCCTCTCGTTTACAATCTGAATTAGTGGACATCCATGTAACCTCGACACTTACAGAATTACGATCACAATCCACAAAATGTTTCCCCACTGACTCTCCCATTATCTCCCAGCCTCGCTTCCCAAGATTAAGTCCAGACCAGCACGGTATTCCCGACTCTGATCGAGGGTCCCAGCCTGAAATGTCTCCTATCCATTTCTGCCACAGATGCTGCCTGACCCGCTGAGTTACTCCAGCATTTGTGTTTTGCTCAAGATTCCAGCATCTGCCTTTCCTTGTGTCTCCAGCCCCACATCTAGCAGCACGATCCACGCATTGGTTTAGGAACCGCTCTTAAGTACACTGTACACATTTCTCCCAAACAAATCCCCTCGTACGAAGTCACTCCAAGTCAATATTGTGGAAGTTAAATCCTCCAATACTCTAACTTGGAGACGTGGGATTGGTGCCTGCGTTTATCCGGGAGATGGTATCATTGATCAGGGAGTGAACGGGAGATTATTGGTGCTCGGGGTTGGTGAGGGTGGAGATACAGATGAGGGAGGTGGGGAACAAGAGGCTGGGGACATGAGCTGAACTTGACATTAACACCGAACATCATTCTGTCCCTCAGCCACAGACTCCGCACTCGGTGACCCATGTGTGACCCACACCGTCCTGGATCAGCCCTGGAGGAGCACGGATTGTTCCAACACTGAGTGCATCGCTGGGACATTGATGGGTGATGGAAATCTTGCAGTGGGATGGTACAGATTTTACAGGTAACGTGAGGCGATCATTGCTGAGAAATTGGGCACTGATGGAGAATGTAAACGGGAGAATGAGGGGCGTGTGAAGGGGAGATGTAGGGAGATGGGGATCATCAGTTGCTGCAATGGGACGGGGCGTCAATACTGAGAATGGGGAGATCCGACATTGTGGAGAGAGAGACCGGGGAAGACGGAAGCGGAGGGAAAACAACATTGGATTCCGGGGAATGTTGAACGGGGACGGGGTGCGGTCAGGATGGCCCTGATTCCGGGTCTTTCTCTGGGTGAACAAACTCCCTCAGTTCAGGGGCTGACTCTCTGATTGTTGTTTCAGTTCTGGTGGATGGAAGATTCCGGAGACTGTCGTTCCAGTGAATCACTGCTCCGGGCGGTACCCAGGCTGGTTAGCCGGTAGGGTCAGAGTTTACAACAGATGGTCTCAGTTATTGTCGGGGAGGGTCAGACTGACGACCCAGATCTCTCCAGACGGCCCCTCGCACGGACACGGAACCCAAACTCCCTGAGAGGTTCCCCCACAGTCACTCAGACCGCGCTCCGGCCCTGGATCCTCACGGAGTGTGGTGGGGAAGCTCCAGCTTCCTAGAGTTTCCCAGCAGTGGGGCTACGGATCCCATCCGCTCACTGTCCCTGCTCCAGATCAGAGCCGGAGCAGTTTCAGTGGAGGAGCAGCTCCCAGGGAGCTGGGCCCGTCTCAGGACACCCACAGTTCAGCAACGAGGCGGAGAAATTAAATACACACAACATTTAGCACCAATGTGCTCATTTGGGAAATGTTTGTCATTTGCAACCGCACGTTGAGGGAACGGGACCCAGCGGTCTCCCCTCCCTCCCTTCGCCCACCCCGTCTCCACCTACCCCCCTCTCACCCCCTACCCCTTGTGTGTGTGTGGGGTGTGGTTAGTGTGCGTGTGAAGCCGCAGCGCCCCCCCCTCCCCCCCCACTGCACTTGGTCTAGCAACTATTAAAACTCTCGTTCGTTGGTTTGTTGGTCTGTAAGGGGTTCTATTTCACGAAAATCTGTTGAAGCTGTTTGTGAATTTACTCCTCCACTCTTTCCCCCCTCTCTCTCTCTCTCTCTCCCCTCCTCTCTCGCTATCTCTCCATTGCCCCTCCCCTCCCTCTCTCTCCCCTCCCTTCCCCCTTCCCTCTCTCCCCCTTCCCCCCTCTTCCCACCATCCCCCTCTGCCCACCACCCCTCTCCTCCTCCACTCCTCTCTCCCCTTCTCCACCCCCCTCTACCCACCAACCCCCCTCTCCCCTCCTCCACCCCGCTTCCCCCTCTCTTTCCCCACCTCTCTTCCCACTCCCCCTCCTATCTCTCCCCCTCCTATCTCCCCCTCCTCTCTCCCCCTCCTCTCTCCCCCTCCTAGCTCTCCCCCTCCTATCTCTCCCCCTCCTCTCTCCCCCTCCTCCTCTCTCCCCACCTCCTCTCTCCCCACCTCCTCTCTCCCACCTCCTCTCTCCCACCTCCTCTCTCCCACCTCCCCTCTCTCCCCTCTACTCACTTCCCCCTCCCCCCACTCTCTCCCCCTCTTTCCCCCCCTCTTCCCTCCCTCCCCTTTCTCCACTCCGTCTTCCCCTACCCCCCTCATCCCCCTCCCCCGCCCCCCCCCCCGTGTGTGGTGTGGGGGTTGGTTAGTGTGCGTGTGAATCCGCAGCACCCCCTCCCCCCCCCCGGTTGGGGGAACAGACCCAACGGGTCTGCACTTGGTCCAGTAACTATTAAAACTCTCGTTCGTTGGTTTGTTGGTTTGTAAGGGGTTCTATTTCGCGAACATTCGTTAAACTCTTTGTGAACTTACTCCTCCACCCTTTGCCGTAACGGAGACATTTTTACATATTCCTGTAGAGTTTTTCCCCCTCCACATTTTGCTTTGAAAATTAGAACATTTGTTTTTTTCATTTCCCTGCTTTTTTGGTAAAAAACATTGAAAAATTCAAAATCCAAACAGCTTCTCACCCGTAGAATGTGGCGAACGTTCCATCGTGTGATGTCACAATGCCCAATGCTCACAGATGTCCAATCAGAATGGAACTCATTTACATATGCCT
Source organism: Raja brachyura (assembly GCA_963514005.1). The sequence goes on along the minus strand of OY740787.1, from coordinate 93,120,387 downwards.
TTGCTCCAGTCTCAGCCCCGCCCCCCCCCTGCAACCTGTGTCGAAGAGCGTGATCACCCCTCTCCCCTCGCTCCTCTCTCCTCAGCCCTCTCTCCTCACCCCTCTCCCCTCACCCCTCTCTCCTCTCCCCCCCTCTGCTCAACCCTCTCTCCTCACGCCTCTCTCCTCACCCATCTCTCCTCATCCCTCTCTCCTCCTCCTCTCCATCTCCCCCTCTCCTCACCCCTCTAACCATCTACCCCTGCCCCCCTTCACCCTCACCGCTCTCTACCCCTCCCCATCCTCATCCTCCTTTCTCCCCCTTCCTCTTCCCTCCCCTCTCCTCCCACTCCCCACTCTCTCCCCATCTCCCCCCTCTCCCCTCCTGCTCCGTCCTTCCCATCCCCCTCTCTCCCCTCCTGTTCCCCCCTGATCCCTCCCTCTTCCCCCTCTCTTCTCACCCCTCTCTCCTCACCGCCCTTCATCTCCCCTCCTCATCCCCCTCCCCATCTCCTCCCCCTCTTCCTCCCTCCCCCTCTCTCCCTTCCCTTCCCTCCCTTCCCTCCCCTCCCTTCCCTCTACCCCACTCTCCCCCTTCCACATCCCCTCTCTCCCCACCACTCTCACATCCCCTCCCCCACCTCCCCATCCCCCGCCCTCTCCCCTCCCGCCTACTCCCCCTCTCCAATCACTCCCTCATCTCCACCCTTCCTCTTCCCCCTCTCTCCTCACCCCTCTCCTCGCCCCCTCCCCATCTCCCCCTCCTCCCCCTCCCTCTGACCCTCCACAACCCCCTCCCTCCCTCCCCCTCCCCATCTCCCTCCCCATTCCCCCTCCCCACTCTCTCCCCCATCCCCCTCTCCACCCCCTCTGTGTGTGTGTGTGTGTGTGTGTGTGTGTGAGTGGGGGGGGGTACTTAGTGTGACGCCACATCTCCTCTCTCCCCTCCCCCTCCCTTCCCCCTCCCCACTCTCTCCCCCCTCCCCACTCTCTCCCCCTCCCCACTCTCTCCCCCCTCCCCACTCTCTCTCCCCTCCCCACTCTCTCCCCCCTCCCCACTCTCTCCCCCCTCCCCACTCTCTCCCCCCTTCCCCCTCTCCCCTCCTCAAACACCCTCTCCCCTCCAACCCCCTCTCCCCTCCCCTCTCTCCCCACTCCCCCTCCTCTCCCCACTCCCCCTCCTCTCCCCACTCCCCCTCCTCCATCTCCCCCCTCATCTCTCCCCACCTCCTCTCCCCTCTACTCTCTTCCCCCCTATGCTCTTCCCCCTCTCGCTCCCCCTCTCTCTCTCCCCCTCCCCCCACATCCCCCTCTCCCCACATCCCCCTCCCCCATCCCCCGCTCTCCCCCCCTGTGTGTGTGGGAGGTGGCTAGTGTTCGTGTGAAGCCACAGCCCCCCCGCCCCCGCAACCATATGTTGAGGAGACGGGACACAGCGGTCCCTCCTCCTCCCCTCTCCCCACCCCGTCTCCCCCTACCCCCTTCTCACCCCCCCCACCCCCTCCCCCCCGTATGTATGTGGGGTGGTTAGTGTGTGGGTGATCGGGAGTGGGGACTAGATGGATCTCATTTACATGTCACTCTCCCTCCCTCTCTCCCCCCTATCTCTCCCCTCCTCCCTATCTCTCTCTCCCCTCCTCCCTATCTCTCACTCCCCTCCTCCCTCTCTCTCTCTCCCATCTCTCTCTCCCATCTCTCTCCTCTCTCTCTCTCTCTCCCATCTCTCCCTCCAATCTCTCTCTCCCCCCCGCTCTCCCCCCCTCTCTCCCCCCTCTCTCCCCTCTCTCCCCCCCCTCTCTCTCCCCTCCCTCTCTCTCCCCCCTCTCTCTCCCCCCCTCTCTCCCCTCTCTCCCCCCCTCTCTCTCCCCCCCCTCTCTCCCCCCCCCCTCTCTCTCCCCCCCCTCTCTCTCCCCTCCCTCTCTCTCCCCCCTCTCTCTCCCCCCCTCTCTCCCCTCTCTCCCCCCCCTCTCTCTCCCCCCCCTCTCTCTCCCCCCCTCTCTCCCCCCCCCTCTCTCTCCCCTCCCTCTCTCTCCCCTCTCTCCCCCCCTCTCTCTCCCCTCCCTCTCTCTCCCCTCCCTCTCCCCCCCCTCTCTCTCCCCCCCTCTCTCTCCCCCCCTCTCTCTCCCCTCCCTCTCTCTCCCCTCCCTCTCTCTCCCCTCCCTCTCTCTCCCCCCTCTCTCTCCCCCCCTCTCACTCCCCCCCCTCTCTCTCCCCCCCCTCTCTCCCCTCCCTCTCTCTCCCCTCCCTCTCTCTCCCCTCCCTCTCTCTCCCCTCCCTCTCTCTCCCCTCCCTCTCTCTCCCCTCCCTCTCTCTCCCCTCCCTCTCTCTCCCCCCCTCTCTCTCCCCTCCCTCTCTCTCCCCTCCCTCTCTCTCCCCCCTCCCCCTCTCTCCTCTCCCTCCTCCCCCTCTCCTCTCTCTCCTTCCCCTCTTTCCCCTCTCCCTCCCCCTCTCTCCATCTCCCCTCTCTCTTTCTCCAGCCTCCTCTCTCTCTCTCTCCATCTCTCTCCCTCTCTCCTTCCCCCCCCCCCCGTGTGTGTGGGGGTTGGTTAATGTGCGTGTGGAGCCGCAGCCCCCCCCCCCACCCACCCACCCACCACACGTTGATGGAAACAGACCCAGCGGATCTGCACTTGGGCTAGTATATTATATAATTAGTCATGTCAAACGGCCCAGAAACAGGCCCTTCGGCCCATGCCGACCATGATGTCCCATCTGAGCTACTCATTCGGCCCGAGTCCCTCGAAACCTTTCCTGTCCGCTCATCACCAGCTGTCAGCACCCATCAGGGGTGGGGCTCGTGTTTCCAGTCCAGACCCCGGCACCCTAGGGTGTCAGCACCAGGAGCCGGTCTCAGGGAGCAGGGGCTGCGGTGGGGAGTGTGGGTGGGGAGGGTGAGGGCAGCAGCTCACCGCTGACTGAGGCAGGTCAGACCCGACCGTGGCTTGTGATCACTGCCTTACACTGGCTCCACATTCACATTCCCCACCGCACTGTGGCACCGGGTACATTTTACAATGTTTATAATCCTCATTCCAGGTCCCCATCCCAGCGTGGGAGACGGGGAGGTGACCAGGACAGTCTGTTTCACTGGGGGCAGTAACATCTGCAAATGGAACCGGGAGATCAGGGTGAAGAACTGCACCGGTTACTTTGTGTATCAGCTGTGGCCGTTACCACACGATGAAGCTGTGTATTGTACAGGTAGGTCCCCGTTCCCCAGTCACACGGGCTGTTGGGGTTGTGGAGATATTCTGCACTGTCCCGAGTCACCAACACACACAGTGGGCTGAGAGTTCAGGTCCATTGCCCCCACACCCCCTCTTGTATCCCCCTCCCCCTCTGATTGACCCCACCGGTCATGAACCCACGGTCAAACCAACACATGGATCGCCCATGGAACCCCCCCACCCCTCCCCCTCAGCTCACGGAACTATCCCCCTCACCCCGGGACCATTCCCTATAATTCCTCACCCCTAGACCCGTCCCACCCACCATTCACTCCTGGACCCATCCTTTCCCTCTCCCCCAACCCTGGACCCATCCCTGCAACCACTTCACCCTTGGACCCGTCCCACATACCCCTCATCCCTAAACCCATCCTACCCATCCCTCATCCTTGAACCAATCCTTGCAGACCCCTTACCCCAGGACCCTCCCTTCCAATCCCTCACTCCTGGATCCCCTCCTCGCTCCCCTCCCCTCGACTGTGATAGACTGTGATGTCCCACTGACCCCCAGTGTCCCTCCTGTCCACAGTCAGTGTCCCTGGGGACTGAGATACACCGTGATATCTCCCACTGATGATCGGGAATGGAAACACATTTACCCTGAAGTCTCATCATCTCCATTTAACCGAGTCCCACTGCTAGGGATTGTTTCATCCACAAATAACCATATCCAATCTACTTTGGCCCAGTCCTGCCTTACGTTGTGGAAACCAGCCTTCCTCTCGTTTACAATCTGAATTAGTGGACATCCATGTAACCTCGACACTTACAGAATTACGATCACAATCCACAAAATGTTTCCCCACTGACTCTCCCATTATCTCCCAGCCTCGCTTCCCAAGATTAAGTCCAGACCAGCACGGTATTCCCGACTCTGATCGAGGGTCCCAGCCTGAAATGTCTCCTATCCATTTCTGCCACAGATGCTGCCTGACCCGCTGAGTTACTCCAGCATTTGTGTTTTGCTCAAGATTCCAGCATCTGCCTTTCCTTGTGTCTCCAGCCCCACATCTAGCAGCACGATCCACGCATTGGTTTAGGAACCGCTCTTAAGTACACTGTACACATTTCTCCCAAACAAATCCCCTCGTACGAAGTCACTCCAAGTCAATATTGTGGAAGTTAAATCCTCCAATACTCTAACTTGGAGACGTGGGATTGGTGCCTGCGTTTATCCGGGAGATGGTATCATTGATCAGGGAGTGAACGGGAGATTATTGGTGCTCGGGGTTGGTGAGGGTGGAGATACAGATGAGGGAGGTGGGGAACAAGAGGCTGGGGACATGAGCTGAACTTGACATTAACACCGAACATCATTCTGTCCCTCAGCCACAGACTCCGCACTCGGTGACCCATGTGTGACCCACACCGTCCTGGATCAGCCCTGGAGGAGCACGGATTGTTCCAACACTGAGTGCATCGCTGGGACATTGATGGGTGATGGAAATCTTGCAGTGGGATGGTACAGATTTTACAGGTAACGTGAGGCGATCATTGCTGAGAAATTGGGCACTGATGGAGAATGTAAACGGGAGAATGAGGGGCGTGTGAAGGGGAGATGTAGGGAGATGGGGATCATCAGTTGCTGCAATGGGACGGGACGTCAATACTGAGAATGGGGAGATCCCACATTGTGGAGAGAGAGAGAGACCGGGGAAGACGGAAGCGGAGGGAAAACAACATTGGATTCCGGGGAATGTTGAACGGGGACGGGGTGCGGTCAGGATGGCCCTGATTCCGGGTCTTTCTCTGGGTGAACAAACTCCCTCAGTTCAGGGGCTGACTCTCTGATTGTTGTTTCAGTTCTGGTGGATGGAAGATTCCGGAGACTGTCGTTCCAGTGAATCACTGCTCCGGGCGGTACCCAGGCTGGTTAGCCGGTAGGGTCAGAGTTTACAACAGATGGTCTCAGTTATTGTCGGGGAGGGTCAGACTGACGACCCAGATCTCTCCAGACGGCCCCTCGCACGGACACGGAACCCAAACTCCCTGAGAGGTTCCCCCACAGTCACTCAGACCGCGCTCCGGCCCTGGATCCTCACGGAGTGTGGTGGGGAAGCTCCAGCTTCCTAGAGTTTCCCAGCAGTGGGGCTACGGATCCCATCCGCTCACTGTCCCTGCTCCAGATCAGAGCCGGAGCAGTTTCAGTGGAGGAGCAGCTCCCAGGGAGCTGGGCCCGTCTCAGGACACCCACAGTTCAGCAACGAGGCGGAGAAATTAAATACACACAACATTTAGCACCAATGTGCTCATTTGGGAAATGTTTGTCATTTGCAACCGCACGTTGAGGGAACGGGACCCAGCGGTCTCCCCTCCCTCCCTTCGCCCACCCCGTCTCCACCTACCCCCCTCTCACCCCCTACCCCTTGTGTGTGTGTGGGGTGTGGTTAGTGTGCGTGTGAAGCCGCAGCGCCCCCCCCTCCCCCCCCACTGCACTTGGTCTAGCAACTATTAAAACTCTCGTTCGTTGGTTTGTTGGTCTGTAAGGGGTTCTATTTCACGAAAATCTGTTGAAGCTGTTTGTGAATTTACTCCTCCACTCTTTCCCCCCTCTCTCTCTCTCTCTCTCCCCTCCTCTCTCGCTATCTCTCCATTGCCCCTCCCCTCCCTCTCTCTCCCCTCCCTTCCCCCTTCCCTCTCTCCCCCTTCCCCCCTCTTCCCACCATCCCCCTCTGCCCACCACCCCTCTCCTCCTCCACTCCTCTCTCCCCTTCTCCACCCCCCTCTACCCACCAACCCCCCTCTCCCCTCCTCCACCCCGCTTCCCCCTCTCTTTCCCCACCTCTCTTCCCACTCCCCCTCCTATCTCTCCCCCTCCTATCTCCCCCTCCTCTCTCCCCCTCCTCTCTCCCCCTCCTAGCTCTCCCCCTCCTATCTCTCCCCCTCCTCTCTCCCCCTCCTCCTCTCTCCCCACCTCCTCTCTCCCCACCTCCTCTCTCCCACCTCCTCTCTCCCACCTCCTCTCTCCCACCTCCCCTCTCTCCCCTCTACTCACTTCCCCCTCCCCCCACTCTCTCCCCCTCTTTCCCCCCCCTCTTCCCTCCCTCCCCTTTCTCCACTCCGTCTTCCCCTACCCCCCTCATCCCCCTCCCCCGCCCCCCCCCCCGTGTGTGGTGTGGGGGTTGGTTAGTGTGCGTGTGAATCCGCAGCACCCCCTCCCCCCCCCCGGTTGGGGGAACAGACCCAACGGGTCTGCACTTGGTCCAGTAACTATTAAAACTCTCGTTCGTTGGTTTGTTGGTTTGTAAGGGGTTCTATTTCGCGAACATTCGTTTAAGCTGTTTGTGAACTTACTCCTCCACCCTTTGCCGTAACGGAGACATTTTTACATATTCCTGTAGAGTTTTTCCTCCTCCACATTTTGCTTTGAAAATTAGAACATTTGGTTTTTTCATTTCCCTGCTTTTTTGGTAAAAAACATTGAAAAATTCAAAATCGAAACAGCTTCTCACCCGTAGAATGTGGCGAACGTTCCATCGTGTGATGTCACAATGCCCAATGCTCACAGATGTCCAATCGCAATGGAACGCATTTACATATGCCTTTGCTCCAGCCCCGCCCCCTGCAACCTGTGTCGAAGAGCGTGATCACCCCTCTCCCCTCGCCCCTCTCCTCATCCCTCTCTCTCCTCTCTCCTCTCCCCTCACACCTCTCTCCTCAGCCCTCTCCCCTCGCCCCTCTCTCCTCATTCCTCTCTCCTCATTCCTCTCCCCCCCTCTCTCCTCAGCCCTCTCTCCTCAGCCCTCTCCCCTCAGCCCTCTCCCCTCAGCCCTCTCCCCTCAGCCCTCTCTCCTCAGCCCTCTCCCCTCAGCCCTCTCTCCTCAGCCCTCTCTCCTCAGCCCTCTCCCCTCAGCCCTCTCCCCTCAGCCCTCTCCCCTCAGCCCTCACTCCTCACTCCTCATTCCTCTCGCCCCCCTCTCCCCTCAGCCCTCTCTCCTCAGCCCTCTCTCCTCAGCCCTCTCTCCTCAGCCCTCTCTCCTCATTCCTCTCTCCTTCTCTCCCCACCCCTCTCTCAACACCCCTCTGTCCTCCTCCTCTCCATCTCCCCCTCTCCTCACCCCTCTAACCATCTACCCCTGTCCCCCTTCACCCTCACCGCTCTCTTCCCCTCCCAATCCTCATCCTCCTTTCTCCCCCTTCCTCTTCCCTCCCCTCTCCCACTCCCCACTCTCTCCCCATCTCCCCCCTCTCCCCTCCTGCTTCGTCCCTCTTCCCATCCCCCCTCTCTCCCCTCCTGTTCCCCCCTGCTCCCTCCCTCTTCCCCCTCTCTTCTCACCCCTCTCTCCTCACCCCTCTTCATCTCCCCCTCTCCTCATCCCCCTCCCCATCTCCTCCCCCTCTCCCTCCTCCTCCCTCCCCCTCTCTCCCTATCCTCTTTACCCTTCCCTCCCTTCCCTTCCCTCCCTTCCCTCTACCCCACTCTCCCCCTTCCACATCCCCTCTCTCCCCACCACTCTCACATCCCCTCCCCCACCTCCCCATCCCCCGCCCTCTCCCCTCCCGCCTCCTCCCCCTCCCCAATCACTCCCCCATCTCCACCCTTCCTCTTCCCCCCTCTCTCCTCACCCCTCTCCTCGCCCCCTCCCCATCTCCCCCTCCCTCCCCTCTCTCTGACCCTCCACAACCGCCTCCCTCCCTCCCCCTCCCCATCTCCCTCCCCATTGCCCCTTTCCCTCCCCACCCTCTCCCCATCCCCACTCCCCCCTTTTCCATCCCCCCCTCTCCCCCTCTCCCACCCTCCCCCTCTCAGCCCCTCCCCCTTCCCATCCTCCCTCTCCTTTCCACCCTTCCCCTCCCCTCCCTCCCCCATCCACTCCCCACTCTCTCCCCCATCCCCCTCTCCATCGTGTGTGCGTGTGTGTGTGTGTGTGTGGTGGTTAGTGTGTGTGTGTGTGTGGTGGTTAATGTGTGTGTGACGCCGCATCTCCTCTCTCCCCTCCTCCTCTCCCTACACCTCTCCCCTCCCCCTCCCTTCCCCCTCTCTCCGCACCGCTCTACCCCCTCCCTTCCCCCTCCTCTCCCCACTCCCCTCCTCCATCTCCCCCCTCATCTCTCCCCACCTCCTCTCCCCTCTACTCTCTTCCCCCCTATGCTCTTCCCCCTCTTCCCCTCCCCCCACATCCCCCTTCCCCCTCTTCCCCCTCTTCCCCCTCTTCCCCCTCCCCCATCTCCCCCCTCACTTCTCCCCACCTCCTCTCCCCTCTACTCTCTTCCCCCTCTCCCCCTCTCCCCCCACATCCCCCTCCCCCCACATCCCCCTCCCCCATCCCCCGCTCTCCTCCCTGTGTGTGTGGCAGGTGGCTAGTGTGCGTGCGAAGCCACAGCAACCATATGTTGAGGAGACGGGACACAGCGGTCCCCCCTCCTCCCCTCCCTCCACCCCGTCTACCCCTACCCACCTCTCAACCCCCCCCCCCCTTTTACCCACTTCCCCCCGTATGCATGTGGTGTGGTCAGTGTGCGGGTGATCGGGAGTGGGGAATAGATGGATCTCATTTACATATCACTCTCCCTCCCTCTCTCCCCCCCATCTCTCCCCTCCCTATCTCTCACTCCCCTCCTCCCTCTCGCTCTCTCCCATCTCTCTCTCTCTCTCTCTCTCCCATCTCTCTCTCTCCCATCTCTCTCTCTCCCATCTCTCTCTCCCCCCCTCTCTCCCCCCCCTCTCTCCCCCCTCTCTCCCCCCCTCTCTCCCCCCCTCTCTCCCCCCCTCTCTCCCCCCCTCTCTCCCCCCCCTCTCCCCCCCTCTCTCCCCCCTCTCTCCCCCCTCTCTCCCCCCTCTCTCCCCCCCTCTCTCTCCTCCCCCCCTCTCCCCCCTCCCCCTCCCCCTCTCTCCTCTACCTCCCCCTCTCTTCTCTCTCTCCTTCCCCACTTTCCCCTCTCCCTCCCCCTCTCTCCATCTCCCCCCTCTCTCTCTCTCTTCATCTCTCTCTCTCTCCCCCCTCCTCTCTCTCTCTCTCTCTCTCTCTCTCTCCTCTCTCTCTCAGTCTCTTTCCCTCCTCCCTCTCTCTCTCTCCCCTCCTCTCTCCCTGCCTCTCTCTCCCCTCCTCTCTTTCTCTCCCTCTTTCTCTCCCCTCTCTCTTTCCCCCTTCCCCCACTCACCGCTCCCCTCCCCATCCTCCTCTCTCTCCGTCCCCCCCTCTCCTCCCCATCCCCAATCTCTCCCCATCTCCACCCCCTCTCCTTCGCCCTCTCCCTGTCTCCTCCACCTCCTCCCCCCTCTCTCAGCCCCCACCCCCCCCCTGTGTGTGTGGGGGTTGGTTAATGTGCGTGTGGAGCCGCAGCCCCCCCCCCCACCACACGTTGATGGAAACAGACCCAGCGGGTCTGCCGACCATGATGTCCCATCTGAGCTACTCATTCGGCCCGAGTCCCTCTAAACCTTTCCTGTCCGCACATCACCAGCTGTCAGCACCCATCAGGGGTGGGGCTTGTGTTTTCAGTCCAGACCCCGGCACCCTAGGGTGTCAGCACCAGGAGCCGGTCTCAGGGAGCAGGGGCTGCGGTGGCGAGTGTGGGTGGGGAGGGTGAGGGCAGCAGCTCACCGCTGACTGAGGCAGGTCAGACCCGACCGTGGCTTGTGATCACTGCCTTACACTGGCTCCACATTCACATTCCCCACCGCACTGTGGCACCGGGTACATTTTACAATGTTTATAATCCTCATTCCAGGTCCCCATCCCAACGTGGGAGACGGGGAGGTGACCAGGACAGTCTGTTTCACTGGGGGCAGTAACATCTGCAAATGGAACCGGGAGATCAGGGTGAAGAACTGCACCGGTTACTTTGTGTATCAGCTGTGGCCGTCACCCTACACCAACGCTGTGTATTGTATAGGTAGGTCCCCGTTCCCCAGTCACACGGGCTGTTGGGGTTGTGGAGATATTCTGGGATGTCCCGAGTCACCAACACATACAGTGGGCTGAGAGTTCAGGTCCATAGCCCCCACACCCCCTCTTGTATCCCCTTCCCCCCCTGATTGACCCCACCGGTCATGAACCCACGGTCAAACCACCACATGGATCGCCCATGGAACCCCCCCACCCCTCCCCCTCAGCTCACGGAACTATCCCCCTCACCCCGGGACCATTCCCTATAATTCCTCACCCCTAGACCCGTCCCACCCACCATTCACTCCTGGACCCATCCTTTCCCTCTCCCCCAACCCTGGACCCATCCCTGCAACCACTTCACCCTTGGACCCGTCCCACATACCCCTCATCCCTAAATCCATCCTACCCACCCCTCATCCTTGAACCCATCCTTGCACACCCCTTACCCCAGGACCCTCCCCTCCACTCCCTCACTCCTGGATCCCCTCCTCGCTCCCCTCCCCTCGACTGTGATACACTGTGATGTCCCACTGACCCCCAGTGTCCCTCCTGTCCACAGTCAGTGTCCCTGGGGACTGAGATACACCGTGATATCTCCCACTGATGATCGGGAATGGGAACACATTTACCCTGAAGTCTCATCATCTCCATTTAACCGAGTCCCACTGCTAGGGATTGTTTCATCCACAAATAACCGTATCCAATCTACTTTGGCCCAGTCCTGCCTTACGTTGTGGAAACCAGCCTTCCTCTCGTTTACAATCTGAATTAGTGGACATCCATGTAACCTCGAAACTTACAGAATTACGATCACAATCCACAAAATGTTTCCCCACTGACTCTCCCATTATCTCCCAGCCTCGCTTCCCAAGATTAAGTCCAGATCAGCACGGTATTCCCGACTCTGATTGAGGGTCCCAGCATGAAATGTCTCCTATCCATTTCTGCCAGAGATGCTGCCTGACCCGCTGAGTTACTCCAGCATTTGTGTTTTGCTCAAGATTCCAGCATCTGCCTTTCCTTGTATCTCCAGCCCCACATCTAGTAGCACGATCCACGCGTTGGTTTAGGAACCTCTCTTAAGTACACTGTACACATTTCTCCCAAACAAATCCCCTCGTACGAAGTCACTCCAGGTCAATATTATGGAAGTTAAATCCTCCAATACTCTAACTTGGAGACGTGGGATTGGTGCCAGCGTTTATCCGGGAGATGGTATCATTGATCAGGGAGTGAATGGGAGATTATTGGTGCTCGGGGTTGGTGAGGGTGGAGATACAGATGAGGGAGGTGGGGAACATGAGGCTGGGGACATGAGCTGAACTTGACATTAACACCGAACATCATTCTGTCCCTCAGCCACAGACTCCGCACTCGGTGACCCGTGTGTGACCCACACCGTCCTGGATCAGCCCTGGAGGAGCATCGATTGTTCCAACACTGAGTGCAGCGCTGGGACATGGATGCGTGACAGAAATCTTGCAGTGGGATGGTACAGATTTAACAGGTAACGTGAGGCGATCATTGCTGAGAAATTGGACACTGATGGAGAATGTAAACGGGAGAATGAGGGGCGTGTGAAGGGGAGATGTAGGGAGATGGGGATCATCAGTTGCTGCAATGGGACGGGGCGTCAATACTGAGAATGGGGAGATCCCACATTGTGGAGAGAGAGACCGGGGAAGACGGAAGCGGTGGGAAAACAACATTGGATTCCGGGGAATATTGAACGGGGACGGGGTGCGGTCAGGATGGTCCTGATTCAGGGTCTTTCTCTGGGTGAACAAATTCCCTCAGTTCAGGGGCTGACTCTCTGATTGTTGTTTCAGTTCCGGTGGATGGAAGATTCCGGAGACTGTCGTTCCAGGGGATCACTGCTCCGGGCTGTTCCCAGGCTGGTTAGCCGGTAGGGTCAGAGTTTACAACAGATGGTCTCAGTTATTGTCGGGGAGGGTCAGACTGACGACCCAGATTTCTCCAGAGGGCCCCTCGCACGGACACGGAACCCAAACTCCCTGAGAGGTTCCCCCCCAGTCACTCAGACCGCGCTCCGGCCCTGGATCCTCACGGAGTGCGGTGGGGAAGCTCCAGCTTCCTGGGGTTTCCCGGCAGTGGAGCTACGGATCCCATCCGCCCACTGTCCCTGCTCCAGATCAGAGCTGGAGCAGTTTCAGTGGAGGAGCAGCTCCCAGGGAGCTGGGCCCGTCTCAGGACACCCACAATTCAGCAACGAGGCGGAGAAATTAAATACACACAACATTTAGCACCAATGTGCTCATTTGGGAAATGTTTGTCATTTGCAACCGCACGTTGTAGGAACGGGACCCAGCGGTCTCCCCTCCCTCCCTTCGCCCACCCCGTCTCCACCTACCCCCCTCTCACTCCCTACCCCCTGTGTGTGTGGGGTGTGGTTAGTGTGCGTGTGAAGCCGCAACACCCCCCCCCACTGCACTTGGTCTAGCAACTATTAAAACTCTCGTTCGTTGGTTTGTTGGTCTGTAAGGGGTTCTATTTCACGGAAATCTGTTGAAGCTGTTTGTGAATTTACTCCTCCACCCTTTGCCGTAATGGAGACAAACAGCTTCTCACCCATAGAATGTGGACGAACGTTCCGTCGTGTGATGTCACAATGCCCAATGCTCACAGATGTCCAATCGCAATGGATCTCATTTACATCTCACTTTGCTCCGGCCCCGCCCCCCCCGCAGCCTGTTGAAGCGCGTGATCACCCCTCTCTCCCCCCCTCTCTCCCCCCCTCTCTCCTCCCCCCTCTCCCCCCCCTCCCCCCTCTCTCCTCCCCCTCTCCCCTCCCCCCCTCTCTGCTCAACCCTCTCTCCTCCCCCCTCCCCCCTCTCTCCTCCCCCTCTCTGCTCAACCCTCTCTCCTCCCCCTCTCTCCTCCCCCCTCTCTCCTCCCCCTCTCCCCTCCCCCCTCCCTCTCCCCCCTCTCTGCTCAACCCTCTCTCCTCCCCCTCTCTCCTCCCCCTCTCTCCTCCCCCCTCTCTCCCCGCCTCTCTCCTCCCCCCCTCTCCTCCCCTCTCTGCTCAACCCTCTCTCCTCCCCCTCCCCTCACCCCTCACTCCTTGCCCCTCTCTCCCCCTCTCTCCCCCTCTCTCCTCACCCCTCTCTCCCCCTCTCTCATCACCCCTCTCCCCATCTACCACCTGTGTCAAAGTGCGTGATCACGTGTGTGGGAATAGAGGGAGAGGAGTGGGGGTGATAGGTAGTGGGGAATAGATGGACTGCTCCTACCCCTCAACCCTCCCCCTCTACGTTCCCACTTTTTCCCTCTCCCCCTCCCACCCCTCTCCCGCTCTCTCCTCACTCCTCTCTCCCCTCTCTCCTCACCCCTCTCTCCTCACCCCTCTCTCCTACCCCTCTCCTCGCCCCTCTCCCCATCTCCCCCTCCCTCTGACCCTCCACATCCCCGCTCTCCTCCCCATCCCCTCTCTCTCCCTTCCCCCTCCCCATCTCCCTCCCCGTTCCCTCTTCCCCTCCCCTCCCTCTCCCCCATCCCCCACCCACCCCTCTTCATATCCCCCTCTCCTCCTCTACCACCATCCCCCTCTCAGCCCCCTTCCCCCTCCCCATCCTCCCTCTCCTTTCCACCCTTCCCCTCCCTCCCACATCCTCTCCCCACTCTCTCCCCATCCCCCCACTCTCCATCACCCCCTCTCTATCTCCCTCTCTCCGCCCCATCCTCTTCCTGCCTCCACCCCATCTCCCCCCATTCCTCCACCCTCTCTCTCCAACCCCCTCTCTCCCCTCATCTCCCTTCCCCCTCTCCCTCTTTCTCTGCCCCACTCTCTTTGCTCCTCTGGGTGGGGATGGGGTAAAAAGAGCCAATGGATAATATTAATATTATATCAAGGGAATGGTTAGTGTGTGTGTGTAGAGGGGTGGTGGTTAATGTGTGTGTTGGGGGGGGGGGGGGTTAGTGTGTGTGACGCCGCAACCATCCTCTCCCCTCTCCCTCTCTCCTCCACCTCCCTTCCCCCTCTCCCCTCTCCCCCTCCCCCTCCCTTCCCCCTTCTCCCCTCCCCCCCTCCCTTCCCCCTCTCCTCTCCCCCCTCCCCACTCTCTCCCCCCTTCCTCCTCTCCCCTCCAACCCCCTCCTCCAACCCCCTCCTCCAACCCCCTCTCCCCTCCTCCAACCCCCTCTCCCCTCAAACCCCTCTCCCCTCCCCTCTACCCCCTCCCTTCCCCCTCTCTCCCCACTCCCCCTCCTCTCTCCCCACTCCCCCTTCTCCATCTCCCCCCTCATCTCTCCCACCTCTCTCCCCACCTCCTCTCCCCTCTGCTCTCTTCCCCCTACGCTCTTCCCCCTCTTCCGCTCCCTCCCCCTCTCTCTCTCACCCCTCTCTCCATCTCCCCTCTCTCTAGCCTCCTCACTCGCTCTCTCCCCACTCCTCCCTCTCTCTCTCCCCTCCTCTCTTTCCCTCTCTTTCTCTCCCCTCTCTCTCTCTCTCTCTCCCTTCCCCCACTCACCGCTCCCCTCCCCACCCACCTCTCCCTCCGTTCCCCCCTCTCCTCCCCATCCCCAATCTCTCCCCATCTCCTCCCCCTCCTTCGCCCTCTCCCTGTCTCCTCCACCTCCACCCCCCTCTCTCACCCCCCTCCCCGTGTGTGTGGGGGTTGATTAATATGCGTGTGGAGCCGCAGCCCCCCCCCCACCCTCCCCCTCTCTCAGCCCCCTCCCCCTCCCCATCCTCCCTCTCCTTTTCACCCTTCCCCCCCTCCCCCATCCTCTCCCCACTCTCTCCCCCATCCCCCTCTCCATCAGCCCCTCTCTCCCTCTCTCCGCCCCCCTCTCTGCCCCATCCTCTTCATGCCTCTCCATCCCATCTCCCCCCATTCCTCCACCCTCTCTCTCCATCCCCCCACCTCTCTCCCCTCGTCTCCTTACCCCTCTCCCTCTTTCTCTGCCCCACCCTCTTTGCCCCTCTGGGTGGGGATGGGGTAAAAGGAGCCAATGAATAATATTAATATTATATCAAGGGAATAGTTAGTGTGTGTGTGTGTGTGTGTGTGTGTGTGTGTGTGTGTGTGTGTGTGTGTGTGTGTGTGTGTGTGTGTAGAGGGGGGGGGGGTGGTAGTTAGTGTGTGTGACGCCGCGACCACCCCCCCCCCCCCCCCCCGCAACCGCGTGTTGAATGGACGGGACCCTCTCCCCCCCCCCCCTCTTCATCCTCCCCACTCTCTACCCCTTCCCCCCCTCTCCCCTCCCCCTCCATCCCTTGCCCCCCTCTTCCCCCTCCCCCTTCCCTCTCCCCCACCTCCATCTCCCCCCTCATCTCTCCCACCTCTCTCCCCACCTCCTCTCCCCTCTACTCTCTTCCCCCCCTACGCTCTTCCCCATCCTCCCCTCCCTCTCCCCTCTCCCCTCTCCCCACCCCGTCTTCCCCCTCCCCCTCATCCCCCTCCCCCCATCCCCCTCCCCATCCCCCCACATCCCCCACCCCCATCCCCCTCTCCCCCCCTGTGTGTGGGAGGTGGCTAGTGTGCGTGTGAAGCCACAGCCCCCCCCCTGCAACCGTATGTTGAGGAGACGGGACACAGCGGTCTCCCCTCCCTCCCCTCTCCACAGCCCGTCTCCCCTCACCCCCTCACACACCCCCCCCCCCACCCACCACACGTTGATGGAAACAGACCCAGCGGGTCTGCACTTGGGCTAGTATATTATATAATTATTTATGGCAATCAGCCCAGAAACAGGCCCTTCGGCCCATGCCGACCATGATGTCCCATCTGAGCTACTCATTCGGCCGGTGTCCCTCTAAACCTTTCCTGTCCGCTCATCACCAGCTGTCAGCACCCATCAGGGGTGGGGCTTGTGTTTCCAGTCCAGACCCCGGCACCCTAGGGTGTCAGCACCAGGAGCCGGTCTCAGGGAGCAGGGGCTGCTGTGGGGAGTGTGGGTGGGGAGGGTGAGGGCAGCAGCTCACCGCTGACTGAGGCAGGTCAGACCCGACCGTGGCTTGTGATCACTGCCTTACACTGGCTCCACATTCACATTCCCCACCGCACTGTGGCACCGGGTACATTTTACAATGTTTATAATCCTCACTCCAGGTCCCCATCCCAGCGTGGGAGACGGGGAGGTGACCAGGACAGTCTGTTTCACCAAGAATAAAAACAACTGTGAGAAACAGCAGGAGATCAGGGTGAAGAACTGCACCGGTTACTTTGTGTATCAGCTGTGGCCGTCACCCCACACCAACGCTGTGTATTGTACAGGTAGGTCCCCGTTCCCCAGTCACACGGGCTGTTGGGGTTGTGGAGATATTCTGGGATGTCCCGAGTCACCAACACACACAGTGGGCTGAGAGTTCAGGTCCATTGCCCCCACACCCCTTCTTGTATCCCCCTCCCCCCCTGATTGACCCCACCGGTCATGAACCCACGGTCAAACCACCACATGGATCACCCATGGAACCCCCCCACCCCTCCCCCACAGCTCACGGAACTATCCCCCTCACCCCGGGGACCATTCCCTATAATACCTCACCCCTAGACCCGTCCCACCCACCATTCACTCCCGGCCCCATCCTTTCCCTCTCCCCCAAACCTGGACCCATCCCTGCAACCACTTCACCCTTGGACCCGCCCCACATACCCCTCATCCCTAAATCCATCCTACCCACCCCTCATCCTTGAGCCCATCCTTGCAGACCTCTTACCTCAGGACCCTCCCCTCCACTCCCTCACTCCTGGATCCCCTCCTCGCTCCCCTCCCCTCGACTGTGATACACTGTGATGTCCCACTGACCCCCAGTGTCCCTCCTGTCCACAGTCAGTGTCCCTGGGGACTGAGATACACCGTGATATCTCCCACTGATGATCGGGAATGGGAACACATTTACCCTGAAGTCTCATCATCTCCATTTAACCGAGTCCCACTGCTAGGGATTGTTTCATCCACAAATAACCGTATCCAATCTACTTTGGCCCAGTCCTGCCTTACGTTGTGGAAACCAGCCTTCCTCTCGTTTACAATCTGAATTAGTGGACATCCATGTAACCTCGAAACTTACAGAATTACGATCACAATCCACAAAATGTTTCCCCACTGCCTCTCCCATTATCTCCCAGCCTCGCTTCCCAAGATTAAGTCCAGATCAGCACGGTATTCCCGACTCTGATTGAGGGTCCCAGCCTGAAATGTCTCCTGTCCATTTCTGCCACAGATTCTGCCTGACCCGCTGAGTTACTCCAGCATTTGTGTTTTGCTCAAGATTCCAGCATCTGCCTTTCCTTGTGTCTCTAGCCCCACATCTAGTAACACGATCCACGCATTGGTTTAGGAACCTCTCTTAAGTACACTGTACACATTTCTCCCAAACAAATCCCCTCGTACGAAGTCACTCCAGGTCAATATTGTGGAAGTTAAATCCTCCAATACTCTAACTTGGAGACGTGGGATTGGTGCCTGCGTTTATCCGGGAGATGGTATCATTGATCAGGGAGTGAACGGGAGATTATTGGTGCTCGGGGTTGGTGAGGGTGGAGATACAGATGAGGGAGGTGGGGAACAAGAGGCTGGGGACATGAGCTGAACTTGACATTAACACCGAACATCATTCTGTCCCTCAGCCACAGACTCCGCACTCGGTGACCCGTGTGTGACCCACACCGT
This sequence comes from Raja brachyura, assembly GCA_963514005.1. The sequence continues at coordinate 93,102,713 of OY740787.1, read as the reverse complement.
CCTGGATCAGCCCTGGAGGAGCACGGATTGTTCCCGCACTGAGTGCAGCGCTGGGACATGGATGGGTGATGGAAATCTCACAGTGGGATGGTACAGATTTAACAGGTAACGTGAGGCGATCATTGCTGAGAAATTGGACACTGATGGAGAATGTAAACGGGAGAATGAGGGGCGTGTGAAGGGGAGATGTAGGGAGATGGGGATCATCAGTTGCTGCAATGGGACGGGGCGTCAATACTGAGAATGGGGAGATCCCACATTGTGGAGAGAGAGACCGGGGAAGACGGAAGCGGAGGGAAAACAACATTGGATTCCGGGGAACGTTGAACGGGGACGGGGTGCGGTCAGGATGGCCCTGATTCCGGGTCTTTCTCTGGGTGAACAAACTCCCTCAGTTCAGGGGCTGACTCTCTGATTGTTGTTTCAGTTCCGGTGGATGGAAGATTCCGGAGACTGTCGTTCCAGCGGATCACTGCTCCGGGCGGTACCCAGGCTGGTTAGCCGGTAGGGTCAGAGTTTACAACAGATGGTCTCAGTTATTGTCGGGGATGGGTCAGACTGACGACCCAGATCTCTCCAGAGGGCCCCTCGCATGGACACGGGACCCAAACTCCCTGAGAGGTTCCCCCACAGTCACTCAGACCGCGCTCCGGCCCTGGATCCTCACGGAGTGCGGTGGGGAAGCTCCAGCTTCCTGGAGTTTCCCGGCAGTGGAGCTACGGATCCCATCCGCCCGCTGTCCCTGCTCCAGATCAGAGCCGGAGCAGTTTCAGTGGAGGAGCAGCTCCCAGGGAGCTGGGCCCGTCTCAGGACACCCACAGTTCAGCAACGAGGCGGGAAATTTAGCACCAACGTGCTCATTTGGGAAATGTTTGTCATTTGCAACCGCACGTTGTAGGAACTGGACCCAGCGGTCTCCCCTCCCTCCCTTCGCCCACCCCATCTCCACCTACCCCCCTCTCACCCCCTACCCCCTCCCCCTGTGTGTGTGGGGTGTGGTTAGTGTGCGTGTGAAGCCGCAGGCGCCCCCCCCCCCCCCCGCAACCGCACATTGAGGGGACAGGACCCAGCGGTCTCCCTCTCCCTCCCCTCTCCCCATCCCGTCTCCCCCTACCCTCCTATCAACCCCCATCTACCCCCCCGTGTGTGTGTTGGGTTTGGTTAGTGTGCGTGTGAATCCCCAGCAAACCCCCCCCCCCCCCGTCCAACCCCGGGTTACTGCACTTGGTCGAGTAACTATTAAAACTCTCGTTCGTAGGTCTGTAAGGGGTTCTATTTCACGAAAATTTGGTTAAGCTCTTTGTGAACTTACTCCTCCACCCTTTGCCGTAACGGAGACATTTTTACATATTCCTGCAGAGTTTTTCCCCCTCCACATTTTGTTTTGAACATTAGAACATTTGCTTCATCCTGTCACTGCTTTTTCAGTAAAAAAAACATAAAACATTTGAAAATGTTAAAAAAATCGAACAGCTTCTCACCCATAGAATGTGGACGAACGTTCCATCGTGTGATGTCACAATGCCCAATGCTCACAGATGTCCAATCGCAATGGATCTCATTTACATCTGGGGTTACACAAAAAGCTGGAGAAACTCAGCGGGTGCAGCAGCATCTAAGGGGCGAAGGAGATAGGCGACGTTTCGGGTCGAGACCCTTCTTCAGACATCTGCCATTGCTCCGGCCCCGCCCCCCCGCAGCCTGTGTTGAAGCGCGTGATCACCCCTCTCTCCCCCTCTCTCCTCACCCCTCTCTCCTCACCCCTCTCTCCTCACCCCTCTCTCCTCACCCCTCTCTCCTCACCCCTCTCTCCTCACCCCTCTCTCCTCACTCCTCTCTCCTCACCCCTCTCTCCTCACCCCTCTCTCCTCACCCCTCTCTCCTCACCCCTCTCTCCTCACCCCTCTCTCCTCACCCCTCTCTCCTCACCCCTCTCTCCTCACCCCTCTCTCCTCACCCCTCTCTCCCCCTCTCTCCTCAGCCCTCTCTCCTCACCCCTCTCTCCCCCTCTCTCCTCACCCCTCTCTCCTCACCCCTCTCTCCTCACCCCTCTCTCCTCACCCCTCTCTCCTCACCCCTCTCTCCTCACCCCTCTCTCCTCAGCCCTCTCTCCTCACCCCTCTCTCCCCCTCTCTCCTCACCCCTCTCTCCTCACCCCTCTCTCCTCACCCCTCTCTCCTCACCCCTCTCTCCTCACCCCTCTCTCCTCACCCCTCTCTCCTCACTCCTCTCTCCTCACCCCTCTCTCCTCACTCCTCTCTCCTCACTCCTCTCTCCTCACCCCTCTCTCCTCACCCCTCTCTCCCCCTCTCTCCTCCCCCTCTCTCCTCCCCATCTCTCCTCCCCATCTCTTCTCCCCCTCTCTCCTCTCCCTCTCCATGCCCCTCTCTCCGTGCCCCTTTCTCCGCCCATTCCCTATCCCCCTCACTCCTCACCTCTCTCCCCTCACCCCACTCTCCTCACGTCTCTCCCCTCACCCCTCACCCCTCACTCCTCACTCCTCACTCCTCTCTCCCCATCTACCGCCTGTGTTGAAGTGCGTGATCACGAATGTGGGAATAGAGGGAGAGGAGTGGGGGTGATAGGGAGTGGGGAATAGATGGACTGCCTCTACCCCTCCTCCTCCCCCTCCCCCTCTCCCTCCCCACTCTTTCCACTCTCTCCCCCCACCCCTCCCTCACTACCTCCACACTCTTCTCCCTCTCTCCCCTACCCCATCTCCCTACTCCCCTCCCTCCCCCATCCCTCACCACCCTCCCTCCCCCCCACCGCCACCCCTCTCCTCCAATTCACCCACCCCTCTCTGCTCCCCCTCTCCACCTCCCTCTCCTCACCCCTCTGCCTCGACTCCTGCTCCTTCTCCCACCTCTCACCCCCCACTCTCTCCCTCCCTTTCTCTCTCCCTCCCTTTCCCTCTCCCTCCCTCTCTCCCCCTCCCTCTCTCTCCCCCCTCTCTCTCCCCCTCCCTCTCTCCCTCCCCCTCTCTCCCCCTATCTCCCCCTCTCTCTCTCTCTCCCCTCTCCCTCCCTCTCTCCCCTCTCTCCCCCTCCATCTCCCATCCTCCCTCTCTATCTCCCTCCCACTCTCCCTTCTGTCTCTCTCCCCCTCTCTCTCCCCCTCTCTCTCCCCCCTATCTCCCCCTCTCTCTCCCTCTCTCTCTGTCCCCCTCTCTCTCTCCCCCCTCTCTCTCTCCCCCCTCTCTCCCTCTCCCCTCTCTCTCTCCCTCCCTCTCTCTCTCCCCGTCTCCCCTCTCTCCCCCTCCATCTCCCATCCTCCCTCTCTATCTCCCTCCCACTCTCCCTTCTCTCTCTCCCCCTCTCTCTCCCCCCTCTCACCCCCCTCCTCTCTCCCCCCCTCCTCTCTCCCCCCTCCCTCTCTCCCCCCTCCCCCCTCTCTCTCCCCCCTCTCTCTCCCCCCTCTCTCTCCCCCCTCCCCCTCCCCCCCTCCCCCTCTCCCCCCCCTCTCTCCCCCCTCTCTCCCCCCCTCTCCCCCCCCCCTCTCCCCCCCCTCTCCCCCCCCTCTCTCCCCCCCCTCTCTCCCCCCCCTCTCTCCCCCCCTCTCTCCCCCCCTCTCTCCCCCCCTCTCTCCCCCCCTCTCTCCCCCCTCTCTCCCCCCTCTCTCTCCCCTCTCTCCCTCTCCCCTCCTCTCTCGCTATCTCTCCCATGCCCCCCCTCACTCTCCCTCCCCTCCCTTCCCCTCCCCACTCTCTCCCCTTGCCCCCTCTCCCCTCCCCCATCTTCCCACCCTCCCCCTCTGCCCACCACCCCTCTCTCCTCCTCCACTCCCCTCCTCCACCCCTCACTCCCCTCCTCCACCCCTCTCTTCCCTTCTCCACCCTCCTTATCCCCTCCTCCAACCCCCCTCTCCCCTCCTCTACTCACCAACTCCCCTCTCCCAATCCCCTCTCCCCTCCCCTCTTCCTCCTCCCTCTCTTTCCCCGCCTCTTTTCCCCCTCCTCTCTCTCCCCTCCTCTTTCCCCATCTCCTCTCTCCCATCTACTCACTTCCCTCTCCCCCCACTCTTCCCCTCTCTCTCTCCCCGTCTCCCCTCCCTCCCCTCACCCCACCCCATGAATCCGCAGCATCCCCCCCCCCCCCCGCCCCCCATGTGTGTGTGGTGTGTATGGGTTGGTTAGTGTGCGTGTGAATCCGCAGCACCCCCCCGTCCAACGTTGGGGGAACAGACCCAACGGGTCTGCACTTGGTCTAGTAACTATTAAAACTCTCGTTTGTTGGTTTGTTGATTTGTAAGGGGTTCTATTTCGTGAAAATTCGTTCACGCTGTTTGTGAACTTACTCCTCCACCCTTTGCTGTAACGGAGACATTTTCCCCCTCCACATTTTGCTTTAAAAATTAGAACATTTCGTTCATCCTGTCACTGCTTTTTCAGTAAAAAACATTAAAATTTTCAAAATGTTAAAAAAATCAAACAGCTTCTCAGATTAGATTTGGTTATTAATTTCCCTGCTTTTTTAGTAAAAAACATTTAAAAATTAGAAATCAAACAGCTTCTCACCCAGAGAATGTTGACGAACATTCCATTGTGTGATGTCACAATGCCCACTGCTCACAGATGGCCAATCGGCATGGATTCATTTACATATGCCTTTGCTCCAGCTCCAGGCCCCGCCCTCACCCTCTCACATCACCCCTCTCTCTCCACCCCTCTCCTCACTCCTCTCTCCTCACCCCTCTCACATCACCCCTCTCTTCCCCCCTCTCCTCCCCCTTCTCTCCCCATTCCCTATTCCCCTCACCCCTCTCTCTCCACCCCTCTCCTCACTCCTCTCTCCTCACCCCTCTCACATCACCCCTCTCTTCCCCCCTCTCCTCCCCCTTCTCTCCCCATTCCCTATTCCCCTCACCCCTCTCTCTCCACCCCTCTCCCCTCACTCCTCTCACATCACCCTTCTCTCCCCCCTCTCCCCACCTCGCCCCCTCTCGCCCCCTCTCCTCACCCCCCTCTCTGCACCACTCTCTCAACACCCCTCTCTCCTCCTCCTCTCCCACCCTCCCCCTCTCTCAGCCCCCTCCCCCTCCCCCTCTCCTTTTCACCCTTCCCCCCCTCCCCCATCCTCTCCCCACTCTCTCCCCCATCCCCCTCTCCATCAGCCCCTCTCTCTCCCTCTCTCCGCCCCCCTCTATGCCCCATCCTCTTCATGCCTCTCCATCCCACCTCCCCCCATTCCTCCACCCTCTCTCTCCAACCCCCCCCCCCCATCTCCCTTCCCACCTCTCTCCCCTCATCTCCTTACCTCTCTCCCTCTTTCTCTGCCCCACCCTCTTTGCTCCTCTGGGTGGGGATGGGGTAAAAGGAGCCAATGAATAATATTAATATTATATCAAGGGAATGGTTAGTGTGTGTGTGTGTGTGTGTGTAGAGGGGGGGTGGTAGTTAGTGTGTGTGACGCCGCGACCACCCCCCCCCCCCCCCCGCAACCGCGTGTTGAATGGACGGGACCCTCTCCCCTCCCCCTCCCTTCCCCCCCTCTTCATCCTCCCCACTCTCTACCCCTTCCCCCCTCTCCCCTCTCCCCTCTCCCCCTCCATCCCTTGCCCCCCTCTTCTCCCTTCCCACTCCCCCACCTCCATCTCCCCCTCATCTCTCCCACCTCTCTCTCCACCTCCTCTCCCCTCTACTCTCTTCCCCCCTACGCTCTTCCCCCTCCTCCCCTCCCTCTCCCCTCTCCCTCCCCCTCTCCCCACTCCCCACCCCGTCTTCCCCCTCCCCCCTCATACCCCTCCCCCCATCCCCCTCCCCCCACATCCCCCTCCCCCATCCACCTCTCCCCCCCTGTGTGTGGGAGGTGGTTAGTGTGCGCGTGAAGCCACAGCCCCCCCCCCCCCCCCGCAACCGTATGTTGAGGAGACGGGACACAGCGGCCTCCCCTCCCTCCCCTCTCCCCACCCCGTCTCCCCTCACCCCCTCTCACCCTCCCCCCCCCCACCACACGTTGAGGGAATCATTTATGGCAATTATTTATGGCAAACGGCCCAGAAACAGGCCCTTCGGCCCATGCCGACCATGATGTCCCATCTGAGCTACTCATTCGGCCGGTGTCCTTCTAAACCTTTCCTGTTCGCTCATCACCAGCTGTCAGCACCCATCAGGGGTGGGGCTTGCGTTTCCAGTCCAGATCCCGGCACCCTAGGGTGTCAGCACCAGGAGCCGGTCTCAGGGAGCAGGGGCTGCTGTGGGGAGTGTGGGTGGGGAGGGTGAGGGCAGCAGCTCACCGCTGACTGAGGCAGGTCAGACCCGACCGTGGCTTGTGATCACTGCCTTACACTGGCTCCACATTCACATTCCCCACCGCACTGTGGCACCGGGTACATTTTACAATGTTTATAATCCTCATTCCAGGTCCCCATCCCAGCGTGGGAGACGGGGAGGTGACCAGGACAGTCTGTTTCACTGGGGGCAGTAACATCTGCAAAAGGAACCAGGAGATCAGGGTGAAGAACTGCACCGGTTACTTTGTGTATCAGCTGTGGCCGTCACCCCACACCAACGCTGTGTATTGTACAGGTAGGTCCCCGTTCCCCAGTCACACGGGCTGTTGGGGTTGTGGAGATATTCTGGGATGTCCCGAGTCACCAACACACACAGTGGGCTGAGAGTTCAGGTCCATTGCCCCCACACCCCCTCTTGTATCCCCCCCCCCCGATTGACCCCACCGGTCATGAACCCACTGTCAAACCACCACATGGATCGCCCATGGAACCCCCCCACCCCTCCCCCTCAGCTCACGGAACTATCCCCCTCACCCCGGGACCATTCCCTATAATTCCTCACCCCTAGACCCATCCCACCTACCATTCACTCCTGGACCCATCCTTTCCCTCTCCCCCAACCCTGGACCCATCCCTGCAACCACTTCACCCTTGGACCCGTCCCACATACCCCTCATCCCTAAATCCATCCTACCCACCCCACATCCTTGAACCCATCCTTGCAGACCCCTTACCCCAGGACACTCCCCTCCACTCCCTCACTCCTGGATCCCCTCCTCGCTCCCCTCCCCTCGACTGTGATACACTGTGATGTCCCACTAACCCCCAGTGTCCCTCCTGTCCACAGTCAGTGTCCCTGGGGACTGAGATACACCGTGATATCTCCCACTGATGATCGGGAATGGGAACATATTTACCCTGAAGTCTCATCATCTCCATTTAACCGAGTCCCACTGCTAGGGATTGTTTCATCCACAAATAACCGTATCCAATCTACTTTGGCCCAGTCCTGCCTTACGTTGTGGAAACCAGCCTTCCTCTCGTTTACAATCTGAATTAGTGGACATCCATGTAACCTCGAAACTTACAGAATTACGATCACAATCCACAAAATGTTTCCCCACTGACTCTCCCATTATCTCCCAGCCTTGCTTCCCAAGATTAAGTCCAGATCAGCACGGTATTCCCGACTCTGATTGAGGGTCCCAGCATGAAATGTCTCCTATCCATTTCTGCCAGAGATGCTGCCTGACCCGCTGAGTTACTCCAGCATTTGTGTTTGCTCAAGATTCCAGCATCTGCCTTTCCTTGTGTCTCCAGCCCCACATCTAGTAGCACGATCCACGCATTGGTTTAGGAACCTCTCTTAAGTACACTGTACACATTTTACCCAAACAAATCCCCTCGTACGAAGTCACTCCAGGTCAATATTGTGGAAGTTAAATCCTCCAATACTCTAACTTGGAGACGTGGGATTGGTGCCTGCGTTTATCCGGGAGATGGTATCATTGATCAGGGAGTGAATGGGAGATTATTGGTGCTCGGGGTTGGTGAGGGTGGAGATACAGATGAGGGAGGTGGGGAACATGAGGCTGGGGACATGAGCTGAACTTGACATTAACACCGAACATCATTCTGTCCCTCAGCCACAGACTCCGCACTCGGTGACCCGTGTGTGACCCACACCGTCCTGGATCAGCCCTGGAGGAGCATCGATTGTTCCAACACTGAGTGCAGCGCTGGGACATTGATGGGTGATGGAAATCTTGCAGTGGGATGGTACAGATTTAAAAGGTAACGTGAGGCGATCATTGCTGAGAAATTGGACACTGATGGAGAATGTAAACGGGAGAATGAGGGGCGTGTGAAGGGGAGATGTAGGGAGATGGGGATCATCAGTTGCTGCAATGGGACGGGGCGTCAATACTGAGAATGGGGAGATCCCACATTGTGGAGAGAGAGACCGGGGAAGACGGAAGCGGAGGGAAAACAACATTGGATTCTGGGGAATGTTGAACGGGGACGGGGTGCGGTCAGGATGGCCCTGATTCCGGGTCTTTCTCTGGGTGAACAAACTCCCTCAGTTCAGGGGCTGACTCTCTGATTGTTGTTTCAGTTCCAGTGGATGGAAGATTCCGGAGACTGTCGTTCCAGTGAATCACTGCTCCGGGAAAAGACCAGGCTGGTTAGACGGTAAGGTCAGAGTTTACAACAGATGGTCTCAGTTATTGTCGGGGAGGGTCAGACTGACAACCCAGATCTCTCCAGACGGCCCCTCGCACGGACACGGAACCCAAACTCCCTGAGAGGTTCCCCCACAGTCACTCAGACCGCGCTCCGGCCCTGGATCCTCACGGAGTGCGGTGGGGAAGCTCCAGCTTCCTGGGGTTTCCCGGCAGTGGGATTACGGATCACATCCGCCCGCTGTCTTCCTTTATCCAAAATATACTTTATTCAGAATTTTCAACTTTTTAAAAAGACGAACACTGGAAGAAAACTCTACCGACGTTCTCAGTGTTTGTGCATTAATTGGTGACAATAGACCATAGACAATAGACAATAGGTGCAGGAGTAGGCCATTCAGCCCTTCGAGCCAGCACCGCCATTCAATGTGATCATGGCTGATCATCCCCAATTAGTACCCCAGTCCTGCCTTATCCCCATATCCCCTGACTCCGTTATCTTTAAGAGCCCTATTTAGCTCTCTCTTGAGAGTATCCAGAGAACCGGCCTCCACCGCCCTCTGAGGCAGAGAATTCCACAGACTCACAACTCTCTGTGAGAAAAAGTGTTTCTGAAAAAGTGATATTCGTTCGTGTTTGCAAACTATCCTTACACCAAGCCCACTTGATGCACGTGGTCCCTGAGGTGATATCCCTTCCCTTGGTTTGAAGGATGTCTCCACTGGACTCTGCCTCTCAATGTCTAGCAGTGGAGGAACCCTAGACTGTGGTCCTCCCTCACAGTTGGCTGCACCAAGCTTCGCTGCCACCCTCAGCACGTACTCCTTCATTCTGGAGTGGGCCAGTCGGCAACTTTGCCTGATGGACATCTCGCTCTGTTGGGAGATCATCAACTTACGGGCAGACCAAAGAGCTTCTTTCACCGAGTTGATGATCTTACAGCTGCACTTGATGTCTGTCTCCAAATGTGTCCCGGGAAACAGTCCGTAATTCAGAGTGATCTGTTGCGGAACTATTCGGGATAAACCGTGACAAGGATCCTTGCATCATTCTCCAGACTCTCTGCAAACTCACTCTCTGTGAAGAGGTGGACAACCATGTCTTCTCCTCAGCAGCCGTCCCGAAGGCAACGCTCTTTGGGAGTAAAATTCCGATGGTGTTGGAAGGATTTGACTGGGTGGGCCTCTCTAACCGCCAGCCAAGCCGGGTGTTGGTGCTTGTTGGTGAGTTCTGGCGATGAACCATTTCACCAGAAGAGCTGGGCATTCTGCACTGGGAACCACGCCACAGGATCCATCGTGTCCTTTTCCTGCAGTGCCTGCAGGATGTTCTGTGCTCACCACTGCCTGACGGACTTATGGACAAAGGTGTTGGCCCAGAAGACCCTTTCCACTGGTGGCACAGTGGCACAGTGGTAGAGTTGATTCCTTACAGCGCTAGAGCCCCAGGTTCGATCCTGACTACAGATGCTGTCTGTACGGAGATTATACATTCTCCCTGTGACCATGTGAGTTTCCTCAGGGTGCTCCAGTTTCCTCACACACTCCAACGCCGAACATGTTTGAAGTTTAATTGGCTTTGTTAACATTATAAATTGTCCTTAGTGTGTATAATGTTAGTGTACAGGGTGATCGCTGGTCGGTGCAGACTTGGTGGGCAGAAGGGTCTATTTCCCTGCTGTTTGTCTAACGTCTACACACAGGTGATTTGGCAAAGTCCAGTGAACTGGCACATTGTGTGGCATCAGAACCAGGCTCATCCTTCACAACACCGGGGACGGGTAGAATCGCAGCAGGTAGTGATACTTGGTGCCCACGTGCTTTGGCTCCACACACAGCTTGATGCAGCCATATCAGCCAAGGAGGCTATCGGGATGAGGGCGACATTCAGCAACTTTTACCCCGTTGTCTGCCGACTTGTGCATCGTCACCCATCAGACCCGCTCCATCATTGAACCAACTCCATCATTGAACCCACTCCATCATTGAACCAGAGCCGGGGTGATCGCTGAGGCACAGGACCGTGGGACGGGCCGCACTAACACCAAGTCCAGCAGTCCCGGGAACACCTCACACCTCATGAACAAACATTTCCCCGTTATCCCCACATCCAATGTTTTTCTTGACCATGGCTGTTTGCTCCAGCCAATTCTTGTAACATTCCTTGATCAACTCCGCAGAACCAAATCCCCAGCAACTCAAGAAGTCCCATCCGCCCGCTGTCCCTGCTCCAGATCAGAGCCGGAGCAGTTTCAGTGGAGGAGCAGCTCCCAGGGCGCTGGGCCCGTCTCACACCCACAGTTCAGCAACGAGGCGGAGAAATTAAATACACACAACATTTAGCAGAAAGATAGATTATTGGTTTTAATTTCTGATTGTTTGTGATTAAAGTTGTATGGGTCAGTTCCAATTTCCAGTTTCTAGTTTCATAATTCAGTACCCATCAGGGGTGGGGCTTGTGTTTCCAGTCCAGACCCCGGCACCCTAGGGTGTCAGCACCAGGAGCCGGTCTCAGGGAGCAGGGGCTGCTGTGGGGAGTGTGGGTGGGGAGGGTGAGGGCAGCAGCTCACCGCTGACTGAGGCAGGTCAGAACCGACCGTAGCTTGTAATCACTGCCTTACACTGGCTCCACATTCACATTCCCCACCGCACTGTGGCACCGGGTACATTTTACAATGTTTATAATCCTCATTCCAGGTCGCCATCCCAGCGTGGGAGACGGGGAGGTGACCAGGACAGTCTGTTTCACCAAGAATGAATGTGAGAATCATCAGGAGATCAGGGTGAAGAACTGCACCGGTTACTTTGTGTATCAGCTGTGGCCGTCACCCTACACCAACGCTGTGTATTCTACAGGTAGGTCCCCGTTCCCCAGTCACACGGGCTGTTGGGATTGTGGAGATATTCTGCGAGTCACCAATACACACAGTGGGCTGAGAGTTCAGGTCCATTGCCCCCACACCCTCTCTTGTATCCCCCTCCCGCCCTGATTGACCCCCCCGGTCAAACCATCACATGGATTGCCCATGGAACCCCCCACCCCTCCCCCTCAGCTCACGGAACTATCCCCCTCACCCCGGGACCATTCCCTATAATTCCTCACCCCCAGACCCCACCCACCATTCACTCCTGGACCCATCCTTTCCCTCTCCCACAACCCCGGACCCATCCTTGCAACCACTTCACCCTTGGACCCGTCCCACGTACCCCTCATCCCTAAATCCATCCTACCCACCCCTCATCCTTGAACCCATCCTTGCAGACCCCTTACCCCAGGACACTCCCCTCCACTCCCACACTCCTGGATCCCCTCCTCGCTCCCCTCCCCTCGACTGTGATACACTGTGATGTCCCACTGACCCCCAGTGTCCCTCCTGTCCACAGTCAGTGTCCCTGGGGAGTGAGATACACCGTGATATCTCCCACTGTTGATCGGGAATGGGAACGCATTTACCCTGAAGTCTCATCATCTCCATTTAACCGAGTCCCACTGCTAGGGATTGTTTCATCCACAAATAACCGTATCCAATCTACTTTGGCCCAGTCCTGCCTTACGTTGTGGAAACCAGCCTTCCTCTCGTTTACAATCTGAATTAGTGGACATCCATGTAACCTGGAAACTTACAGAATTACGATCACAATCCACAAAATGTTTCCCCACTGACTCTCCCATTATCTCCCAGCCTCGCTTCCCAAGATTAAGTCCAGATCAGCACGGTATTCCCGACTCTGATCGAGGGTCCCAGCCTGAAATGTCTCCTATCCATTTCTGCCAGAGATGCTGCCTGACCCGCTGAGTTACTCCAGCATTTGTGTTTTGCTCAAGATTCCAGCATCTGCCTTTCCTTGTGTCTCCAGCCCCACATCTAGTAGCACGATCCACGCATTGGTTTAGGAACCTCTCTTAAGTACACTGTACACATTTCTCCCAAACAAATCCCCTCGAACGAAGTCACTCCAGGTCAATATTGTGGAAGTTAAATCCTCCAATACTCTAACTTGGAGACGTGGGATTGGTGCCTGCGTTTATCCGGGAGATGGTATCATTGATCAGGGAGTGAACGGGAGATTATTGGTGCTCGGGGTTGGTGAGGGTGGAGATACAGATGAGGGAGGTGGGGAACAAGAGGCTGGGGACATGAGCTGAACTTGACATTAACACCGAACATCATTCTGTCCCTCAGCCACAGACTCCGCACTCGGTGACCCGTGTGTGACCCACACCGTCCTGGATCAGCCTTGGAGGAGCACGGATTGTTCCCACACTGAGTTCAGCGCTGGGACATTGATGGATGATGGAAATCTTGCAGTGGGATGGTACAGATTTAACAGGTAACGTGAGGCGATCATTGCTGAGAAATTGGACACTGATGGAGAATGTAAACGGGGGGAATGAGGGGCGTGTGAAGGGGAGATGTAGGGAGATGGGGATCATCAGTTGCTGCAATGGGACGGGGCGTCAATACTGAGAATGGGGAGATCCCACATTGTGGAGAGAGAGACCGGGGAAGACGGAAGCGGAGGGAAAACAACATTGGATTCCGGGGAATGTTGAACGGGGACGGGGTGTGGTCAGGATGGTCCTGATTCCGGGTCTTTCTCTGTGTGAACAAACTCCCTCAGTTCAGGGGCTGACTCTCTGATTGTTGTTTCAGTTCTGGTGGATGGAAGATTCCGGAGACTGTCGTTCCAGGGGATCACTGCTCCGGGCGGTACCCAGGCTGGTTAGCCGGTAGGGTCAGAGTTTACAACAGATGGTCTCAGTTATTGTTGGGGAGGGTCAGACTGACAACCCAGATGTCTCCAGACGGCCCCTCGCACGGACACGGAACCCAAACTCCCTGAGAGGTTCCCCCACAGTCACTCAGACCGCGCTCCGGCCCTGGATCCTCACGGAGTGCGGTGGGGAAGCTCCAGCTTCCTGGAGTTTCCCGGCAGTGGGGCTACGGATCCCATCCGCCCACTGTCCCTGCTCCAGATCAGAGCCGGAGCAGTTTCAGTGGAGGAGCAGCTCCCAGGGAGCTGGGCCCGTCTCAGGACACCCACAGTTCAGCAACGAGGCGGAGAAATTAAATACACACAACATTTCGCAGAAAGATAGATTATTGGTTTTAATTTCTGATTGTTTGTGGCTAAAGTTGTATGGGTCAGTTCCAGTTTCTAGTTTCATAATTCACCCATCAGGGGTGGGGCTTGTGTTTCCAGTCTAGACCCCGGCACCCTAGGGTGTCAGCACCAGGAGCCGGTCTCAGGGAGCAGGGGCTGGTGTGGGGAGTGTGGGTGGGGAGGGTGATGGCAGCAGCTCACCGCTGACTGAGACAGGTCAGACCCGACCGTGGCTTGTGATCACTGCCTTACACTGGCTCCACATTCACATTCCCCACCGCACTGTGGCACCGGGTACATTTTACAATGTTTATAATCCTCATTCCAGGTCCCCATCCCAGCGTGGGAGACGGGGAGGTGACCAGGACAGTCTGTTTCACCAATTATGAAAAACTCTGTGAGAACCATCAGGAGATCAGGGTGAAGAACTGCACCAGTTACTTTGTGTATCACCTGTGGCCGTCACCCCATGATGACGCTGTGTATTGTACAGGTAGGTCCCCGTTCCCCAGTCACATGAACTCTCATCCCCCGGTCTGACCCGTGACCCCACTTGGTCCATTTGCCCCATGGGTTCCAGCCTCTCCCCCTCACCCCTGGATCTATGCTTCCCTCCCCCTCATGGAAAAATCACTCTCCCCCCTCCATCCTGGACTCTTCACTCTCTCTGCCACCGCCCACTACCCTACTCTCCCCCCGGCCAGGTCCCCTCCCCTTGGTACAGTCCCCTCCCCTCAGTCTGTGCCCCAACCCACTCCCCCACCCCCCCCTCCCCCCCTTGCACAGACTCTCTCCCCTCCCTCCCCCAACAGTTCCTCTCTCCACAACTCCTTGGTTCACTCATCTCTTCCCACACCCACTTTGAAGCAACCTGCAACAACCCCCCCCCCCCTTTCTTCTTTCCTCTCTGTGCCCCTCCTAAACTCACACCTATTTCTCACCTCACTCCCTCTGGCTCCACAACTTGCAACTCTTCAACCTTCCTGTCTCACACCTTCATGCTTTATTCTCTGGCCTTTGTTCCAACCATCTGCCCACCAAAACCCCCTCTCACCCATGTCCACCTATTACCTGCCAAGCTTTGTCCTGCCTCCCCTCTCTTCCAGCTTTTCCCCATCCTGCAATGGGTCTGAGGAAGGCTCCCGACCTGAAACGTCACCTATCTGTGTTCCCCAGAACTACTGCCTGACCCACTGAGTTACTCCAGCACTTTGTGTCCTTCACATTAAACCAGTCGGGTTCAGTGGAAATGGATGATTCTGTTGTGTGATGTGTAAGAGTGTTAAAGGAACACGGTCCGAGACTCTTGAAAGGCCGGCACCACCATTGTACCGAGCGAGCTGGATCAGTGGGGTATTACTGGAGTAACAGACATGTGGTGAAATAATCTGAGGATTGAGCAGAGACACTATTGTCCCTGGAGCACACTGAGGACACGTCCAGTAGAACAGATGAGGGAACCAGTGGCTGGGCTGTGGGGGATTTTCAGAAAGCATTTAGTACGTTCCTGCACAAGAGGCTGGTCAACAAGGTCAGAGCACATGGATTTGTTCACACACTGACATGGATTGAGAATTGGCTTTTGGACAGAGAGCAACAGGTGGGAATAAGCAGATCATTCTCAGGTTGGCAGCAGGGACGTGTGGGTACAAGAGGGCTCAGTGCTTGGGCCCCGGTGAGTCACAGTCTGCATCAATAACTTGGCTGGGACGATCATCTGTGGACTGAGATACACCGTGATATCTCCCACTGACCCGCAGTGTCCCTCACTGTGCCCCCTGGGACCGAGCCTGGGACCCCCTCCCTGGGACCGAGATATCCTCTATACTCCCTTCCCCCTCCTCAAGGGACCCAAACTGACCCACAAGCCCTCCCCAATGACCGAGTCTTCACCTCTCCTCCCCCCGGGACCAAGACCACCCCTCGAACCCCAACCTGAGCCGTCCCCTATCCCCTCCCCCAGGGATCTCCCCTCCCGAGACCAGGCCGTTCCCTCCCCTCACTCGCCCCACGACCGACCCGTCCCCTCCCCTCCCCTCGCCCGAGACCGAGTGAGCCGGGGGTGAGGGGGAAGCAGGGAGAGGGTGGAGTGGGACAGAGGGGGTGAGATAGAGAGAAAGGGTGGGTGAGGGAGGGGCAGGGTCGAGGAGGAGGTGAGAGGGCAGGGAGGGGAGAGTGGAGGGGAATGAGGGCAGAGTGACGACGGGAATGATGGGGGTGAGGAGCAGAGGGAGTGGGGAGCAGAGCGGAGTGATGCAGGGACGGGTCCCAATGTGTGAGGTGTGTGGGGTGGAGGAGCTGGGAGGCAGTAACGGTCACTCCACTGTGGAGTGGGATGTACTGGGGGTGTCAGGATACACGGTGCAGGAGAGGGCTGGACCGTTGGTGTCACCAGAGACTGGTGTCGGCCGTGCACTTCCCTCTGCTCCCATCCCGCAGAGCTGCTGGATTATTTCCACACTGCACCCACTGTCTGTCCACACTTTATTACAGATCCAGCCTCCGTACCCACTGGGGATCCCCAGGGAACAGCAGCCGAACCCCAGGAAACAACATCCGAATCCCAGGAAACAACACCCGAACCCCAGGAAACAGCAGCTGAACCCCAGGAAACAACACCCGAACCCCAGGAAACAGCAGCTGAACCCCAGGAAACAGCACCCGAACCCCAGGAAACAACACCCGAACCCCAGGAAACAACACCCGAACCCCAGGAAACAGCACCCGAACCCCAGGAAACAACACCCGAACCCCAGGAAACAGCACCCGAACCCCAGGAAACAGCACCCGAACCCCAGGAAACAACACCCGAACCCCAGGAAACAGCACCCGAACCCCAGGAAACAACACCCGAACCCCAGGAAACAACACCCGAACCCCAGGAAACAACACCCGAACCCCAGGAAACAACACCCGAACCCCAGGAAACAACACCCGAACCCCAGGAAACAACACCCGAACCCCAGGAAACAACACCCGAACCCCAGGAAACAACACCCGAACCCCAGGAAACAACACATGAACCCCAGGAAACAACACCCGAACCCCAGGAAACAGCAGCTGAACCCCAGGAAACAACACCCGAACCCCAGGAAACAACACCCGAACCCCAGGAAACAACACCCGAACCCCAGGAAACAACACCCGAACCCCAGGAAACAACACATGAACCCCAGGAAACAGCACCCGAACCCCAGGAAACAACACCCGAACCCCAGGAAACAACACCCGAACCCCAGGAAACAACACCCAAACCCCAGGAAACAACACATGAACCCCAGGAAACAGCACCCGAACCCCAGGAAACAACACCCGAACCCCAGGAAACAACACCCGAACCCCAGGAAACAACACCCGAACCCCAGGAAACAACACCCGAACCCCAGGAAACACCCGAACCCCAGGAGACAACACCCGAACCCCAGGAAACAGCATCCGAACCCCAGGAAACAGCAGCTGAACCCCAGGAAACAGCACCCGAACCCCAGGAAACAACACCCGAACCCCAGGAAACAGCACCCAAACCCCAGGAAACAGCACCCGAACCCCAGGAAACAACACCCGAACCCCAGGAAACAGCACCCGAACCCCAGGAAACAGCACCCGAACCCCAGGAAACAACACCCGAACCCCAGGAAACAGCACCCGAACCCCAGGAAACAACACCCGAACCCCAGGAAACAACACCCGAACCCCAGGAAACAACACCCGAACCCCAGGAAACAACACCCGAACCCCAGGAAACAACACCCGAACCCCAGGAAACAGCACCCGAACCCCAGGAAACAACACCCGAACCCCAGGAAACAACACCCGAACCCCAGGAAACAACACCCAAACCCCAGGAAACAACACATGAACCCCAGGAAACAACACCCGAACCCCGGGAAACAGCAGCTGAACCCCAGGAAACAACACCCGAACCCCAGGAAACAACACCCGAACCCCAGGAAACAACACCCGAACCCCAGGAAACAACACCCGAACCCCAGGAAACAACACATGAACCCCAGGAAACAACACCCGAACCCCAGGAAACAGCACCCGAACCCCAGGAAACAACACCCGAACCCCAGGAAACAACACCCGAACCCCAGGAAACAACACCCGAACCCCAGGAAACAACACATGAACCCCAGGAAACAGCACCCGAACCCCAGGAAACAACACCCGAACCCCAGGAAACAACACCCGAACCCCAGGAAACAACACCCGAGCCCCAGGAAACAACACCCGAACCCCAGGAAACACCCGAACCCCAGGAGACAACACCCGAACCCCAGGAAACAGCATCCGAACCCCAGGAAACAGCAGCTGAACCCCAGGAAACAACACCCGAATCCCAGGAAACAACACATGAACCCCAGGAAACAACACCCGAACCCCAGGAAACAACACATGAACCCCAGGAAACAGCACCCGAACCCCAGGAAACAGCAGCTGAACCCCAGGAAACAACACCCGAACCCCAGGAAACAGCACCGGAACCCCAGGAAACAACACATGAACCCCAGGAAACAACACCCGAACCCCAGGAAACAACACATGAACCCCAGGAAACAGCACCCGAACCCCAGGAAACAGCAGCTGAACCCCAGGAAACAACACCCGAACCCCAGGAAACAGCACCCGAACCCCAGGAAACAACACATGAACCCCAGGAAACAACACCCGAACCCCAGGAAACAACACCCGAACCCCAGGAAACAGCACCCGAACCCCAGGAAACAGCAGCTGAACCCCAGGAAACAACACCCGAACCCCAGGAAACAGCAGCTGAACCCCAGGAAACAACACCCGAACCCCAGGAAACAACACCCGAACCCCAGGAAACAACACCCGAACCCCAGGAAACAGCACCTGAACCCCAGGAAACAACACCCGAACCCCAGGAAACAACACCCGAACCCCAGGAAACAACACCCGAACCCCAGGAAACAACACATGAACCCCAGGAAACAACACATGAACCCCAGGAAACAACACCCGAACCCCAGGAAACAACACCCGAACCCCAGGAAACAACACCCGAACCCCAGGAAACAACACCCGAACCCCAGGAAACAACACCCGAACCCCAGGAAACAACACCCGAACCCCAGGAAACAACACCCGAACCCCAGGAAACAACACATGAACCCCAGGAAACAACACCCGAACCCCAGGAAACAGCAGCTGAACCCCAGGAAACAACACCCGAACCCCAGGAAACAACACCCGAACCCCAGGAAATAACACCCGAACCCCAGGAAACAACACCCGAACCCCAGGAAACAACACATGAACCCCAGGAAACAGCACCCGAACCCCAGGAAACAGCACCCGAACCCCAGGAAACAACACCCGAACCCCAGGAAACAACACATGAACCCCAGGAAACAACACCCGAACCCCAGGAAACAGCACCCGAACCCCAGGAAACAGCACCCGAACCCCAGGAAACAGCACCCGAACCCCAGGAAACAGCACCCGAACCCCAGGAAACAACACATGAACCCCAGGAAACAACACATGAACCCCAGGAAACAGCACCCGAACCCCAGGAAACAGCACCCGAACCCCAGGAAACAGCACCCGAACCCCAGGAAACAACACCTGAACCCCAGGAAACAACACCCGAACCCCAGGAAACAACACATGAACCCCAGGAAACAGCAGCTGAACCCCAGGAAACAACACATGAACCCCAGGAAACAGCACCCGAACCCCAGGAAACAGCACCCGAACCCCAGGAAACAGCAGCTGAACCCCAGGAAACAACACCCGAACCCCAGGAAACAGCAGCTGAACCCCGGAAGGATGTGTCCACCATCCCAGAACCAGATACAACCTCAGGTATTAATGGTTTTTATCTGACATCAGGTATTGATATTTCTGACCCCAAACGTCCGTGCTGGTGGGGAAAGGGCAGGGGAGGGTGACTTGAGGAATATTGGCATTGAGGAGATGGAGGAGAGAGGCTGGGGTGTGGGGTGAGGAAATCTGGAGAGAGAGAGAGAGGAGTAGGGGGTCTGTAATGGACGGGAGGGTTTATGGAGTGGGGAGGGGGATCAGAAGGGGAGTAGGGGGTTTGTAGGAGGAGACTTGGAATTGGGGCGTGGAGGGAGGTTGGGAAAAGGTGAGGCGGATTTCTGGAGTGAGGGGAGGTGGGAGTGGGGGAGTGGGGAGGGGGAGGTCTGGAGTGAGGGGAGGTGGGAGTGGGGGAGTGGGGAGGTCTGGAGTGAGGGGAGTGGGGGAGTGGGGAGGGGGAGGTCTGGAGTGAGGGGAGGTGGGAGTGGGGAGGGGGAGGTCTGGAGTGAGGGGAGTGGGGGAGTGGGGAGGGGGAGGTCTGGAGTGAGGGGAGGTGGGAGTGGGGAGGGGGAGGTCTGGAGTGAGGGAGTGGGGAGGGGGAGGTCTGGAGTGAGGGGAGTGGGGGAGTGGGGAGGGGGAGGTCTGGAGTGAGGGGAGGTGGGAGTGGGGAGGGGGAGGTCTGGAGTGAGGGGAGTGGGGGAGTGGGGAGGGGGAGGTCTGGAGTGAGGGGAGGTGGGAGTGGGGAGGGGGAGGTCTGGAGTGAGGGAGTGGGGAGGGGGAGGTCTGGAGTGAGGGGAGTGGGGGAGTGGGGAGGGGGAGGTCTGGAGTGAGGGGAGGTGGGAGTGGGGAGGGGGAGGTCTGGAGTGAGGGAGTGGGGAGGGGGAGGTCTGGAGTGAGGGGAGTGGGGGAGTGGGGAGGGGGAGGTCTGGAGTGAGGGGAGGTGGGAGTGGGGAGGGGGAGGTCTGGAGTGAGGGGAGTGGGGGAGTGGGGAGGGGGAGGTCTGGAGTGAGGGGAGGTGGGAGTGGGGAGGGGGAGGTCTGGAGTGAGGGAGTGGGGAGGGGGAGGTCTGGAGTGAGGGGAGTGGGGGAGTGGGGAGGGGGAGGTCTGGAGTGAGGGGAGTGGGGAGGGGGAGGTCTGGAGTGAGCGGAGGCTGATGTTGGGGAGGGGGAGGGGGAGGTCTGGAGTGAGTGGAGGTGGGAGTGGGGGACTGGGGAGGGGGAGGTCTGGAAGGTTGGTGCTGGGGAGTGTGGAGGGGGGAGAGGGAGGTCTGGTATTGGGGTGGAGGTGGCAGGAGGGAGTCTGGGGAGATGGGCCAGGAATCCATTGGTGGGAGCGGACCCCAGGGGAGGGTGGATGTGGGACAGTGTGGAGAGGGGAGGTGGGCAAGTAGAAATGTGAGTATCGTGGAAGAGAAGGGCAGGTATAGCACGGTAACAGGCCCTTCGTCCTTCGACCCTGATTCTGCGCTGACCAGTGATCCCCGTACACTTGCACTATCCTGTACACTGGGGACAATTACAATTTATACCAAAGCCAATTAACCTACAAACCTGTACGTCTTTGGAGTGTGGGAGGACACCGGAGCACCCGGGGAAAACCCACGCTGTCACATGGAGAACATGCAAACTCCGCACAGACAGCAGCCGTAGTCAGGATCTAACTCGGGTCTCTGGCGCAGTGAGGCAGCAACTCTACCGCTGCCCCTTGTGCTGCCCTAAGGAGTGAATGGGTGACTGGAGATTGCGGGAGGAGGGGAAAGTCAGTGGACGGCTTGTGGAGAATGTATTTTGGTGACTGACTGACACTCGGGGGCGGGGGCTGAATGGTGAAGCGAGTGAGCGTGTGCGCGGATTGGGTGAGGGGTGTGAGTAAGTCGGGAAAAGGATGGATTTAGTCAGGATCCAGGGATAGAGCTCTGTAGGAGAGTCGAGGAGGAACAAGGAAGCGTGGAGTGGAGCGTGTTGGAGGAGTGTGTAATGTTCCAGGTGAGATGTGGGACCTGTGAGATTTGGTGTGTGTTGCTGTCAGCACGGACTGGTGACTCTTGGTCTCTGCAGCCAACTTCCCTCCTGATCAGCTGTTCAATGTGTTTTTACTCTTTTACCCTCCCTGTCCCTCCTCCTCTCTCTTCCTCCAGATCCACCGTTGGACACAACTCTGGAACCCCAGGGAGCAGGGACTGGAGACTCTGGTCCGGGTTTAACTCGTGACCCAGCAGGGTCTGCAAGCTCAGGTATCAGTGGTGGGGAGCATGGAACATAGAAAAAGCCAGCACGGTGGTGCAGCGGTAGAGTTGCTGGCTTACAGCGCCACAGACCCGGGTTTGATCCTGACTAATGGGTGCTGTCTGTACGGAGTTTGTACGTTCTCCCCGTGACCTGTGTGGGTTTTCTCTGGGTGCTTTGGTTTCCTCCCACACTCCAAAGACGTACAGGTTTGTAGGGTAATTGGCTTGGTATCATTGTAAATTGTCCCTGGTGTGTAGTATAGTGTGCAGTTTAGTGTTAGTGTGCGGGGAACGCTGGTCAGTGCGGACTAGGTGGGCTGAAGGGCCATGTTTCCACATTGTATCTCCAAATTAAACTAAACAGGACATTGCAGGAACAGGCCCATCACCCCACAAAGTCCGTGCCGAACATGATGCCAATTTAAACCTCTGCCTGCACGTGATCCATATCCCTACATTTCCTGCATACAAACATGCCTCACCAATAAACGTAATATCCACTATCGTATCAGCCTCCACCACCACTTCTGGCAGCACGTTCCAGGCCCCCACCACTGTGTAAAAGACTTGCCCCCCACATCTGTTATCTTTGCACCTTGCATCTTAAAGCTGTGCCTTCTAATCTTTGATATTTCCACCCTGGGGAAAAGTTCTAAATGGCTACCCCATCATTGCTTCATAATTTTATATACTTCTGTCTGATCTATACTTAGCCTCGACAACCCAGAGAAAACACCTCCTGAATACCTCCGCACAGTCCGCCAAGGCCAACGAGATCTCCCGGTTGCTAAACACTTTAACTCCTCCTCCCATTCCCACACTGACCTTTCTGTCCTGGGCCTCCTCCACTGTCAGAGTGAGGCCCAACACAAATTGGAGGACCAGCACCTCATATTTCGTTAGGGCAGCTTACAACCCAGTGGTTTGATAATAGATTTCTCTAACTTCTAATAACCCTTGCTTTTCCTCTCTCTCCGTCCCTCCCCCACCCTCGTTCTCTGACTCGTTTCACTGTCCTCCTGATTAATTTTACAGATATCATGCCTTGTTGTCACCTTCCCTCCCCCTCCCCCAGCTAACATTCAACATTTATTTGACCATTCCTCTCCAGAGATGCTGCCTGTCTCGCTGAGTTACTCCAGCATTTTGTGTCTACCTTTGCTTGTCACAGTCTGCTTTGATCTGTTGTTACCACACCTTACCCTTCCATATCTCTACTCTCCCTCTTCCCAGACTCTCAGTCTGAAGAAGGGTCTCAACCCAAGACGTCACTGATTCCTTCTCTCCAGAGATGCTGCCTGTCTCACTGAGTTACTCCAGATTTTTGTGTCCATCTCCAGAGAAAACAATCCAGGGTAATCCAATCTCTCCTTAAAGCTAATGCCCTCTAATCCAGGCAGCATTCTGGGAAACTCCTTCTGCTCCTTGTCCAAAGCCTCCACATCACTCCTGTAATGGGGCAACCAGAACTGCTATAACAATACTCAAAATGCAGCCCAACTAAAGTCCTATGTAACTGCAACATAACTTCCTGACTTCCCGACCTATTCAGAACTTTGTGTCCACTTTCTCTGGCTGCTGGTTCCATACACCCACCACACTCTGAATGAAAACGTTGCCCCACTGGTTCCTGTTAAACCTATCCCCTCATCTTAAACTTATGTCCAACACAGAGTGTCCATTATGTTACCACAACATTGTGGCACTGGTTTTTTTTTCCCGTCAACGACCATATTTATATATATATATGTAAAATTTATGTAAATATGTAAACACAAATAATGCCTTACTGTTGATGAAATGCAGTGAGCAATTTTTCAATCTTGATATCTGCACGCCCAATATTCACCAAGCCCTTTAGCTGTTGTTGTCCCTTCAGCTCCCGCTTCTCTCTACCATCATTTCTCCTTACTTTTGCAATTCTGAAGTAGGATAAATGTCTCCCACGCTTACCCCAATTTCCACAATTATTTACAGCACAATAAATGACCTTTTCAGCGGTTTTTAACGGGTAAGAAAGTACGTGTTCTGTGTATTAACAGTATATGCCGGAAGCTGCCATGTCCTCCACATGGATTGTGCTGGTCCGTGCGTCATGCCCTTTGACCCGATGACCTTACGTGCAACCCCCCTATAGCCGTTCTGGTTGCCCCAGTACTGGAGTGATGTGGAGGCTTTGGACAAGGAGCAGAAGTTTACCAGAATGCTGCCTGGATTAGAGGGCATTAGCTTTAAGGAGAGATTGGACTACCCTGGATTGTTTTCTCTGGAGATGAATGCAAAAAGCTGGAGTAACTCAGTGAGAACAGACCCACAGATGTTGCCTGACTCGCTAGGTTACTCCAGCACTATCTATCTTTGGTATAAACCAGCATCTGCAGTCTTCGTTTCTACATTTTACAGAGCAGATAGTTGAGGCAGGTATAATAACATTTACAAGCCATTTTGACATGTACATGGACAGGAAAGGTTTAGAGAAATTTGGGCCAATTTGTGGGCAAATGGAACTAACTGAGATGTGGTGGCATGGATGAGATGGGCTGAAGGGCCTGTTTCCGTGCTCTATAATCTGTGACTGTGGCCAGTCCTTGAAATTCACGCTGACTCGGACTGAGGGGAGTGACATGGAGTGACAGACATTTCAGAAGGAGAGTGGGTGAAAGGAGACTGGATGATGCTGCTCCCTCCACAGAGCCAGTCCTCCAATTCTCAAACTCCGCTGACTGTCTGATGACCTGTTGTAGTGTTGCCACACTCCCGTGTCTCTGTTCCTTTATTCCAGATCCCCAGATGTCCACAGTGGAACAGACCCAGGGATCATCGACTGGAGAATCCGTCCAGGAATCGGCTTCTGTCCCAGTGGGAGACACAACCTCGGGTACCAAACCCTCTCATACGTCTTCACTTGTCCTCATTTTACAGACCCCATGACAATAACCCTGTCATGGGGTCATAGAGTGATACAGTGTGGAAACAACTCGCCCACTGGCCAACATGTTCCAGCCACACTAGTCCCACCTGCCAGCATTTGGTCCATATCCCTCCAAACCTGTCCGATCCATATACCTAACTGTTTATTTTTGTATATATTATTTTTATTAGAAGCATATATATATCGTAATCAAAACACATTTTGTTCATTAATGTAATAATATTGTTAATAGCTGAGATCCCTGCTATTAACAATGAATATTGACATTTGTCACAGATAGGGGAGATATTTGGAAAAATTCTATTTAATTTTGTTTTAGAGTAATGCAGTCTATGTAGTACTTCAAATTTTATTACAGTATGTCTGGCATTTAACGAGCATTGATGTATATGTTGTAGACTTTCATCCCAAATATCTTTCATTATAGGTTGATCTAATTCATTTTCCCAATCTTGTCTATATAATTCCATGAAGAGACATCACTATCTAAAAGAGTATTATAAATGTGAGATAATAATTTATCTGCATTAGGATGTTTATTCAAACATTCTTCAAGAGACTCTAGTTGTCTAGTTCTATATTCTTGTGTACGTGATTTAACATAATCTCTAAGTTGTAAATATCTTTAAAAATTATTTGAATGTAGTCCATAATTCTGTTGTAACTCCTGAAATGAAAGAAACATACCTTTTCTATAAAGATGTCCCACCTTTTTAATTCCATAATTTTTCCATTGTATAAAACCTTTATCCAACACAGATGGTTTAAATGAAGGATTATTTACAATGGGGAGAAAGAGCGATAAATTTTCCAATTTCAAAGTTTTTTTAAATTGTTTTCAAATTCGTATACCACTATATATTATAGGATTTTCACTATAGGTTTTTTAATTCAGTTTTGTGGGAGCTAACAGAATCGAGCCAATTTCAAAAGGCAAATCTTCCTTTTCCATCTTTAACCAATGTTTCTACAATGTTGGGATGGTCCCTTGTACAACTTCCTCCTCTGGCAGCTTGTTGCATACATCCACCACCCATTGTGAGAAAAAGTTACCCCTCAGATTCCTATTAAATCTTTTCCCCTTCACCTTAAACCTATGACCTCTGGTCCTCAATTCACCTACTCTGGGCAAGAGACTGCATCTACCCGATCAATTCCTCTCATAATCTCATACACCTCCAGATCACCCCTCATCCTCCTGTGCTCCAAAGAATAGAGTTCCAGCCGACTCAACCTCTGCCAAGAGATCAGACTCTCTAGCCCTGGCAACATCCTTGTAAATCTTCTCTCTACCTTTTCCAGCTGAACAACACGGTGTCCAGAACTGAACACAATACTCTAATTGTGGCCTCACCAGTCATTAACAACTGCAACATGACCTCCCAACTTATATACTCGATACTCTGGCTGATAAAGGCCAATGTGCTAAAAGCCTTTTAGGTTTTAGGTTTGGTGACGCCATTTTATTGAGCTCTTTATCTTCTTCGTACGTTCCATCCCATCATTGTTCATGTTCCGTCCGGCCACCACCTTGCTGTCATCTGTAAACCTGTGGATGGTGTTAGTGCTAAAACTTTGGTTAATATTTTCTGATGGGTGCTTAAGAGAGCAATTGCTCCAGATGAACCTGGGTCTTCAAGGTCCTTATCTGTTTTTGGTATAAGTATTATTGTTGATTGATTTAAAGTTTCTGGAAGTTTCTGTTGCATGAATGCTTGAGTATATAATATCTGTAGGCGTGGCGAGATCAAATCATGAATTTTTTAATAAAATTCACTATTTAAACCATCTGGGCCAGCGGCCTTTCCATTTTTTAAAGAAATAATAGATTCTTCAATATCTTTTACTGATATTTAAGCCCCTAATAATTCCCTCTCTTTCAAGTCTAAACCAGTAAGGTTACAATTCTGTAAGAATAATTCCATTCCTGCAGAACCCACTGCCGTTTTGGTTGAGTAAAGTGTTTGATAGTAGTGAGAGAATCTATCATTAATATCCTTGGATAGTGTTAATATTTCTCCCATATCTGACTTAATTTTATGTATTGTTTTTTCCCTTTCCTGTTTCCGGAGTTGGCGTACTAGTAATTTTTGTGGGTTATCACCAAATTCAAAGTGTAACTATTTAGTCTTTTGATAAAATTTTATGATTTGGTCTTAGTATATTTGGTTTAACTTATATTTGAGTGCAGCAATTATATTATGTATTATCATAGAAGGCGCGATTGCATTTTCCATATCTAATTGCCTTATTTCCATTTCCAATGCCAGTTGTTTGGCGCGGTTCTCTTTATTATGAAAGGCTTGTGCGGAAATTAATGCTCCTCGTATAAATGCTTTAAATGTTTCCCAAAGAAGGGAGGGAGAAATTTCAGGGCAGTCATTTGTCTCAAAAAACATATTTATCTGTTTGATAAGATATTCGTCACATGCTTTATCATTTAAAATTTGAGGATTAAATCCCCATTGTGTTTGCTTACCAGTCATTCCACTTAGTTTGATCATAAATGTTAACGGAGCATGGTCCGATATTATGATATTTCGAATTATAAATAATTGGGATAAGTTTAGAATCTACTAAAAAGTAGTTTATCCTTGAATAGGTTTTATGTACTGATGAGTAAAATGAGTATTCCCTTCCAGATGGGTTTTCAATTCTCCAAACATGCTTGCTATTGGTAGTATTGATGTATGAGTTTAATAATTCGCTTGTCTTGGAAATACTTTCCCACATTCCCACATACAATGTTCCCACGTTCTATTGATACTGAGCCACTTCTGATTCCCACTTTCCCATCTAAACGACCGGGGTCTGTGTCAGTGCGTGATGTTGCCGGGTGGTGGGGAAGTGAGTGAATGGGCGTGTGGGAGAGTGAATGGAATAAGATGTGATAGCGGTGACAATGTGCTTGTCTGCATCAGTAGTGCCGAGCATGTGGGGCTGTACTGGAGTAACACAATACCGTGGCAATAATCCTTGCACTGCGCAGGGCCAGTGTGGGCTGGGACAGGAGTTTCACGTTTGTCAGTCACTGCAGGTCTCTGACGACATGACCAGTGGAACAGGAGGGGAACCAGTGCAGGTTGTGTCGTTTCACACGGCATTTAGTAAGTGGCACAGTGGTGCAGCAGGTAGAGTCGCTGCCTCACAGAGCCAGAGAACCAGGGTCCATGCTGAGCTCAGCTGCTGTCTGTGTGGAGTTTGCACGTTCTCCCCATGACCACGTGGGTTTCGCCAGATGCTCCAGTTTCCTCTCACATTCCAGAGGCTTCTGGGTTTGTAATAAATTCCTGCACAAGAGGCTGGTCAACAAGGTCAGAGCACATGGAATTGTTCACACACTGACATGGATTGAGAATTGGCTTTTGGACAGAGAGCAACAGGTGGGAATAAGCAGATCATTCTCAGGTTGGCAGCAGTGACGTGTGGGTACAAGAGGGCTCAGTGCTTGGGCCCCGGTGAGTTACAGTCTGTATCAATAACTTGGCTGGGACGATCATCTGTGGACTGAGATACACCGTGATATCACCCACTGACCCGCAGTGTCCCTCACTCAGTATCCCCCGGCTCCATATTCCCCAGACCCCTGTCCCAGTCTGATGCTCTGTTTCTCCACACACCCGGCATCTATTCCCCAGACTCCTGTCCCAGTCTGATGCCCTGTTTCTCCACACACCCAGCATCTATTCCCCAGACCCCTGTCCCAGTCTGATGCCCTGTTTCTCCACACACCCGGCATCTATTCCCCAGACCCCTGTCCCAGTCTGATGCCCTGTTTCTCCACACACCCGGCATCTATTCCCCAGACCCCTGTCCCAGTCTGATGCCCTGTTTCTCCACACACCCCTCATCTATTCCCCAGACCACTGCCCCAGTCTGATGCCTGGTTTCTCCACACACCCGGCATCTATTCCCCAGACCCCTGTCCCAGTCTGATGCCATGTTTGTTTTCCACTTCCACCATCTCTATTCCTTACTTCCAGACCCGGAGACGTCCACAAAGGAAGGGACGGGAGGACCAGCCACTGGAGAGGCCACCCAGGAACCGTCCTCTGTCCCAGCGGGAGACACATTCTCAGGTACCAGGTCTTGTGTCAGTGGGGACATTCAATCTCTCACTCTGTGCCCTGGACCCTCTCGTCGACCTGTTCACCTGCTGGACACACAGTGCAGCGGGCGGGTGAATGACGGCCTCAGGTCTCCTTCCCTCCCCTCTGCCAAAGTGTCCCCATCTCTGGAACGTTTGATGCCCTTTTCCACTGTGAACCATAAGCCCCTGGGTCTGATGGTGGTACATGTGGCCACGTGAGGTGGGTTGGCAGCCGGAGCACAGGGTGTGAGTGAGGCCTGGGGTTTGGTGGGTGAGGGAATGGAGAGGGGGAGAGGAGAGAGATGGGGAAGCGGGGAGAGGGGTGAGAGTGGGGGGAGAGGGGTGAGAATGGGGGGGGGAAGAGTGGGGGGGGGGAGACATGAGTGTGGGGGGGGGAGAGGTGAGTGTGGGGGGGGGAGAGGTGAGTGCGGGGGGGGGAGAGGTGAGTGCGGGGGGGGGAGAGGTGAGTGCGGGGGGGGGGAGAGGGGAGTGCGGGGGGGGAGAGGGGAGTGCGGGGGGGGAGAGGGGAGTGCGGGGGGGGGAGAGGGGAGTGCGGGGGGGGGGGAGAGGGGAGTGCGGGGGGGAGAGGGGAGTGCGGGGGGGGGAGAGGGGAGTGTGGGGGGGGGAGAGGGGAGTGCGGGGGGGGGGAGAGGGGAGTGCGGGGGGGGAGAGGGGAGTGCGGGGGGGGAGAGGGGAGTGCGGGGGGGGAGAGGGGAGTGCGGGGGGGAGAGGTGAGTGCTGGGGGGAGAGGTGAGTGCTGGGGGGAGAGGTGAGTGGGGGGGGGAGAGGTGAGTGCGGGGGGGGGAGAGGGGAGTGCGGGGGGGAGAGGGGAGTGCGGGGGGGAGAGGTGAGTGCTGGGGGGAGAGGTGAGTGCTGGGGGGAGAGGTGAGTGGGGGGGGGAAGAGTGGGGGGGGGACGTGAGTGCGGGGGGGGGGAAGAGTGGGGGGGGGGAAGAGTGGGGGGGGGGACGTGAGTGTGGGGGGGGGAGAGGTGAGTGTGGGGGGGGAGAGGTGAGTGTGGGGGGGAGGGAGAGGTGAGTGGGGGGGGGGGAGGGAAAGGTGAGTGCGGGGGGGAAGAGGTGAGTGCGGGGGGGGAGAGGTGAGCGGGGGGGAGAGGTGAGCGGGGGGAGAGAGGTGAGCGGGGGGGGGAGAGGTGAGCGGGGGGGGAGAGGTGAGCGGGGGGGAGAGGTGAGCGGGGGGGAGAGGTGAGCGGGGGGGAGAGGTGAGCGGGGGGGGAGAGGTGAGTGTGGGGGGGGAGGGGGGAGAGGGGTGAGTGTGGGGTGAGGGGTTAGAGGGGGAGAAGGGTGAGAGTGGGGGGGGGTGAAGGGTGAGAGTGGGGGGGGAGAAGGGTGAGAGTGGGGGGGAGAAGGGTGAGAGTGGGGGGGGAAGAGGGGTGAGAGTGGGGTGTGGGGAGATCAGTGGTCGCTGGGGATGTTTGGGTCAGTGTTGTGCTGGGGTGTGGACCAGGGATGTGGATGGGGGACGTCACTGAGGATTACAGCCGGGACTGACCACCAGCGCAGGGTGCTGGGCACGGGGAGGCTGGCGGTCTGAGATCACAGTCCGTGACTGTGGGGGAGTGTGTGGCTTCAGGATGACTGGGAGAGTGTGTGCGGCAAATGGCTGGAGCTGGGACTGAAGGTCTTTAGCCAGAAGGTGGTGAGTCTGTGGGTTTCATTACCACAGACGGCGGTGGAGGCCGACATTGGGTATTTTTAGAGCAGAATTTGACAGGCTCTGTATTTGTAAGGGTGTCAAAGGTTACAGGCAGAAGGTGAAAATGAGGTTCAGAGGGGAAAATCGATCAGACACAATCGAATGGTAGAGCAAACTCGATGGGCCAAATGGTATAATTCCACTCACACACACCCCTGATCCTCTGTCTCACTCTCTGACTTCCTTGCCTCATTTACCCTTCTCTCTTCTGTTCACTCTCGGCACCACTCGCCATTTCTCCCCCAGTCCATTGCTCTGTTTCTCAGGAGGAAGCTGCATTTTTGCACATCATGGGTAGTTTCATTGCCTGAATCATTGGTTCTATTTCTGCCTCCACAGATGCTGCCTGACTTGTTGAGTACTCCAGAACTCTGCGTTCTTCAGCCTTTCACCATCCACAGTCTATCTCAGTGGTTTTCTGTATCTGTTGATCAGTCCATCACCCAGCCTGGTCCCGTAGGCACTGGGGTGAAACAGGAAGGTCTCATCGCGCCCCAGGGCCATTTCCACTGCTCCAGGTCTCACTCAGCTCTTCTCTCCTTCCAGATGCGGGCAGAGGGACAAGTGCAGAAGGCAGGGGAGACAAGCCATCGGATGCCGAGTGCAAACCACACATTGGACCAGGTACCTGCTGAGATCTCGCAGAAACCATCGGGACAGCTGTTCACAGATTCCCCTTCTGCCCGGAGCCCAAACATCAGGCCGGCTGATGGTCTGCTTAATAATCACATTGGTTGGAGTTTGCAGGAGAAGTCTCCTGGAGCACGGGGTGGATCCCCTTCCTCCAGCCCCTCTGCTCATAGCACCAGGGTAGGGTCAGTGGGTTAGGGGAGAGATTGTTCCTCGCTACTCGCCTGGGTTACTTGTAGTCCAGTAGAGCCACACAGCACAGAAACAGGCCCTTCGGCCCAACTTGTCCATGCCCAGCAAGATGCTCAATCCAAGCTGCTCCCATTTACCTCTGTCTGGCCACAACCCTCTGAAACTTTCCCATTCATGTCCCTGCACAAATGTCTTTTAAACATCTTTTACAAATCTTTTCTTTCTCAGGGGTGGGAGGCAGTGAGTGTTCACTAGTAGCATCGAATGAGCTGTGGCGGTGGCTTCCATGTTCCTGGAGTAAGGGGCCGGGGTAGAGTGGGATGTGATCTTCCCCCAGTGACATTCCCATCGCCTTCCCCCCACTGGAGTAGAGGGGCCGGGGTAGACTGGGATGTGATCTTCCCCCAGTGACATTCCCATCCACTTCCCCCACTGGAGTGGAGGGGCCGGGGTAGACTGGGATGTGATCTTTCCCCAGTGACATTCCCATCCACTTCCCCCACTGGAGTAGAGGGGCCGGGGTAGACTGGGATGTGATCTTGTCCCCAGTGACATTCCCATCCACTTCCCCCACTGGAGTAGAGGGGCCGGGGTAGACTGGGATGTGATCTTCCCCCAGTGACATTCCCATCCCCTTCCCCCACTGGAGTAGAGGGGCCGGGGTAGACTGGGATGTGATCTTGTCCCCACCTCCCCCACACTGTCCATGTTGCTGCCTGTGGGCCTCGCTCAGACAGCCGAGTGACTGAAGACTCTTGATCTTCCAGACTGGTGGGATGAGGAGTGTGAGAAGATGATCGACCAAGTCCAAGTGTTGTACATTGGGCAGAGTGAGCTGGACACGGCTGAGCAGAGGGAGGCCTATCTCCAGGAGGTGAGAGCTTCACTCCACGGTTGTTCTCATGTTGGTGTTTCTCGTTAATGTGACCCCCACCCAGCCCGGCCAGCAGTGTTTGTTCATCCTTTATTCACACCGACCTTTCCTCCCCAGTTAGTACCGGTTGACCATTCACAGTCAACCTCATTCCTACCTTGGTCAATGTTGCTTCAACAAGCGACTCATAGAAAGTCAGAGTCATACAGCACTGAATCAGGCCCTTCAGCCCTACCCATCCATGCTGACCAAGATGTCTTATCTAAGATGGCCAATTTGGCCCATACACCATTAAACCTTTCCTGTCCATGTACTGTAACGGTCCAGATGTTTCTTACCAGCTGTTATTGTATCAACCTCAACCACCTTCTCTGGCAGCTCATTCCGTATACCCACAACCCTCTGTGTGAATACATTTGCCCCTTAGGTTGCTATTAAACCTATTTCCCTCTATTTCTTGCTTCCGTTATCTTGGGAAAATGCCAATACTTCTATAAGAACAAGCCACAACCTGCTGCTGCGCTCCAAGGAATCTAGTCAGTCCAATCCCTCCCTACAACTGAGGCTATTGGGGCTGGGTTACAGCCTCATTGTCTATCTCTGTATTTTTTCCAGCTATAACAGGATGACCAAAACAGAACATAATAATCCCAGTGCAACCTCACCCATGTTTCAGATTGAGGGAGTGCAGCGTAGGCTCACAAGGTTAATTCCCGGGATGTCGGGACTGACATATGATGAAAGAATGGGTTGACTGGGCTTGTATTCACTGGAATTTAGAAGGATGAGAGGGGATCTTATAGAAACATACAACATTCTTAAAGGATTGGACATGCTAGATTCAGGAAAAATGTTCCTGATGTTATGGGAGTCCAGAACCATGGGTCGGTTTAAGAATAAGGGGTAGGCCATTTAGGACTGAGATGAGGAAAAATTTCTTCACCCAGAGAGTTGTGAATCTGTGGAATTCTGTGCCACAGAAGGCAGTGGAGGCCAATTCATTGGATGTTTTAAAGAGAGAGTTAGAGGTAGCTCTTAGGGCTCTGCTGTGCAACACTCCCCAGAGCCCTACCATTCACCATCAAAGTCCTGCCCTGGTTTGACTTCCCAATATCCAACACCTGCCACTTATCTCAATTAAACGCCATCTGCCTTTCCTCAGCTCGCTGGTCCAGCTGATGAAGATTCCACTGTCATCCTTGATAACAATCTTCACTGTCTATGATACCATATATTTAGTGTCATCTGCAAACCTACTCATCATGCCTTGTACATTCTCTTCCAAGTCGTTGATATAGGTGACAAACAGCAATGGGCCCAGCACAGCACTTCTCACAGGCCTCAGTGTCGATGAGTCTGTGAGCTAAACCCAGTTATCATCGTTTCCCCATCATCCCTTCTCCTTGAATCTCCATCCTCAATTAGCATTAATGGGCCATCCCCAGTTAACGTACTTTGCCTTCTGCAGTTGTTTGATCGTCACCAGATATCATTGATATTCCCACATTGACACACTGGCGATCTCCGCTCAGCATCGGTCGACATTTTCAGAAGGATCGTTTGAGGGTGATGATCACTGTTTGATTTTACCATGTTTGGTGGTACGGGATTGCTAATGTTTTGAGCAGAAAAGATTTACTTGTTTGGAAAGGAGAGATTTTTCCCCATGTGTAATCAATGAAGGATAACTTCATTGTTAGGTCTTTATTCTTTGGAGCTCAGAAGGTTAAGGGGGGACTTGATTGAGGTCTTTAAAATGATGAAAGGGATAGACAGAGTTGACGTGGATAAGCTTTTCTCATTGAGGGTAGGGAAGATTCAAACAAGAGGGCATGACATGAGAATTAAGGGACAGAAGTTTAGGGGTAACATGAGGGGGAACCTCTTTACTCAGAGAGTGGTAGCTGTGTGGAATGAGCTTCCAGCAGAAGTGGTGGAGGTAGGATCGATTTTAACGTTTAAAAGTAAAGTGGATAGGTGTATGGATGAGAAGGGAATGGAGGGGTATAGTCTGAGTGCAGGTAGATGGGACTAGGCGAAAATAAATGGTCGGCACGGACTGGAAGGGCTGAAAGGGCCTGTTTCCGTGCTGTAATTGTTATATGGTTATATCCTTGAGTTTTGCAAGAAAGGATCTCCTGGTTTATGGATGGGACAAGAGAATTACCAATGTTTTTGATAAACAAACTTACTGTTGTATGGGTAGAGAATTCCACAGGTTTGAGGTTTGGATGTTCCAATGGTGAGCAAAAGGGGTGCACACAATGCTGGAGACACCAAGCAGGTCAGGCAACATTGTAGAAGGAGAATCATGATGCCAGTGTACAAGTCGTTGGTGAGACCACACTTGGAGTACTGTGTACAGTTCTGGTCACACAGCTACAGGAAGGATGTCCTTAAACTGGAAAGGGCACATCGGAGATTCACCTGGATGTTACCTGGGTTTGGAGTTTGATTATGGGGAGAGACTGGATGGGCTGGGACTTTTTCTTTGGAGCGTAAGAGACTGAGAGGTGACCTTATTGAGGTGTGCAAGATCATGAGTGGCCTGGATAGAGTGAACACTCAGTCTTTTTCTCAGGGTAGAGGATTCGTAATCTAGAGGGCAAAGGTTTAAGATGAGGCCTCAGGGACAACATTTCCCATTCAACGTATAATCTGTATCTGGAATGATCTGCTAGAAGGAGTTGCAGAAGTTATAATGGGTGACTTCAATCTGCATGTAGATTGGGTGAATCAAATTGGCAGGGGTGCTGAGGAAGAGGATTTCTTGGAATGTATGCGGGATCGTTTTCTCAACCAACATGTGGAGGAACCAACGAGAGAGCAGGCTATTCTAGACTGGGTATTGAGTAATGAGGAAGGGTTAGTTAGCGATCTTGTTGTGCGTGGCCCCTTGGGCAAGAGTGACCATAATATGGTTGAGTTCTTCATTAGGATGGAGAGTGACAAAATTAAGTCAGAAACAAGGGTTCTGAACTTGAACAAAGGTAACTTTGAAGGTATGAGATGTGAATTGGCCAAGATAGACTGGCAGGTGATTCGTAAAGGGTTGACAGTGGATGTGCAATGGAAGGTATTTAAAGACTGCATGGATGAAGTACAAAAATTGTTCATACCAGTTTGGCAAAAGAATAAATCGGGGAAGGTGGTGCATCCATGGATAACAAGGAAAATCAGGGATAGTACAAAAAGAAAAGATGAGGCATACAAATTGGCCAGAAAAAGCAGCCTACCGGAGGACTGGGAGAAATTCAGAATCCAGCAGAGGAGGACAAAGGGCTTAATTAGGAAAGGGAAAATAGATTATGAAAGGAAACTGGCAGGGAACATAAAAACTGACTGCAAAAGTTTTTATAGATATGTGAAGAGAAAGAGACTAGTTAAAACAAATGTTGGTCCCTTGCAGTCAGAACCAGGTGAATTGATCATGGGGGACAAGGACATGGCAGACCAATTGAATAACTACTTTGGTTCTGTCTTCACTAAGGAAGACATAAAGAATCTGCCGGAAATAGCAGTGGAACGGGGGTCAAATAAGATGGAGGAACTGAGTGAAATCCAGGTTAGCCGGGAGGTGGTGTTGGGTAAATTGAATGGATTGAAGGCCGATAAATCCCCAGGGTCAGATAGTCTGCATCCCAGAGTACTCAAGGAGGTAGCCACAGAAATAGTGGATGCATTAGTGATAATTTTTCAAAATTCCTTAGATTCTGGGGTAGTTCCTGGGGATTGGAGGGTAGCTAATGTGATCCCACTTTTTAAGAAGGGAGGGAGAGAGAAAGCGGGGAATTACAGACCAGTTAGTCTAACATCGGTAGTGGGGAAACTGCTAGAGTCAGTTATTAAAGATGGGAAAGCAGCGCATTTGGAAAGTGGTGAAATCATTGGACAAAGTCAGCATGGATTTACGAAAGGTAAATCATGTCTGACAAATCTGATAGAATTTTTCGAGGATGTAACTAGCAGAGTGGATAAGGGAGAACCAGTGGGTGTGTTATATCTAGACTTTCAGAAGGCTTTCGACAAGGTCCCGCATAAGAGATTAGCATACAAACTTAAAGAACACGGTATTGGGGGTTCAGTATTGATGTGGATAGAGAACTGGCTAGCAGACACGAAGCAAAGGGCAGGAGTAAACGGGTCCTTTTCAGAATGGCAGGCAGTGACTAGTGGGGTACCGCAAGGCTCAGTGCTGGGACCCCAGATATTTACAATATATATTAATGATTTGGATGAGGGAATTCAATGCAACATCTCCAAATTTGCAGATGACACCAAGCTGGGGGGTACAGTTAGGTGTGAGGAGGATGCTTGGAGGCTGCAGGGTGATTTGGATAGGCTGAGTGAATGGGCAGATGCATGGCAGATACAGTATAATGTGGATAAATATGAGGTATCCACTTTGGTGGCAAAAACATGAGGGTAGACTATTATCTGAATGGTGGCAGATTAGGAAAAGGGGAGATGCAACGAGACCTAGGTGTCATGGTACACCAGTCATTGAAAGTAGGCAAAGAACACATTTCCACATACCTTGACTCGATCCTATCCCCCTTTGTTAAATCCCTCCCCACCTATGTTCAAGACACCTCAGACACTCTCCGTCTGCTCCACGCATTCCATTCCCCAGGCCACCATCCTCTCATCTTCACCATGGACGTCCAGTCACTATACACCTGCATCCCCCACCAGGATGGTCTCAAAGCCCTCCGGTACTTCCTCGACCAGAGGAGCAACCCATATCCATCCACTGACACCCTCCTCCGCCTAGCGGAGTTGGTCCTTACCCTCAATAACTTCTCTTTTGACTCCTCCCATTTCCTCCAAACACAAGGCGTAGCTATGGGCACACGCATGGGCCCTAGCTACGCCTGCCTCTTTGTCGGGCACGTCGAACAATCTTTGTTCTCGGCCCCACCCCCGACCTTTACCTCCGTTACATTGACGACTGCTTTGGTGTCACCTCCTGCACCCACGCACAACTGACTGACTTCATCCATTTCACCACCAACTTCCATCCGGCACTCAAATACACTTGGACCATTTCCGACATTTCCCTACCATTCCTTGACCTCACCATCTCTATTGCAGGTGATACACTCCTGACTGACATCCATTACAAACCAACTGACTCCCACAGCTACCTGGACTACTCTTCCTCCCACCCTGCTTCCTGTAAGGACTCCATCCCCTATTCCCAATTCCTCCGTCTACGCCACATCTGCTCCCAGGATGAGGTGTTCCACACCAGGTCATCACAAATGTCCTCGTTCTTCAGAGAACGGGGTTTCCCCTCCCCCACTATAGATGAGGCTCGCACCAGGGTCTCCTCCATACCCCGCAACACTGCCCTCTCTCCCCATTCCCCCACTCACAACAAGGGCCGAGTCCCCCTGGTCCTCACCTTTCACCCCACCAGCTAGCGCATACAAGATAGTCCTCCGCCAGTTTCGCCACCTCCAACGTGACCCCTCCACTCGCCACATCTTCCCATCTCCCCCCCGTCTGCCTTCCGCAAAGACCGCTCCCTCCGCAACTCCCTTGTCAATTCTTCCCTTCCCTCCCTCTCCACCCCTTCCTCGGGCACTTTCCCTTGCAACCGCAAGAGATGCTACACTTGTCCCTTCACCTCCCCCATCCACTCCTTTCAGGGACCCAAGCAGTCATTCCAAGTCCGACAGAGGTTCACCTGCACCTCCTCCAACCTCATCTACTGCATCCGTTGCTCCAGATGCCAGCTGATCTACATCGGTGAGACCAAGCGGAGGCTCGGCGATCGTTTCGCCGAACACCTCCGCTCGGTCCGCAATAACCAACCCGACCTCCCGGTGGCTCAGCACTTCAACTCCCCCTCCCATTCCGTATCGGACCTCTCGGTCCTGGGCCTCCTCCATGGCCAGAGTGAGCAACACCGCAAGTTGGAGGAACAGCACCTCATATTCCGCTTGGGGAGTCTGCATCCTCTGGGCTTAAACATTGAATTTTCTCAATTCTGTTAACCCAGACTGCCTCCTCCCCCTCCCCACCTCTCCCTCAGCCCTGACATTCCTTCTCCATCTCTCCCCCCCCCCCCCCACCCAAGTCGTACTAGCTTCTCATTTTCACACTACAAACAGCTTACAATGGCCCGTTTCCTTTATCATCAATACTTTTTTGCATATCTTTCATTCATTGTTCTTTATCTCTCCACATCACTGTCTATATCTCTCGTTTCCCTGATCCCTGACCAGTCTGAAGAAGGGTCTCGACCCGAAATGTCGCCTATCTCCTTCGCTCCTTAGATGCTGCTGCACCCGCTGAGTTTCTCCAGCTTTTTGTGTAACCATTGAAAGTAGGCATGCAGGTGCAGCAGGCAGTGATGAAAGCAAATGGTATGTTAGCATTCATAGCGAAAGGATTTGAGTATAGGGGCAGGGAGGTTCTACTGCAGTTGTACAGGGTTTTGGTGAGGCCACACCTGGAGTATTGCGTACAGTTTTGGTCTCCAAATCTGAGGAAAGACATTCTTGTCATAGAGGCGGTACAGAGAGGATTCACCAGACTGATTCCTGGGATGTCAGGACTTTCATATGAGGAAAGACTGGATAGACTCGGCTTGTACTCGCTAGAATTTAGAAGATTGAGGGGGGATCTTATGGAAACTTACAAAATTCTTAAGGGGTTGGACAAGCTAGATGCTGGAAGATTGTTCACGTTGTTGGGGGAGTCCAGAACAAGGGGTCACAGTCTAAGGGGGAATTCCTTTAGGACTGAGATGAGGAAAACATTCTTTACACAGAGAGTGGTGAGTCTCTGGAATTCTCTGCCACAGAAGGTAGTTGAGGCCAGTTCATTGGCTATATTTAAGAGGGTATTAGATGTGGCACTTGTGGCT
The DNA here is from genome assembly GCA_963514005.1 of Raja brachyura. The sequence goes on along the minus strand of OY740787.1, from coordinate 93,063,867 downwards.
AAAGGGATCAGGGGATATGGAGAGAAGGCAGGTACGGGATACTGAGTTGGATGATCAGCCATGATCACAATGAATGGCGGTGCAGGCTCGAACGGTCGAATGGCCTACTCCTGCACCTATTTTTCTATGTTTCTATGTTTCTAAGCAGATGCAATTACAACATCCGAAACAAATTTGCACAAATATACTGATAGGAACTGTTTAGAGGACTATGGGCTAAATGCAGGCAAATAGCCAGAGGGTGGTGAATCTGTGGAATTCATTGCCACAGACGGCTGTGGAGACCACGTCTCTGGGTATTTCTAAAGCGGAGATTGACAGGTGCCAAACGTTACATGATGAAGCAGGAGAATGGGATTGAAAGGGAAAGATAGATCAGCCATGATTGAATGATGGAGTAGACATGATGGGCCGAATGGTCTGATTCTCCCACTATGACTTAAGAAATAAGGCTATCCCAGAATGCTGCATTGGTAGGCATGGAAATGAAAGCAGAGGGGCATGTTTGCTTGTTGTACAGTTCTACGACTGTGAGAAACAGTAATGTTTCAACTCAAAGATCCTTTGTCAGAATTTTGTGGGAAAGAGAGAAGACAAGGAGACATTGGGGTGGTGCAGCATGTGGAGCCGCAGGTGTCAGAGACCAGGGATCAATCCTGACCTCGGATGTTGTCTGTGTGGAGTTTGCAGGTTTTCCTCATGACCGCGTGGTCCTGGTGCTCCTCACCCTCCCCTAGGTGGGTAACATGGAACAAGTGTGAACATGCTTGACGTGGAGTCTGTGGCTGAGTTTGGAGAGGGAGAGAGGAGAGGAGAACTAAACTCAACTACTCCTGTTCTGGAGATGTGAATCCACTGCATTCATTAGCGGGCAGGGGTTGGTTCCATGGGTCTGCATGGAAGTGAGTTGCCCTGTTGTAGCAGAAAGTAATTGCCCTGGTTTGAGGAGATGGGGACACACCAGGATGAGGGGAATCTCATGGTTTGAAGTGGTCAGAATCACTGGAATGAGCTGAAGGGGCTGAGAGGAAAGCACTCTCCCCTCGTTTGAGGGAATGAAGTACAGGATTTTGAAGAGGAGATCTCCCTGGTACAGGGAGAGAGGGTGTAGGATTTCCCTGTGGGGTGGAGTGGGAATACACATGGCTGGTGGGGAGGGGTGTACGGTGACATTTCCTAGTTTGTGAGGAATGGGACGTCTGATTTGGAAGGAAGGAATGGAATTTACACCGTGTTTGTGGGGGTTGTTCCTGATTTAAGGGGAGCAAATCTTCTGGAGTTAAGCCAGACATTCTGTGGGTGATGAGGGGAGGGGTTTTGTGCTGTCCTGCTCTGGGCCACGATCCTCACACAGTGCGGTCCCACTCTGGTTCTTCACTGCTACACCTGTCCCCTTCCACTGGTCCACAGGTGCGTCAGATGCTGAGAGAGCAATTCCCCTGCAAGTACTTCCTGACCAAGGACACTGATCAACAGTCCAGGAAACGCAGCAAGAGAGAAGGGAATTGAGCGGGAAGATCGTGGATTGTGATCATCTGATGAATAACAGGATGGTGGTGGGAGGAATGTATCTCTATTTTACTTCATCAGATATTATGTTCATTCATTTCTGTTTTGGTGAGTGGTGGTGGGGAAGCCAAGAGAGAAATGTTGTCTGAATTAGCTTCCAGCTGATAGTTATTCTGCAATCTCTGGACGTTCACATTATTCTGTAATTCTGTCAATTATAGCTTTGATAATTTCTTAATGAGTTGATTTAATGTAATAATGCAATAATGTGTTTAATTCATGCAGCAAAATTATTTCTGTACGCTGTTACATCTAACGATAGTCTGTTAATCAAGAACGTCTTTCTATTTTAATTCAACTAATATTGTACACTATGTAACTAAAATAAATGCAACTAAAAAATAAATGCACAAATATTCACAACAAACGCGGAGAAAGACTAATTTAAAGAGGTTATTGACTCACAACTTGGTGTTGCCGTTGAAAGTGAGGACGACAGCCTTAGTTTACAGGTTAATATTTAATCAGTAAAATGGCCAGAGTGATTGGAGTTTAATCCTGATTCATGCGGTCTGATGCACTTTGTTTAGGTTTGTTATCGTCACGTGTACCGAGGTACAGTGAAAAGCCTTGGTTTGCCTGCTATCTGATCAAATCATTTAATACTATACAAGGATGCAATTCACTTACTGGTTTATTACTTATTACTGTACATGGGATACTATAATACCTATACTATACATCAATATATATATATATATATATATATATATATATATATATATATATATATATATATATATATATATATATATACACATACACAAACACACCCACACTGTATATATTGCGGGGAGGGGGGGGGGGGTCGGCCTGTGCGTCACACACACACTGCAGCCACCCCACCACTCTCCACACACACTAACCCCCTTTGATATTATATTATTATTAATTCGCTCCTTTTCCCCCATTCCCCACCCTATCCACTCACACATAGCCCCCAACAGCGCAGGAGTGGGGAGGGAGGGAGGGGGTTAGAACGGAAGGTGGGTGAGGGGGGCAGAGAGGGAGGGGGGTGGTTGAGATCGAGGGGAGGGGATGGAGGGATGGGAAGGGTATACAGAGGGAGGGGAATGGGGTAGAGGGGAGGTGGTAGAGAGTGAGGGGGACAGGGTAGAGAGGGAGGGGGGTTGGCTGCCTTTTTGAGGCAGCGGGTGGGCGAGGGTTTGGGAGATGTGAATAACCGGGGGAGGGGGGGGGGGTTCTGAATAACCTAGGGCGTAGTGTGAATAAACTGGGGGGGGGGGGGGTGCGATGTCACTCAAAGCACGTGGAATATTCTGTGTGAGACGGCTCCGAACTGGTCATTTTAAATTCAAAGTCTTGACGTTTTTAAACTTTAATCAGTAATAAGTCGAGAAATAAAGCATGAAATGCGGTTACAGGGGGGGGGTGGCATCACACACACACACTAACCACGCCCCACACACACGGGGGGAGTTGGAAGGGGGAGGAGAGAGGGGAGGAGAGGGAGAGAAGGAGGGAAGGGGAAGAGAGTGGGGAGTGAAGGGGAAGAGATTGGGGAGTGGGGGGGAGAGAGGTGGGGAGAGGGGGAGGTGGATAGAGCAGGAGAGAGGAGGGGGAGAGAAAAGGGGGAGAGAGGGGGTAGGGGGGTCGGAGAGTAGAGGGGAGAGAGGAGATGCGGAGGAGGGTAGTGGGGAGAGAGAGACAGAGACAGAGGGAGTAGAGAGGGAGGTGGCAGAGAGGGAGGGGGATTCGTTGGAGGTGAGGGGGATGGGGTAGATAGGGATGGGGTAAAGGCAGCACGTACCCTAGCAATGTTACAAAATTTTGAGATTTTAAAAATCAAGTCTGCAATTTATCCCATCAGATAAAGCATAAAAAGAAGTTTAATTTGACACCTAATTTACTTTCATATCTTCAGTATTAAGTAAGTTATGGCCATTTTCATACTCGGAAATTAGCATCTTGCTTCCCATTGCCTTTCAATTGACTTAACTCAAAAGCTGTGATCTGGAAAAGTTAAATGTCCATAACATTCTTAAAAATTAAGAGAACTCAATGAAATTTTCAGTTATTATAGATTGAAGCATTCTGAAACAAATATTAAACAATCTTACTTGGATTATCTGAAATTAAAGCATATAATTAGTTAGTTATCTAATTGTAGCTAATTACAAAATTCAATGAGTAGATCTAAACATCTATCAATTTCTTAAGAAAAGATAAACTTTTTTTAAATTGCCTAAGTGTCCAAATAACATTCACACAATAATCCACAATATAACATAATTTTTAAATCTCATTTTCATGAATTTCTGGGCCAAATGGAAGGAATTTAGTGTTTTATGCCTGTAAATTAATGGCCATTTAAATCAACTAGCGAGTGGGTTTTAGCGGAATGCGGTGGATTGGAACGTTGCGGTTTGCGGTGAAGTCGGGGGGAAAAATACTGGGGGTTCATGCATTTTTTGGGGAACCCATTTCGCAACATAAAAATATTATTAATGCCTCCCGAAAAACCAACTTTTAATATAAAAATAAAGTATTTCCCTTTTTTTCTTCCCTACGCAAAATGCTTCCGGTTGTCTGCGCTCACGGCTTTTGAAGGTGATTTTTAAATTACTCTAGTTAATAAATAATCTAGAGTAATTTAAAAATACCACCATTCATTAAATGTCGGAGCGATTTTTCTTCAGCAACCAAATCGCCCGACATTGACCGATTATCCAGGCCTGTGGAAAAACGGCACTTTAAGCCCGCCCCCCTCTGCAAGGCGCGAAAGTCGCGCACACGGGGAGCGGCAGAACTGCAGCACCGGTAAAGGTAAGTTTTGTAACATACCTACGTACCCAGGTCGTGGAGCAGCAGCCTCCTCACCAGGCACCAGGTGGCAGATCCAAGCGAGGCCATGGGTGGGCGTGGACCAGAGCGAGACCAGCGAAGAAAATGCGTCACGATTTCCCGTGTCCCTGCGATCAATGGAGGAATCGCAGTTCTCCATAGACGATATCTCCCAGAGGGAGTAATGGCCGCCAGGGCCACTTTCCCATCGCGCAGTCCCGCTCCCGCGCGCAGGTAACGGCAATGTTCTAGAACCCGAGCCGGAGCGCGAGCGGACTTCCTTTGTAACCGTTGGGTTGTGGGCGGGGCTGGGCGCTGCGGGAGGCGAGGCACGAGCGCACTTAGTGTTGAGCCACTTGGGTGACCTCTGGTGACCTTGGGATCTGCAGAACTTGCTCGTACTTTCTGTGCCTTTTGTAGAACGTGGAGGGGGGAGGGTGGTGACGTAACTCGGAAAAAAGTGTGCCTGCGCGTTGATGGCATGGAGGGAGGGGGAGAGAGGGGGGGCAGGGAAGGGGGAAGGGAGGGGGACAGGTGGGGGGGAAGGGAGGGCGAGGATGGGGAGGGGATGGGGTGGAGGGAAGGGGGTAGTGGAGGGGTGGAGGGGAGGGGGTTTAGGGGATGGAGGGTGGGGAGGAGAGGAAGGGGGGAGAGAGGGAGGGAGGAGGAGAGAGAGGGAGAGAGAGAGGGGAGGGAGAGATGGGGAGAGAGCGAGAGAGAGCGAAATGCAACCATGCGTCACACGTTCAGAATGTTCTGGAAATGAAGCGTGCGCGTCTCATGCACAAAAGCTGTCGGCAGCCTTATGGAATTCAGCCCTGTCACACACACACTAACCACCCCCCCCCCCCTCCCCCCCCCCCACACACACAGCGGGTCCGATCTAAGTTGTCAATGAAGACAGCAAATTTATTTTCTTAAACTGTCTTTGAAATTAAAAGTTAATGTTAAGAATTAGCGATGTTAATATTTTACAACCTTTCATATTTTTTTTTAAATGTCAGTTTGGTTATAAATTTTAGTAAATATCTCAGGAAATAATTGACCAAATGTATAGAGGATTGGATTTTGAAATCATAAGGAAAATTTCTACCAGAAGATGTAAAAATGTCACTGTTATTGTAACGTCAGCAGCTGGGCAGTGGTCAGGTTTTAAAAAAAGGTCAGATTGGTGAACAATTTTAATAAGAAAGTCAGGGAAATAATGTATCAAATGTACAGAGGAGTGGACTTCTAAAATCATAAGGAACATCTCTACTGAATCCAAAGGGTTTCTACAGCTATGTTAATAGCAAAAGGATAACAAGGGATAAAATTGGTCCATTGGAGAGACCGAGTGGACAGCTATCTGCAGAGCCAAAAGAGATGGGGGAGATATTGAACAATTTCTTTTCTTCGGTATTCACCAAGGAGAAGGATATTGAATTATGTGAGGTAAGGGAAACTAGTAGAGTAGCTATGGATACTATGAGTTTCAAAGTAAAAGAAGTACTGGCACTTTTGAAAAATATAAAAGTGGATAAGTCTCCAGGTCCTGACAGGATATTCCCTAGGACATTGAGGGAAGTTAGTGTAGAAATAGCCGGGGCTATGACAGAAATATTTCAAATGTCATTAGAAACTGGAATAGTCCCCGAGGATTGGCGTACTGCGCATGTTGTTCCATTGTTTAAAAAGGGTTCTAAAAGTAAACCTAGCAATTATAGACCGGTTAGTTTGACTTCAGTGGTGGGCAAATTAATGGAAAAGATACTTAGAGATAATATATATAAGTATCTGGATAAAGAGGGTCTAATTAGGAACAGTCAACATGGATTTATGCCTGGAAGGTCATGTTTGACTAATCTTCTTGAATTTTTTGAAGAGGTTACTAGGGAAATTGACGAGGGTAAAGCAGTGGATGTTGTCTATATGGACTTCAGTAAGGCCTTTGACAAGGTTCCTCATGGAAGGTTGGTTAAGAAGGTTCAACTGTTGGGTATAAATGCAGGAATAGCAAGATGGATTCAACAGTGGCTGAATGGGAGAAGCCAGAGGGTAATGGTGGATGGCTGTTTGTCGGGTTGGAGGCAGGTGACTAGTGGGGTGCCTCAGGGATCTGTGTTGGGTCCTTTGTTGTTTGTCATGTACATCAATGATCTGGATGAAGGGGTGGTAAATTGGATTAGTAAGTATGCAGATGATACCAAGATAGGGGGTGTTGTGGATAATGAAGAGGATTTCCAAAGTCTACAGAGTGATTTAGGCCAGTTGGAAAAATGGGCTGAAAGATGGCAGATGGAGTTTAATGCTGATAAATGTGAGGTGCTACACCTTGGCAGGACAAATCAAAATAGGACGTACATGGTAAACGGTAGGGAATTGAAGAATACAGTTGAACAGAGGGATCTGGGAATAACCGTGCATAGTTCCTTGAAGGTAGAATCTCATATAGATAGGGTGGTAAAGAAAGCTTTTGGTATGCTAGCCTTTATAAATCAGAGCATTGAGTATAGAAGCTGGGATGTAATGTTAAAATTGTACAAGACGTTGGTGAGACCAAATCTGGAGTATGGTGTACAATTTTGGTCGCCCAATTATAGGAAGGATGTCAACAAAATAGTGAGGGTACAGAGGAGATTTACTAGAATGTTGCCTGGGTTTCAACAGCTAAGTTACAGAGATAGGTTGAATAAGTTAGGTCTTTATTCTCTGGAGCGCAGAAGGTTAAGGGGTGACTTGATAGAGGTCTTTAAAATGATGAGAGGGATAGACAGAGTTAATGTGGACAAGCTTTTCCCCTTTGAGAATAGGGAAGATTCAAACAAGAGGACATGACTTTAGAATTAAGGGACAGAGGTTTAGGGGTAACATGAGGGGGATCTTCTTTACTCAGAGAGTGGTAGCGGTGTGGAATGAGCTTCCAGTGGAAGTGGTGGCGGCAGGTTCGTTGGTATCATTTAAAAATAAATTGGATAGGCATATGGATGAGAAGGGTATGGAGGGTTATGGTATGAGTGCAGGCAGGTGGGACTAAGGGAAAAAAGTTGTTCGGCACGGACTTGAAGGGCCGAGATGGCCTGTTTCCGTGCTGTAATTGTTATATGTTATATGTTATGAAAGATCTAAACATTTCCCCGTTTCAGCATCTGGTTTTCGAGGAGATACATTTCAAAGGCAAAATGACACACACCCACACACAGTTTTAATAGACCCGAGATCAAGTGCAGACCCATTGGGTATGTTCCCCCAACGCGTTTGCGGGGGGGTGGGGGGAGGGGCAGCAGGTGGCATCACACACAAACCATCCCTACACACACACACTAACTACCCCCCTAGAAATTATACTAATACTATTAATTTGCTCCTTTTATCCCATAATCACCCTATCCACTGAAGCATAGCTCCCAACTCACAGGCGCGTCTAAAGAGGGGGGGGGGGTAGAGAGCAAAGATTATAGAGGAGCAAGATGCGCCACTCAGTGGAAATCCAATGGACTGGTGTGTAGTACGTAACGGAACGTCACGGCCGCCATTTTGGCGGATTGCCTCCCCATGTGTAATCCGCTCCAAAGCTACAGAGCAGTTGCAAACAAAGATTATAGAGGAGCAAGATGCATTAGAAAGTTATTACATTTGTTTGTAATAGATATTTACTTCCCTCTCGATCCCTCTCTCTCCCCCTCTCGATCTTTTTCTCCCTCTCGATCCCTCTTTCTCTCGATCTCTCTTTCTCTCCCTCTCTTTCGATCTCCCTCTCTTCTCTATCTCCCCTCGATCCCTCTCTCCCATCTTCTCTCTATCTCCCCTCGATCCCCCTCTCCCATCTTCTCTCGATCTCCCTCCCCCCTCCTTCCCTCTCTCTCTCTCCCCCTCCCTTTTCCTCCGTTCCCCCATTTCCCTCGCATCTTTCCTCCCCAGCCCCTCCTTTGCGTAGTTTACCTTGCCTTGCATTGCACAGCTTCCCTTGTATTGCTTTAACACACACTGTGCACAAAATTACAGGCACACACAAACACACATTCATATAAATATATGGTGGGACAGATAGAAGCAAATCTTTGGATAGAAGAGCTTATTAAAATCTTCCTACAAAGACCATCTTGGGCCGAAGGCATAGCAGGGCTGCCAACTCTCACAGAGGGAAGGGGGGGAGAGAGGGAAATCGAGGAGAGGGGAGAGAAAGAGTTGGAGAGGGGAGAGAAAGAGATCGACAGGGGAGAGAAAGAGATCGACAGGGGAGAGAAAGAGATCGACAGGGGAGAGAAAGAGATCGACATGGGAGAGAGAGCGATAGAGAGAAGAGAGGGTGATCGAGAGAAGAGGGGGAGAGAGAGGGATCGAGAGGTAAGTAAAGATCTATTACAAATAAATCTAATAACTTTCTAATGCATCTTGCTCCTCTATAATGTTTGCTTGCAACTGCTCTGTAGCTTTGGAGCGGATTACACAGCGGCAGATCGAGAGACAAAGATCATAGAGAAGCTCAGTTTTCCAGTGGACGCCATAGTCGACGCCATCTCTGGTCCGCTAATATGGCGTCGACAATCACACACGTGATACTACGCCTTTTCCACGGAGTGGCGCATCTTGCTCCTCTATAATCTTTGGTAGAGAGTGAGGGCAGAGAGAGAATGGGGAGAGACAGATAGAGAATGGGGAGAGGCAGAGACAGACGAGCAAGAGACTGAGGGAGGGGGGGGGGGGTTGGGGGGGAGGAGGAGAGGGTGGGTGAGGGGGAGGGTGGGGGAGGAGGGGAGCGAAAGATGGGAGGAGAGAGGGGGAGGAGAGGAGCGGTGGAAGAGGTGATCTTTGGCTTGAGCCAGCATGATAGAGCCGAGCCGGGTCAGGCCGGGGTGGAGGGGGGGGGGGAGTGGAGGAAGTAAAATCGGCAGCGAAATAAGCCGGGCAGCAGCAGCTGTTGTTATGGTGGCTGGCCAGTAGGCGGCCACAAAATGAGTGAGTGTGTGGCGGTGGGGAGGTGAAGGATTTTATTTTTAAAAGTGTACATAAAAATGTACATAAAGCCCCAGGTGAGGCCCCGCATCGAGCCCCGGGTGAAGCCCCAGGTGAGGCCCCGCATCGAGCCCCGGACGAAGCCCGGCATCGAGCCCCAGGCGAGGCCCCGCATCGAGCCCCGGACGAAGCCCCGCATCGAGCCCCGGGCGAGGCCCCGCATCGAGCCCCGGGCGAGGCCCCGCATCGAGCCCCGGACGAAGCCCCGCATCGAGCCCCGGGCGAGGCCCCGCATCGAGCCCCGGACGAAGCCCCGCATCGAGCCCCGGGCGAGGCCCCGCATCGAGCCCCGGACGAAGCCCCGCATCGAGCCTCGGGTGAGGCCTCGCATCGAGCCCCGGACGAAGCCCCGCATCGAGGCCCCGCATCGAGCCCTGGACGAAGCCCCGGACGAAGCCCTGCATCGAGGCCCCGCATCGAGCACTGGACGAGGCCCCGCATCGAGCCCCGGACGAGGCCCCGCATTGAGCCCCGGGTGAAGCCCCGCATCGAGCCCCAGATGAAGCCCCGCATTGAGCCCCAGGTGAAGCCCCGCATCGAGCCCCGGGCGAAGCCCCGCATCGAGCCCCGGACGAAGCCCCGCATCGAGTCCCGCGTCGAGCCCCGGGCGAGGCCCCGCATTGAGCCCCGGGTGAAGCCCCGCATCGAGCCCCAGATGAAGCCCCGCATCGAGCCCCAGGTGAAGCCCCAGCATTGAGCCCCAGGCGAAGCCCCGCATCGAGCCCCGGACGAAGCCCCGCATTGAGCCCCGGGCGAAGCCCCGCATCGAGCCCCGGACGAAGCCCCGCACCAAGCCGAACCTCTGTCGTCGAGATCTTCATCCGTGGCCCCGGACAAGACCCCGGACTGGGCCTCCGATTGAACCCCCGACAGACCCCTGGAAAAGGCTTCACATACCGTTCGCTCCTCACTCGGCTCCCGATAGAAGTATGGGATCGACCTTGCAGCGGCCGCCGCACGCGCCGAGCCAGGAGGCGGAGTAAACGCGTGGGCGCCCTGGTAAGGCTGAAGAACCTCGCCCGCGCCCGTTTAACATCTGCTTACCTCACCCAGCGCTGCGAGGATGGACCTGGTCGGCCCTACCGCTCCATCCATCGGCGCTCCCTTGAGCCCAGGTTTGTTTCTCTCCGGTCCACCCTCCCGGTCCCAGGTCTGTCAGCACACGGGCTCCCAGCCAGGCCCTGTGTGAAGCACAGCGGCGTGGTCTCCCTGAACCTCCGCCCGCTGGTGTGGGAGCCGCTACAGACCACAACTCACCTGCAGTCCCTGCAAAATGGCCCTGATCAATGCGAGATCAGTGCTGAATAAAACCTTTGTCCCCAATGACTTCTTCACTGCACGTGGATTGGACTTCCTACTGATCACAGGAACCTGGATTAATCCTGGTGAGCTTGCTCCATTCGTGGAACTCTGCCCTGATACCTGTAACTTTTTCAGCTCACCTAGGCTCGCAGGCCGCGGTGGGGACCTAGCCACTGTGTTTAAGAAGAATTCCAACTGCCGCCTTCTAAACGCTGATGTCTCCAGTTTTGAATATCAACTTATCATAGTTGGTCTATTCTGTCTGCTTTTAATTGTTCTGGTGCATCGCCCCCCAAAAACAAATAAGGACTGTGAGATATAAAAAATCACAAACGCTGTTTGAGACAAAGTCAGCAAAGAAGCTTTTATTAAAATGATATTCTGCAGAATAGGTGCCTCTGCTTTGCTGTCCCCTAGAGGCACACCGAGGGTCGGGATGTATTCTATCTTTATACATTTCATTACATTATAGCCACACCCTCTTTTCTCACCATTTTGCCTCTTTTTAATTATAACATAAAGCCCACATTCCCACGAGAAAGTCCAGGAACGTCTCGGAACATCTCCTGATGTCAAAGGCTTATACTGAAGTTTCTATCTGTTTGCTACTTTTTATCTCAAAGTTCTCTCTGTGCTCTGTTCTATCTGTCATTACTTTCTATCTCAAAGTTCTCTCTATCTGTCGTTACTTTCTATCCCACTAACAGTCTGGCTTTGTTGAAACCTTATTTCTTTCTAAGCTACATTTTTTTCTATTTCTAGTTTAAATCAACCATGTCTGTTAACCCCTTTTCTCACAATCCATCAGTTTATTTTTGCCACGCAACTTTTGATTTACACTACATCCTCCTTTTCTAATGCTATCAACAAATTCTTCGCCTCCGTATCCCCCTCTCATTGGTCATACTGTGTTCTGAAAGCCTTTATGGTGGCAGCGCTGTTCTTTGTCAGGGCTGTTTCTATCAATCGCTGGGCCAACCCCCATACGCAGGGAATGATACAGCATCCAAACAAACACAGTAACCCCACCATGACTACCACCGATGTTAGGGTTGATGTAAAGATGTGCTTCCATTTCCCAAACCAGGATTCTAGAAACCCTGTCCAAGAGGTGTCTACTCCAGAGTTCTCAGCCAATTCGATAGACAGAGAGGTGAGACCTGCTAGGGCTCTTGACACTGACCCATCCGGAGCATTGTTGTTGGGGATGAATGCGCAACATTGTTCTCCAAACATTACACACACCCCTCCCTTCTCAGCCAGTAGCATGTCCAAGGCCATGCGATTTTGCCAGGTCATTTGGCTGGTAGCTGTCAGTTGTTCCACTAATCCTTCAACTGCATCTCGAGTGTAATTTATAAAGCATTGTTGATTGTAGTATAAGTAGTTGATCGAGTCCACATTTTTATTAATTGTGCACCACCAGAAGAGCATGGACTCAAAGCCCGCAGCTATCTGGTTTCTGGCTTTGAATTCATCGGGTACCCCTCTTGGCACTCCTATCGCATCTATATAGATGTGTGTGTCGAATGATCCCTTCACCTTTCTCTTTTGTCATCGGTTTCCTTCCTTGAGTTCTACAGCATGTTCTACTGCTATGGTAAAGGGCATCATCAGTTGTATGAGGGTACAGGTTCCCGTCCATGACCCTGGTAACCGGGGTCACAGGGTATTCTCCCCGCACCACCACCAGACATCAGCTCTACTGACTATCTGCTTTCTCAGCCAGGAGCTATTGAACAGTGGCCCCTGTTCCTCAGCCGTTATGTTATACGTCTGATTGCAGTTGAGCACCTTCCCCATGTCCTGTCCCTCTGGGTTATCTCTTGTATAGCACTCAAATCCCTCCTCCCCAAGAGGAATGGTAAATGGAGGAGGTCTAGGGTCTTCCCTTCGGCCCTTCGTATTGTTGTTGCTGGTCGGAAATAGGTAATGATAACTCTGGCATGTTGCATTCTCTGGTAAGAGGGGATTCGTGAATAGCTGTAGTATACATGACATAGCCCCAGGCGTTCTATCCCAATTCAGGGGAAATGGTACTGGGACCAGCTGAGGCCTGGCTCCGGCGCAGGCATAACAATTGGTTTGTTGCATACTTCTGGCTGTGTACATCATCCAGGCTAGCCAGGTGTTGGCTCCTTTTCCCCCTGTTGGTATTCCCTTCTCATATAACTGCCTTAATCCTGTTTCTCCTGCTACTATCATTATCTTCAGATCCTTAGGCTCATTTTCCCTATTTACATTGCTGACTGCTGGTGGTGCTGGTGTTGCCCCGGGATCCCTATTCTGACTGTCATCTATCTTGAACACCTCTCCCTTCTCCTCGTATCTTACCATCTCTCCATCCCGCTTCACTTCTATCTCAAACTTCAGACATGCATCCTTCCCTGTTCTATCTGCACATATCCAATATCTACCACTTTCCTGCATTTGAACACTCTGTATGCTCACATATACGCGTCCTGGTAATTTCTCGTTCGGGTTTTGATACACTTTCCACCTATCAGTTTGATAGGTGGTCCGATGCCACCCATATTTTGATGAAGTGAACACCGCGTGCCAATCTTTACTGGGATGGGTGCATACATACATTCTATAGCCGCACTACCATTTTCCTTTACATATATCAAATGGGATGGTGGTGGACCTTCTATTCTGTGGTATTGTGATTTTTATGCATGTTACATTACTTACAAGTTGGGTGATTTCCCAACACACGACCCACCAACATAAAATCTTCATTTTTCCTGCGTGTTCCTGGTAAATATAAAAGTCAATGATTCCTCTCCTTTGCGCACAGTCCACGGGCTGATATTGTCTGGTGGGGCCTCCACAGGACCCTTGCGTGTGTCCATCTTTTCTCTCTTGTTCGTACTGCTGTCTCGGTGATTAGTAACACCAGGTTGCAGCTTTTCTTCTTTCCACGTTTTTTATTTATACGCAGTCTCCAGCCTTGACGGAGTGAATCGGGAAGTCCAGTGGTGGGCTCTGTGCCAGCAATCCTTTAATTTTTTTTTAGTTCTGCAAGAGATTGGGACACTGCCAGTAAATAGTTCCTTAAGAATACATCACTGCCCTCGCATTGTTGGAACTCCTTCTACCTTCCCTAAGTATGGGAGCCCAAATAACATCTCATATGGTGATATCCCTATGTCTTTTCGAGGTGCCGTTCGGATTCTTAACAGGGCTATCGGGAGGCACTTAGTCCAGGGGAGTCTTGTTTCCTCTATCAAGTTGGTGATTTGGGTCTTCAAGGTGCTATTCATTCTTTCCACCTTTCCTGAGCTCTGGGGATGCCATGGTGTATGCAATTTCCATTCTATTCCCAGTGCTTCACATATCATTTTATGTGTTTTGGAGGCAAAATGGGTCCCTCTATCTGAGTCGATTGTTTCCACAATCCCATATCTGGGTATAATTTGTTCTAGTAATATCTTGGCTACCGCCTGTGAGGTGGCAGTTGCCGTGGGGAATGCCTCTACCCACCTGGTGAAATGGTCCACTATCACTAACAGGTACTTCCAGGTTTTTACCTGGGGAAGCTCGGTGAAATCTATCTGTATTCTCTGGAAGGGTCTAACTGCTAATGGTTGTCCTCCTCCTGGGACTGCTCTCATGATTCTTTTGTTAATTCACTGACATATTACACAGCCCCCCCTATGACTTGTCCGGCCATGGTATACATTCCACGGCAAGCGTAGGTTCTGAGGAGGATGTCACAGAGGGCTTGTGTTCCCCAATGGCTTTGTCCATGCAACCTCCCTAATAATTCTCTCATTATTTCTTTGTTCAATAGCTGCTTTCCATCCGGTGTCCACCATTTCCCATTTGAAGTACGTTGAGCCCCCATTTCTCGCATGTGTTCCTGCTCTTTCTCACTAAAGATAGGTATCTTTTCCTCTTGTCCCCTTAAAGGTATTAGTGACTTCATTTCTACCATCTGTTCTGTGGCTGCTCTTATCTTTTTAAAGCAGTCTCATCAATGTATCCCTTTGTTCCCCACTTTAATCCTTTCTGATATGCCTTCTTTCTCATTCTAAACTCAATTTCTTACTTCTCAGATAGTTTACCCTCCTTTGCAAATGTATTCACCTTTCTTTTAAAATCTTCCACTGACTCCTCCTGATTTATTACGTTCACACCTGTCGTTTCCTCCTTCTGTTACCTCCTCACTGCCTCTCTCTCCTTTCCTCTCTAAACTGCTTAATTTTTCTTTTCAATCCATTCAAACCACTATTTTGAAATTTCAATTCCCTAGTACTAGTAACAATTTTCCAAATTAACTTTACTGAAAAGAAATCTATAGAAACATAAGCAAAACCAAGCAACCTTCATTTTCCAACTTTTCCCTTTTAAGCTGCGATGATACAAAGCTTGTTCGTTACCTTACAGCTGTTCGTAACCTTCCTCATTGCTTACAATTTCTTAAAGGAACACACACACACACCCTTACAGCATGTGGCCTACAACAAACAAAAGATCACATATATGAACTTTCTCATTCATTCAAAACCGTTTTTTTCACACAAATCACATTCGTTCCATTCTTACTTCAAAGAAATTATGCAATTTTCTACACAGATTCAAGTTTCAAAATTAACATTTATATAATTCTTATCTTCCCTTTTAAGTTAAACTAGCATGGTCTAATCCCCTATCAATCAGGTTCCTGAGCGCTGTGATTGGACATTGATTCAGATCGTGATTAGTCAGACTCACCGTCACTCAAATTCTAACCACACCCCACTAAGATCACAACCAATCAAAACCCTAGTCACTCAACATCTGACCACACCCCACTCCCATTAATCTCCAAACAAAGAAACTCGCAGTCTGAAGAAGGGTCTCGACCCGAAACATCGCCTATCGCCTTCGCCCCTTAGATGCTGCTGCACCCTCGATTCTCCAGCATCTGCAGTTCCTTCTTTAACAAAGAAACTAATTTTGTTGATCTCTAAGCAGAGAGAATGCAGCAATTTTATCTCCACAGTCAAGAAACGCAGTCCTTACACCTCCTCTGTCCTTGTAGTCACTATATTACATTATTCTTATTGCAATTCTACTTTCTGCTATTCTACAATATTTTGCACTAACTCCTCATGTACCTGACCAATCTGTATATGAGTTCCTTCTATAGATTTTGTGAAACAACTCACAACAACAATATTTCTAGTGCTTAAGATGAGCTTCTTCAATTTCCTGAAATTTCTTTGAGGTTTCTGTCAATTTTTGTTCAAAATCTGTTTTTCCACATATAATTTATAGGTTTCTGTAGCCTTTTTTTTTTAGATTTGACAGTTCTCTTTTCTATTTCTTTCTGTGTTGCTCCTTCCTTTTTTTAACTTTTCGTACTCAAAACATTTGGCACTGTGATTTTCCTTAGATTTTT
Source organism: Raja brachyura (assembly GCA_963514005.1). The sequence continues at coordinate 93,047,807 of OY740787.1, read as the reverse complement.
GCAATGTTTGAGTTATACTCTAAATATTCTGTACAGCATCCAAAGTGCCCAATCCTCATTATTGGTTCCTTTGGTTAATCAAAATAACAGAACTTAATCATAGTCTCCTTATCTTTACCCCCGGGGCTTCCTTCTCCCCAAGATTGCCACATTCGCCCCAACGGACTATCAGGCAGAATGTGCGGCTCTTCACCATTGAGCCTTTTTCTTTTCCCCCCGGACTCTTACTTTTCCCGTTCCGGTTATCCATTGTTTTATCGGACTATTCCCGTCCAACAGACCCCTGACCTCTCAGGGTGGTATCCACGAGGAGTTAAACTGCCTCCATTGTCTTATCAGACTATTCCCGTCCAACAGACCCCTGACCTCTCAGGGTGGTATCCACGAGGAGTTAAACTGCCTCCATTGTCTTATCGGACTATTCCCATCCAACAGACCCCTGACCTCTCAGGGTGGTATCCACGAGGAGTTAAACTGCCTCCATTGTCTTATCGGACTATTCCCTTCCAACAGACCCCTGACCTCTCAGGGTGGTATCCACGAGGAGTTAAACTGCCTCCATTGTCTTATCGGACTATTCCCTTCCAACAGACCCCTGACCTCTCAGGGTGGTATCCACGAGGAGTTAAACTGCCTCTCTCTCCTTTAATAATTATATCCCGCTTCCCATACTGCGGCATACTTGATCTCTTCTATTATTGGATTGGGTTTATTTTTCACATATTCATTCAATGCCTGTTGCACCCAATCCTCATCTGACTCATCCTCTGGCCACCAGCCCGAAGCTCCTTTATTGGGTGTTTAGGCCATTCAAAATAACAATACCTTATCATTGTTGTCTTCTCCAACCCCTGGGTATTTCCTGCCCCCCAGTGGTTCAGCATTCGCCCCCAACGGACTATTGGGCAGAATGCTGGGATGGGTTTTTCACTTACATTTCCCATTCTCTTTATCGGAATTCCTCTCCGATCTTTTATCAAATCGCCCAGGTAATACTATAATAGTCAAAGTTTCCTACCGGGGTCTGTGCACAGAATTACTCGATTTTCGCGATTTCCAACCAATCTCCAACCACCTTCACTTCTTTGCTGAGTCTCTGTTTGGTCCGGGCATCACTGGCTCACACCTTCTGACGGTAAGCAAGGAGTCTGAGACCGCTGAACTCAGCGGGGTGCACCTTCTCTTCGTCCGTGTACCCCCGTCAGCTGGCCTGGAGTAATTAAATACCGGAACCGAGCCCCCAAATTGTGTGATATAAAAAATCACAAACACTGTTTGAGACAAAGTCAGCAAAGAAGCTTTTATTAAAATGATATTCTGCAGAATAGGTGCCTCTGCTTTGCTGTCCCCTAGAGGCACACCGAGGGTCGGGATGTATTCTATCTTTATACATTTAATTACATTATAGCCACACCCTCTTTTCTCACCATTTTGCCTCTTTTTAATTATAACATAAAGCCCACATTCCCACGAGAAAGTCCAGGAACGTCTCGGAACATCTCCTGATGTCAAAGGCTTATACTGAAGTTTCTATCTGTTTGCTACTTTTTATCTCAAAGTTCTCTCTGTGCTCTGGTCTATCTGTCGTTACTTTCTATCTCAAAGTTCTCTCTATCTGTCGTTACTTTCTATCCCACTAACAGTCTGGCTTTGTTGAAACCTTATTTCTTTCTAAGCTACATTTTTTTCTATTTCTAGTTTAAATCAACCATGTCTGTTAACCCCTTTTCTCACAGGACTTTATCTCACAATTTGGTGATCTTATCGCTAGCTTGTTCCCCAAATTTGACCAGGTCCTGATTCTTGGTGACTTTAACATTCATGTCTGCTGTCCCACGAAGCCTCTAGTGAGTGAATTTATGAACCTGGTTGAGTCCTTCAATCTGTCTCTACTCACCACTGGACCCACGCACAAGCTTGGCCATACACGAGACCTAGTGCTTTCATCTGGTCTCCCAACTTGCAACACAGATACTATTGATGCCTGTCTGTCTGATCACAATGCTATTATATTCGATATATCTCTGCCTTTCTCTCCCTCAAAGTCCCATCTCCCTGCTCGCTACTCCTGCTATGTTAACTGCACGACGGCCAGTAAGTTCTCTGAAGCTCTCATAGCTGCCCCCGACATCTGCACTATTGAGGCGTCTACCCCCCACCTCAGCACCGACGACCTCTATCTCAATTCAATACTACTTGCTCTTATCATCCTGGATTCTACTTTTCCTCTTAAAATGAAAAAGCCTAAGCCTAAAGGTGAGCCATGGCTCAATGACACCACCCGAGTCCTAGGAAGAGAATGCAGAAAATCAGAACGGAAGTACAAATCTGATAAGCTTCAAATTTCCTTTGAACTCCTGAGAAACAACCTTCACAAATACCAGGAAACATAGAAACATAGAAATTAGGTGCAGGAGTAGGCCATTTGGCCCTTCAAGCCTGCACTGGCATTTAATATGATCATGGCTGATCATCCAACTCAGTATCCCGTACCTGCGGTAAAATCCACCAGAACAAAATACTTTTCCACCCTTATCTCCAAAAACGCTCATAATTCCAAGGTCCTTTTTAGCACCATCACCTCCATAATTTGTCCTGCCCCCAGCACCAGCTTAACCGGGTCCCCGACTAAGTGCGAGGAATTTAGTGCATTTCTCACCACCAAGGTAAAGAACATAAGAACGAATGTTTCCCCTCCCACCCGTGACCTGGATGTCTCATTGGTCTGTTCTTCAAAATTAGATTGTTTCCAACCTGTTACTCTACCCTCCCTTGTAAAACTGATCACCACCATGAAACCTACGACCTGCCCCCTCGACACTGTCCCCTCTGCCCTCCTAAAGGATGTCATCATAACAGCCGGTCCCAGTATCCTCGCCATCTTCAACAGTTCTCTGGCCACTGGCACTGTACCTACCTGCTTCAAGCATGCGGTGGTCCAGCCACTCCTGAAAAAACCTAACCTCGACCCCACCTTACCAAGCAACTACAGACCCATTTCTAAACTACCTTTCCTCTCAAAAGCCCTTGAAAAGGTAATCTTAAGTCAACTTATGCCTTACATTCTCCAAAATACTATCTTGGAAACTTTCCAATCAGGTTTCAGGGCTCAGCACACCACAGAGTCTGTCTTGTTGAAGGTACATAATGACCTACTGCTCACCGTTGACTCCAGCGACTGTGCAATCCTGCTCCTTCTTGACCTCAGCGCAGCATTTGACACAGTCAACCACACCTTCCTAATTGACCGTCTCCGGTACGGGGTTTGTATTGATGGCACTATCCTGAGCTGGTTCATCTCCTACCTCAAAGGTAGGAGTTTCTCCACTAACATAGGCAACTCTTTCTCCTCCCCAGCTAGCCTCTGTTGTGGGGTTCCACAAGGTTCCATCCTTGGCCCCATTCTCTTATCCCTGTATATGCTCCCCTTAGGCCAAGTCATTGAAAGGCACAGCATTTCCTTCCACTGCCAAGCAGACGATACACAACTATACCTCTCCCTGAAGCCCAAAAAACTATAAAATCTGCTTAACCTTACTCGCTGCCTCGAGGATATAAAGTGCTGGATGGCCCAGAACTTCCTCCAACTAAACGAGAGTAAGTCTGAGGTCATCCTTCTCGGCCCCTCGGACTCAATCAAAATTATAGCAGACAGCCTTGGAAGCCTTACCCCACTACTCAAACCTCATGTCAAAACCCTTGGCGTGATATTTGACTCAGCACTGAAGTGACAAACAAGTCAATGCCGTGGTAAAAGCTAGCTTCTTCCAGCTTCGGATGATAGCTAAAATGAAACAATTCCTCCCGTTTGATGACCTCGAAAAGATCATCCACACATTTATCACCTCCAGCCTAGATTACTGCCACACCCTTCACACTGTAATCAGCCAATGTTCCCTGTCCCGCCTGCAACTGGTCCAAAACGCCGCAGCAAGACTCCTGACGGGCACCCGAAAAACGGACCACATCACCCCGATCCTGGCCTCTCTCCACTGGCTCCCTGTGCAGTTCCGAATTAATTTCAAGACCCTCTTCTTTGTCTACAAAGCCCTCAATGGGCTTTCACCCACCTACATTAAAGTCTGCTCACCCACTACACCACCTGCAGGACTGTCAGATCGGCCGACTTGGGGTTGCTGAAAGTCGCGCAGTCTAGGCATAAGCTCAGGGGCGATCGCGCCTTTGCGGTTGCAGCTCCTGGACTGTGGAACAGCATCCCCCTCCCCATTAGAACTGCCCCCTCCATCGACTCCTTTAAGTCTAGTCTAAAAACGTATCTGTTCTCCCAATCCTTTCCTGACATCCTCTGAGCAAGGGCTATTTGTATATATGTATGTAGCCTGCTTGTGTATACTACTATTATAACAAATGTAAAGCACTTTGGTCAACGAGAGTTGTTTTTAAATGTGCTATATAAATAAATGTGACTTGACTTAAATGTTGTGATATTCCCCATCTCAACTACCTCCTCTGGCAGCTTGTTCCACCCCCACCTTTGTGTAAAAAAGTTACCCCTCGGATCTTTTCCCCTTCACCTGAAACCTATGTCCCCTGGTCCTCGATTCACCTACTCTGGGCAAGAGACTCTGTGCATCTACCTGATCTGTTCCTCTCATGATTCGAGAACATCAATTATACATATTTTACTAGATTGTTATGTCAAATTGCATAGTATAGGAAAGAATAGCTTAGATAGCTGAGAATCCAAATGGCAATCTTCCTTTGGGGGGAAAAGACATGGTGTTATTGGCTGTATCTCAACAAATCATGAAACGCATGGCACATCAGCCAACATGTCTCCTAACAAAAAGCAATATCTTTCATCTATATTACTAAAAGCAAGATCTTGACTGCTTTTGACTCACTGTGATGTAATTCCCGAGAGAATGGCGCTACTTACGGCCATCATTTTTGGCCACCTCGCTCAGAGCCCCCCTCCGCCTGACTGGACCGGACGTTTTTTCCCATCGATGAAACATCGGAGAGATAGTAATGTTTTTTTTTTTAATTGCCATTCTCTCTGCTGCCCCTGCTGGGGGGAGAAGGGAGGGACTATAAAACCCGGGTGTGCCTCACTCAGTCTCTGCAAGATTGAGGAAGCAAGAGGGTCATGTCTCTCTGAACTCTGAATAACACTGTACACACGTCCACTCAACTGTGAGTGCCCTTAATGTGGTTTGAAAAAGAAAATATGGTTGCTTTGAAATGCTGCACTGCAAAAAAAAATGGATGCTGTTGGTGGTGGTAACTGCTTTGAAAGGCTGCACTGCAAAAAAAAAAGCCTGTTGTTGCTGGTGGTAACTGCTGTGAAAGGCTGCACTGCAAAAAAATGGCTGTTGTTGGTGGTGGTAACTGCTTTGAAAGGCAGCATTGCAAAAATAAATGGCTGTTGTTGGTGGTGGTAACTGCTTTGAAAGGCTGCACTGCAAAAAAAATGGCTGTTGTTGGTGGTGGTAACAGCTTTGAAAGGCTGCACTGCAAAAAGAAATGGCTGTTGTTGGTGGTGGTAACTGTTTTGAAAGGCTGCACTGCAAAAAGAAATGGCTGTTGCTGGTGGTGGTAACTGATTTGAAAGGATGCACTGCAAAAAAAAAAAAAAAAGTTTGTTGACTTCCGGTGGCGCTATGGAGTAGGAGGAACCAGCGCCGTCCAGCTCCGTAAAAATTGTATTAAAAAACGGGGAAAAACGGGGTTATTTATAGCTACTTACCAGAGAGGAGCGTTTGTGAACGGCACCGGCAGCAGATAAGGCCCGTGACGCCATCAGGCGCGTGACTTTTAAAGCAGTAATGTCGATGAAAAGAACTCCCCCTCCCAAAGAGAAAAAATCTGTGCTGAAAAAAGAGGTAGGCCCAGTTGAAGCCTCGACCTCGAGTTTGACTGGCTCTCTGGAGGATATCCCAAGGAAGAAATCTGAAATGGAGGATCTGAAAGCCACCATGAAGGGTGAGTTTAAAAATATGAAGAAAGAATATAAGGAAGAATTTAAGCTGCTCAGAGCTGATATTGAAATATTTAAAGAACAAGTTAAAGAGGAGTTGAAAAATGAAGTTGTAACCACAGTAAAAATTATGATGGATGAATGGAAGATAAAAGCAGATGCTGATCTAAAACAACAGATGGATGAAGTTAATCAGAAAGTTGGTGGTTTGGAACTCTCAGTTGATCGCAAGTTGGAACCTATTATGAGAACACTTGATCAACAACACAAAGCAATGAAGTAACTGACCAATATTGCGGATTCAAGTGCTAAGACGAATGAGAAACTTCTCTCCGAGAACAAGCGTTTAACAGATTTATTGAATAAAATAACTGAGAAATGTATTGACTTGGAGGGAAGGCAACGACGTAAGAACTTGCGTATCGTGGGTGTGCGTGAAGGCAAGGAGGGAGCTCAAGACACCAGAGAGTTTGCTGCAAATCTTTTGAAGAATGTCTTGAATCTGGATCAAGCACCCCTACTTGGCCGAGCGCACAGGGCACTGAGACGACGCCCAAAGTCGGGTTCGCCACCAAGACAACTGATTGTGAAAGTGGTTTACGATCATGTTTTGGAAGATATGATGAAGATAATAATTCGCAAACAGAATCTGTTTTATGATGGTGATAAGATCAGCATATTCAGAGATTATCCTGCGGAAGTTGCCAGGAGAAGAGCCCTTTTTACTGAAACAAGGCACATCCTCAGGAATATAAAGGGCGTGAGATATGGCCTGATGTACCCTGCCACACTACGAGTGAGCTACGACAACAAAGAGCACCACTTCACTAAACATACCGAAGCTCTGGAGTTCGCACGTAAAATCGAGAAGGAGTTGGATGAGGAAGAAGAAGAAGAAGCAGAGGGAACACAGAGAGAAGACGATGATGAGGAAGAGGAGGAAGAATAACGAACTTGAATTATACTCAACACTTACCTGATGCCGATCCACAACCAGCATTAAGGAGGAAGAATGATGATCTTGTAAAATTATTGGACTTGAAGAGACAATGATTATTAATAATAAACTAATATATAATAGTATTAGTTCAGTACTAACCATTATCAATAAATATGCGATACCTCCTTAAATAACCTAAAACGATAACAGCAAATTAAATCAATAAAGTATTAATAAGAATGGAAATGTAACACCCCGCCCCTAAATATATTGCCCTTAAGGCATTTACGGAACTGGAAATACAAACATCTTTTTTTTTCCCAACGGAAGTCCGTAGTTTAACAGCCACACTAGTGTGGCTTACACTAACACCACTTTATGTAGCTTTAGACACTCTTTCTTTCCTGCACCTTTCCAATAATATTACTAACTTTTTCTTTTCTCTTTTTTATATATTATATGTGGATTTATATTACTTTACTTTTGAATGGAATTATACCGTAGACTGGAGAGGATATGTATGTCAGATAATGTTATTAGTATTAGTTAATCATAAACTAGGGTGTGAAATTGGGATATATGTGCTGAGACATCTACCTCATTATAATCCACCATAACATCCTAATGCAAGACACTAACAAGAAAAAGGGGGGTGATGGAATTACCTTCTGTAGTTGGAATATAAAAGGTATTCATGAACCAATCAAAAGAGGTAAGGTTTTGGCACAATTAAATAGAATACAAGCTGATATAATCTATCTTCAAGAGACTCATCTAAAAAAGGAGGCACAATATAGGTTAACGGCAAATTGGATTTCTAGGGTGTATCATTCATCATTCACTCATAAATCTCGAGGAGTTGCCATTCTTATTCGTAAAGGTATTCAAATTAAACATAGTTCAATAATAGAGGACCCAGAAGGTAGATATATAATAGTCACGGGTGAATTATACTCGAAGAAGGTTGTACTTATGAATATATATGGCCCAAATTTTGATAATCCACTATTCTTTAAGAAAATATTTAACACTATCCCTACAGTAACACAGAACAATCTAATAATTGGGGGAGACTTAAATTGCACTTTGGATAATTATTTAGACAGATCTTCAATCAAAAGGAAGGTTATTTCAAAATCAAGCAAATTCATAAATTCTTTTATTACATCAGCTAATGTCAAAGATATTTGGAGAAATGTAAATCCCAATGGTCGAGAATACTCATTTTACTCGCCGGTATTTGGAACATACTCCAGGATAGATTATTTTCTAATAGATTCAAAACTTGTCCCATTTACGTATGACTCAAAATACCATAATATTATTATTTCGGATCATGCTCCATTAACATTTAAGATTAACTTAAAGGGTATTACTAAAGGATATTCGCAATGGAGACTTAATCCTCATATATTAAACGATAAAAGGTGCTCAGATTATCTGGTTAAACAGATTGAATTATTTTTTGAAACCAATGACAAACCTGGAATTCCATCATCTCTCTTATGGGACACATTTAAAGCGGGGTGCTATAATCTCAGCGCAGGCATATCTGAATAAGGAAAATAGAAAGATTCAACAGAAATTGGAAAATGAAATAAGGCAGTTGGACATGGAAAATGCTATGTCTCCATCTAGGGATATACATAATAAAATTGTAACATTAAAATACAAATTAAATGAGATACATTCAAAGTACGTTATTAAACTTTTTCAAAAGACCAAACAAATACATTTTGAATTTGGGGATAAACCGCATAAATTGTTAGCTCGGCAACTAAGAAAAACAGAAGAAGAAAAAATGATATATAAGGTCAAATCTGAACAAGGAGATATATTAACTTTACCAAAAGATATTAATGATAGATTTCAACAATACTATCAAAAACTATATACATCAAAAGTGACGGATCAACCCGAGACAATAGAAACATTTCTCCAGAAATGTAACATTAATGGATTAGATCGGGAAGGTAGAGAATTATTAGATGCCGAAATATCAGCAAAAGATATTGAGGAATCAATTAGATCATTGAAGAATGGTAAAGCTGCAGGACCCGATGGTTTGGGGGTTGAATTTTATAAGACGTTTCATGATTTGATCGTCCCACGGTTACAAACTATGTACAAAGTTGCCTACGAACAAGAACAACTTCCAGAAACCTTAAAAGAATCCACAATTACACTTATTCCTAAAGTAGACAAAGATCCAGAAGACCCAGGATCATACAGAGCAATAGCTCTTTTAAATACAGATCAAAAAATATTAACAAAAAATTTATCCCAACGGTTAAGTTTAGTGATCAATAAATTAATACATCATGATCAAACAGGTTTTATTCCTAAACGTTACTCCACTTATAACTTAAGACGTCTGTTTAATATTATCTACTCGAAAAGATTGACTGATGTTGAGCTAGCAGTTATATCCCTGGATGCGGAGAAGGCGTTTGACCAGGTTGAATGGCCTTATTTATTTAGGATAATGCAGAAATTCCAACTGGGAGAAGGATTTTGCAAATGGGTTAGAATTTTATACTCTGGCCCAACAGCAAGAATCCTAACAAATCAAATGTTATCAGCAAAATTCAATCTTTCTAGGGGTTGTAGACAAGGTTGCCTGTTATCACCTTTACTATTTGCACTCGCTATAGAATTATTAGCCGAAAGGATTAGAGTAGAACCAGAAATTTATGGATATAATACCAAAACTACAATTAATAAAATATCTTTATATGCAGATGATGTTTTATTGTATATAACAAAAGCAGAGGTTAGCATCCCTAAAGTACTTGAAGTGATAAATGAATTTAGTAAGTTCTCAGGATATAGAATTAACTGGAATAAAAGTGAAATTATGCCTAAAACAGGAATTAAATTGAATAAATTACGAAAATTTCCATTTAAAATAGCTAATAATCAAATTAAATATCTTGAAATTAATGTATCAAAATCTTATAATTCTTTATTTAAATCTAATTTTCCCCAATTATTAAATAAATTAAAAACAAATATTTTATATTGGAAAACATTACTGTAGATGGTTTTGCATGCAACCAATAACATAGTTACCTCAGTACCATTAACCCCGCCTAGTTAACATCAATCATAACGCCTTCCCCTTCCTGGATACGGTTCACTAGAAGAATGTAGCCAGTATTTGAGGATGTATGTAATACCTTGTGCTATCATTAAAATGTGTTGAACACTTTTAGAGTTTGTAAATTGCTTATTTACATGGTGTCGGAGCTGGAAGATACTTGCGCCTACCTGTCCATCGGGTTTTATTTCTTTTATTTGATTTGTGCCTTTTGTGCTTTATCTCTCTGACCATGGCATCCTCGTGCAGAAAGCCCGCGCAGCTTGTCTTTGATGCTGATATTTCTGAGCGCTGGGCTACGTTTGAAATTGATTTCACCCACTTTGTCAACGTCGCTCACCGCAATGATCCTGACTCCCTCAAAGCCTCCCTCCTACTCAACCTTGTCGGACCTGATGCCATGAAGAGAGCCAGAACTTTCGTCTATGCTCCAGCGGTCCTGGACGACAACAACGTGGTGGTTACCCCTGCAGAATCTGCCAGTGACCCTGCTTGCCTGCTACGTAAGTTCAGGGAGATTTGTGACCTGCCCTCGAACCGCATTCTAGAGAGGGCACGGTTCTTTACAAGGAGACAGCTGCCGGAGGAACCTGCTGAATGTTTTATTGCCGATTTGCGTTATCTCGCCCAGCGGTGCCGTTTCGGTGACATGACAGACCAGCTCACTAGAGACATTTTAGTAACTGGCATGCGTGACCAGAAGCTGCGATGTGAGCTTCTTAGGGATCCGGATCTAACGTTAGAAAAAGCCATGCATGCCTGCAGATTGTCTGAGGTCGTTGTATTGCCAGATGATCACCGGGACTTGGGAGATAAGTCTGTTCACCAGGCTGGATTTAGTAGAGCCCTGCCTCAGAGGGGAGACAATGCTTTTCTGCCGCGTGCCAACCCTGGTCCTGCTGATGTGCCCCCAGAAAGGCACTGAGATGCACATCGCGGACACGTTATCGCGCGCCCCGCGGGCCTCCTGTGCTCGCCACCCCTACGAAACAGAGGACTTGCTCGTACTGGGCGTCAATTTTATTCCCACCAAGCAGCTGCAGCTTTTGGCCGAGCACACCGCTGCCGATCCAGTTTTGCAACGGCTTGCGTCTGTGATTAAATCAGGGTGGCCAACAAAGCGCTCCGCTGCACCGCCTGAAACACAGCCCTTCTTCCTGGTCCGTGACGAACTGGTGCTCCAGAATGGCGTTATCGTTAAGGGACATAAAGTGGTGGTCCCGTCCTCCCTGTTCGATTCTTACTACTGCGCAGCCCACAGCGGACACCCCGGGGTCGATGCAACACTCGCCCACGCTCAGTGCCAATTCTACTGGCCTGGAATGGCCAAATATATTCGAGACCGAGTTTCTGCCTGCTCCACGTGCAACAGTCTTGCTCCACATCAGCAGCGACAGCCCCTGCTGCAACAGCCCGCTCCTGCCTTGGCCTGGTCCTCGCTGGCTGCCGACATCTTCGAGTGGCGTGGTAACCACTACCTTGTCCTGGTCGACTCGTACTCAAACTGGTTCGAGGTGGATTTGCTGACATCCCTCACGTCGGAGATGGTGATCCGGAAGCTGCGGAAACACTTCTCCACGTTTGGGTCCCCTGTCAGGCTGCAGACTGACAATGGCAGGCAGTTTACCAGACGTGAGTTCAAAAGTTTTGCTGACAAATGGAATTTTGTGCATTTCACCAGCAGCCCGAAGTACCCACAGAGCAACGGCCTTGCTGAACGGGCCGTCCGCAGCGCCAAGCTTCTGATGGAACAGGCGAGACTGTCTAACTCTGATTTGTATTTGGATTTCCTGAACCTCAGGAATGTTTCCAGAGATCCGGCCATGGGGTCCCCTGCTCAGCGTCTGATGTCCAGAACAACCAGATCTACCATCCCGATTGCCCAGCGCCAGCTGAAACCTCGGGTGCTGGAGCCTGCCTCTGTGCGGAGGCGCATTCAAGAGAAACATGACAGCCAGCGGCGTTCCCACGATCGGTCGTGCAGACCACTCGATCCTCTGTTGCCTGGACAGGTTGTTCGATTGCAAACCGCCAGTGGTCACTCCCGTCTGGCTACTGTGGTTGGGGTGGCCGACTCACCTCGTTCGTATCTGGTCGACTATGAGGGAACCATCTACCGTAGAAGCCGACAACACCTGCTTGCGGTTAATGAGCCGAAGCCGCAGGCCCCGGGCCCCTATGCCCCGCCGCTCTCATACCAGCAGCCGGCTCCTGTCCCAGCCAGCGTTCCCTGCATGCCTCGGTCCCCCTGTTTTTTCTGCTCCTCCGGGGAAAGGGGGAGGCATCCGTACGCGCTCGGGCCGGATCAGCAAGCCACCTGTTCGTTATGGCGATTCTGTTTAATCCTGTTTAATTCTGTTGTAGTGACAACGGTCTGTTTCTTTTAAATTTCCTAAGGGGAAGGATGTAGATGGTTTTGCATGCAACCAATAACATAGTTACCTCAGTACCATTAACCCCGCCTAGTTAACATCAATCATAACGCCTTCCCCTTCTTGGATACGGTTCACTAGAAGAATGTAGCCAGTATTTGAGGATGTATGTAATACCTTGTGCTATCATTAAAATGTGTTGGACACTTTTAGAGTTTGTAAATTGCCTATTTACAATTACCGATATCAATGATCGGTAGAATAAATGCCATTAAAATGATTTTTCTGCCTCAATTACTATATTTATTTCAAGCCATTCCGTTATATCTTCCTAAAAATTTTTTTTTTTTAATTGATTCTATAGTTAATAGCTTTATTTGGGATTACAAAAATCATAGAATAAGTAAAAAACAATTATGTAAATCTAAGATAAATGGTGGATTAGCTTTACCTAATTTTTTATATTATTTTTGGGCGGTTCAGATTAAGAACTTTAATTATTGGTTGATACAGATGGAACAAGACCCAGCATGGTTAAGAATTGAAAAGGAAGATTGTTTCCCTTTCGACATAAACACAATACTCCTTGCCCCTGGGGTGGTACAAAAAAAATTATATAAGGAAAATCCTATAATTTTAAATATACGTACCTGGAAACAAATCATTAAGACTTTACATTTAGAAACTATGCCACTTTGTTTACCGATTATGAATAATCCTATGTTTAAACCTTCGACATTGGATGTGGGGTTTAGACATTGGAAAAACTTAGGAATAATAAGGATAGAACATCTTTATAGGAATGGGAAATTCCTCTCATTCTAGGAGTTGAAAGAGATTTATGGACTGCAAGCAAATAATCTATTTAGACATTTACAAATTAGAGATTATGTCAAATTAAATACGCTAAATTATAGAAATAGAGAGCCAGGTATACTGGATGAAGTACTTAACAAGCATCCAACAACAGAAAAATTAATAGCATATATATACAATATTTTTTTGGACAGGGAAATGCCAAAAACGGAACTATTCCGACAAAAATGGGAAAATGAAATTGGTTTACCTATAACAGAAGATTTATGGGAAGAAAGCTTACAACGAATTCATCGCTGTTCGTTAAATGCCAGACATACTTTGATACAATTCAAAGTAATACATAGATTACACTACTCAAAAAAGAAATTAAATAGAATTTTTCCTACTATATCACCATTATGTGATAAATGTCAACACATAGAAGCCGATTTAAATCATAGTTTTGTAATATGTACAAAACTTAAAAGTTATTGGACTGAGATTTTTAAAATTATTTCCACAGTTTTAAAGATCACATTAAGCCCTGACTCAAAATTAATTATATTTGGGGTTTTAGATTCAAATCAAATTTTAACAGTAAATCAAAGAAATTTTCTGGATTACTGTTTAATAATTGGAAAAAAATTAATATTACAATTTTGGAAGGGACCATTATCCCCGACAATTAAAATGTGGACAGCGGAAATGTTGGAGACATTACAACTGGAGAGAATTAGATTTATCCTAATGGATAAACCTGAGATTTTTGAACAAATATGGTCCCCATTCACTGATTATATGAAGGGGTAGCTGGGCTCAGCATTGAAACTCAATGAGTACCCGGTGGAAAGATCAAACAAAAATGTTTAAGCTCAGATTTATATACTTGTCTCTATATATTATAATTAGAAATTGCTCCATTCATTGATAAGTTGTATACCGTTTTCTTTTCCACAAGTATTTTTTTTTTGTTTAAATTTTATTTTTATTTATTTATTTATTTTTTTTATTTCTCTCTTCTTTATATTAATCAACTATAATCATACTCTTATAATTATTCACTATTCTTTCTTTATACTTTTTTCACTCTATTAAAAAAAGTGAGGCCAATATATATATTTTGTTAACATTTATATAACTTTGGAAAGATGTATTAACTACATTTGGAAAAAAATGCTATATTATTTGTTATATGTATGGCCTCTAATAAAAATATATTAAAAAAAAAAAAAAGTTTGTTGTTGGTGGTGGTAACTGCTTTGATAGGCTGCACAGCAGAAAAATGGCTGTTGTTGGTGGTGGTAACTGCTTTTAAATGGCTGCACTGGAAAAAAAAAATGGCTGTTGTTGGTGGTGGTAACAGCTTTGAATGGTTGCATTGCAAACAAAATGGCAGTTGTTGGTGGTGGTAACTCCTTCGAAAGGCTGCACTGCAGAAAAAAGGCTGTTGTTGGTGGAGATAACTGCTTTGAAAGGCTACACTGCAAAACAAATGTCTGTTGTTGGCGGTGGTAACTGCTTTGAAAGGCTGGACTGCAAAAAAAAGGCTGTTGGTAGTGGTAACTGCTTTGAAAGGCTGCACTGCAAAAAATGGCTGTTGGTGGTGGTAACTGCTTTGAAAGGCTGCACTGCAAAAATATTGCTGTTGTTGGTGGTGGTAACTGCTTTTAAATGGCTGCACTGCAAAAAAAAATATCTGTTGATACTTGTAGTAACTGCTTCGAAAGGGTGCACTGGAATAAAAATAGCTGTTGTTGATGGTGGTAACTGCTTTTAAAAGGCTGCACTGCAAAAAAATGGCTATTCTTGGTGGTGGTAACTGCTTATAAATGGCTGCACTGGAAAAAAAAATGGCTGTTGGTGGTGGTAACTGCTTTGAATGGCTGCAATGCAAAAAAAGGCTGTTGTTGGTGGTGGTAACTGCTTTGAAAGGATACTGAACTGCAAAAAAAATGCTTGTTGTTGGTGGTGGTAACTGCTTTGAAAGGCTACACTGCAAAAAAAAAACAAGGCTCTGGTTGGTGGTGGTAACTGCTTTGAAAGGCTGCACTGCAAATTAAAAAAAAGGCTGTTGTTGGTGGTGGTAACTCCTTTGAAAGGCTACTGGACTGCAAAAAATGGCTGTTGTTGGTGGTGGTACCTGCTTTGAAAGGCTGCTTCACTGCAAACAAATGGTTGTTGTTGGTGTGGTAACTGCTTTGAAAGGCTGCTTCACTGCAAACAAATGGTTGTTGTTGGTGTGGTAACTGCTTTGAAAGGCTGCACTGCCAAAAAAAATGGCTGTTGTTGGTGGTGGTAACTGATTTGAAAGGCTGCACTGCCCAAAAAAATAGCTGTTGTTGGTGGTGGTAACTGCTTTGAAAGGCTGCATGACAAAAAAAGAAATGGCTGTTGTTGGTGGAAATTTGACAACTTCCTGTTTCCACTGAATATTGATTTTAGATTAAACACTACAATTTACGGCTGTGATTTTTGGCCATCTTATCAGTTCCTCGCCACTCATCAGGTGCAGAGGATTCTGCCCATCAAAGAAAAATAAAATAGTTATTAGTGTTTAAAAAAATGTTGAGAATCTCTCTCCTGTCAATCACGCCATGAAGGCCACGCCCCTTCCAGTTGGAGGGGGAGGGATTATAAAACCCGTAAGTATGGGTGTGGCTTAATCTCTGCAAGATGGGGGCGAGAGAGGTCACGACTCTGTCTGAGCTGCGAATCAACTGAACACACTGAATGTCTACTGAACTGTGAATGTGGTGTATATGTGGTGTTTTATGTGGTTTTATAGTGGTATTATGGTGGTTTCAACCCTGCTTGAAATGGTATGAAACTCCGTTTGAATGTGGTGGCCTTGCACCTTGCTTGAAATAGTATGAAATAGCACTTCAATTTGGTTGGCTTGCACCCTACTTGAAGTGCTATGAAACTGCACTTGAATTTGGTGGCCTTGCACCCTGCTTGAAATGGCATGAAACTGCACTTGAATTTGGTGGCCTTTACCCTGCTTGAAGTGGCATGAAACTGCACTTGAATTTGGTGGCCTTGCACCCTGCTTGAAGTGGTAGGAAGCTGCACCTGAATTTGGTAGCCTTGCACCCTGCTTGAAGTGGTATGAAACTGCAATTGAATTCAGTGGCCTTGCACCCTGCTTGAAGTGGTACGAAACTGCACTTGAATTTGGTGCCCTTGCACCCTGCTTGAAATGGAAGGAAACTGCATTTGAATTTGGTTGTCTGGCCGTGAGTCAACTGCTAGCCCACCAGCCGTTAGTTAGCTGCCAGCACATCAGGCTTGTGTGACTGAGCTGCCACCCCAATAATCCATTTGGCCCACAATATCCATACTGACCAGTCCCTTCAGCCCACAGTACCCATACTAGCGCTCCAGAAAGCTCCAACACATATAACCAGATTCTTTTCAGCATCTATATTACTAAAAGTCTGATCTTGACCATGTCCTGTTTTAGAAAATACGCTGTCACTTACGGATGCGACTTTTAGCCATCTTAGAGACCCCCTCCACTGCGCAGGTCAAGAGGATTTTTCTCATCGATGAAAAATAGAAGAGTTATTGGTGTTTATAAAATGTAGAGATTCTCTCTCCTGAAGACCACGCCCCATCCGGAGGGACTATAAAACGTGGATGTGTGGAGGTGCCTCAATTCTCTGCAAGATGGGGTAGCGAGAGGTCACAATTCTCAGTCTGAGCTGTGAATAACACTGAACACGTCTACTAAACGGTGAGTGTATTTACTGACCAATCAGTGCCCTTAATGTGGTTTGAAAATGTAGTTTGAAAATGCAAAAGTGTGTTTTAGTTTTAAAGTACTAAAGCTGTGTTGCCTTTGGTTTTGAAAGTGCTAAAGCGAGCTGTGTTGCCTTTGGTTTTGAAAGTGCTAAAGCGAGCTGTGTTGCCTTTGGTTTTGAAAGTGCTAAAGCAAGCTGTGCTGCCTTTGGTTTTGAAATTGCTAAAATAAGCTGTGTTGCCTTTGGGTTTTGTAAAGAATTGCCTCTTACACATAGAGTCTTTACTACTACTTTATTCACTAGACACATACATCACAGCCCTAGCTGTACGTGGTCTGTCACGGATGCTAGAGAGAGACCCAAGGGTGGGAAGGTCACAATTATACTGGATGGTAAGGGGAGTGGTTAGAAGTGGTTATGTAACTATATTTAAAGGTGTACACACATATCATCTACATTCTTCCTCTACAGAAACTAAAAACAATAAGATTGTGACAGGGCGACCACGTATCATACGCTAAGGGAAAATAAACAGCAGTTATACAGGAAGCATTAATCACACGAAATCACCATAACGGTCGGGCGGCTTGACAAGGCGGCCCGACCGGGTCCATACCTCGCCACTTCCCCCCGAGACGGGAACGAGAGGGGCCGGCGGCGGGCAGGAGGAACACCCCCGACAGGGGAACCACGGGGGGACGGAGAGGATGGAGCCAGGAACCAGGAAGTAAGGCACTGCCGCGGCCGGCAGGGAAGAACGGCGGTCTGGCCAGCCCCGCTTGATCACCGCGGCAAGCTGTTGTACGGAAACGTCCTCAGCAGTGTGCTGGACCAGGGACTTCATCTGTTTAGAAGGCACGAAATTAACGTTGAGAAGCATCAGGTCAGACGCCTCATAGGGGTGATGTTCAGTGGATGCGAGTGGCGCCCGTGACAGCGTGTCGGCAACAAACATGCTTTGCCTTTGCGACAAACCACAGTAAATGTGAATCGTTGGAGCTGGAGCATCATGCGCTGAAGCATAGAAGAGGCGACGTGTATGGGCTTGTTGAGGATGGTAACCAGAGGCTGGTGGTCCATCTCAATGGAAAAGCAGGTGCCCAAAATATAGTCCTTGAACTTCGAGCAGGCAAAGACAACCGCCAGCAGCTCCTTTTCAATCTAGGCATAACGCTGTTCGGTGGGAGTCATCGTTCGGGACGTGTAAGACACGGGCATTTGTAGGTTGTTGTGTAGCTGCAGACAAGCGGCCCCTAGGCCGAATTTGGAAGCATCGCAGGTGAGAACAATGGGGCGCTTAAGGTCGAAATACTTCATATAACCATATAACCATATAACAATTACAGCACGGAAACAGGCCATCTCGGCCCTTCAAGTCCGTGCCGAACAACTTTTTTCCCTTAGTCCCACCTGCCTGCACTCATACCATAACCCTCCATACCCTTCTCATCCATATGCCTATCCAATTTATTTTTAAATGATACCAATGAACCTGCCGCCACCACTTCCACTGGAAGCTCATTCCACACCGCTACCACTCTCTGAGTAAAGAAGTTCCCCCTCGTGTTACCCCTAAACCTCTGTCCCTTAATTCTAAAGTCATGTCCTCTTGTTTTAATCTTCCCAATTCTCAAAGGGAAAAGCTTGTCCACATCAACTCTGTCTATCCCTCTCATCATTTTAAAGACCTCTATCAAGTCCCCCCTTAACCTTCTGCGCTCCAGAGAATAAAGACCTAACTTATTCAACCTATCTCTGTAACTTAGCTGTTGAAACCCAGGCAACATTCTAGTAAATCGCCTCTGTACCCTCTCTATTTTGTTGACATCCCTCCTATAATTGGGCAACAAAAATTGTACACCATACTCCAGATTTGGTCTCACCAATGCCTTGTACAATTTTAACATTACATCCCAGCTTCTATACTCAATGCTCTGATTTATAAAGGCTAGCATACCAAAAGCTTTCTTTACCACCCTATCTATATGAGATTCCACCTTCAAGGAACTATGCACGGTTATTCCCAGATCCCTCTGTTCAACTGTATTCTTCAATTCCCTACCGTTTACAATGTACGTTCTATTTTGATTTGTCCTGCCAAGGTGTAGCACCTCACATTTATCAGCATTAAACTCCATCTGCCATCTTTCAGCCCATTTTTCCAACTGGCCTAAATCATTCTGTAGACTTTGGAAATCCTCTTCATTATCCACAACACCTCCTATCTTGGTATCATCTGCATACTTACTAATCCAATTTACCACCCCTTCATCCAGATCATTGATGTACATGACAAACAACAAAGGACCCAACACAGATCCCTGAGGCACCCCACTAGTCACCTGCCTCCAACCCGACAAACAGCCATCCACCATTCCCCTCTGGCTTCTCCCATTCAACCACTGTTGAATCCATCTTTCTATTCCTGCATTTATACCCAACAGTTGAACCTTCTTAACCAACCTTCCATGAGGAACCTTGTCAAAGGCCTTACTGAAGTCCATATAGACAACATCCACTGCTTTACCCTCGTCAATTTCCCTAGTAACCTCTTCAAAAAATTCAAGAAGATTAGTCAAACATGACCTTCCAGGCATAAATCCATGTTGACTGTTCCTAATTAGACCCTCTTTATCCAGATACTTATATATATTATCTCTAAGTATCTTTTCCATTAATTTGCCCACCACTGAAGTCAAACTAACCGGTCTATAATTGCTAGGTTTACTTTTAGAAGCCTTTTTAAACAATGGAACAACATGCGCATTACGCCAATCCTCGGGGGCTATTCCCGTTTCTAATGACATTTGAAATATTTCTGTCATAGCCCCGGCTATTTCTCCACTAACTTCCCTCAATGTCCTAGGGAATATCCTGTCAGGACCTGGAGACTTATCCACTTTTATATTTTTCAAAAGTGTCAGTACTTCTTTTACTTTGAAACTCATAGTATCCATAGCTACTCTACTAGTTTCCCTTACCTCACATAATTCAATATCCTTCTCCTTTGTGAATACTGAAGAAAATAAATTGTTCAGTATCTCCCCCATCTCTTTTGGCTCTGCAGATAGCTGTCCACTCGGTCTCTCCAATGGACCAATTTTATCCCTTGTTATCCTTTTGCTATTAATATAGCTGTAGAAACCCTTTGGATAATATAGCTGTAGAAACTCTTTGGACTTCAACGTCGGGGTGCTGACTAACCTGGATTTCGGAATGTCAAAAGCTTTTTGGTGTTGCGGGAACCAGGCCCAGGCAGTGTCTTTTTTGACCAGGTCTCTTAAGGGTGCACTCAGCTCGCTTAGGTCTGGGATGAACTTCCCCAGGTAATTGACCATGCCCAGGAAACGTTGTAGGCCAGGTACGTCAGTCGGCGCGGACATCTCGGAGATAGCGGACATTTTCTACGGGTCGGGCTTCAGCCCCAATGCTGTGAAGACGTCCCCCACATAGGTGACTTCTGGGACATGGAAGCGGCACTTTTTTGGGTTCAGCTTCAGGTTGATTTCTCGTACCCGTTCCAGAACTCAGCGGAGGTTGAAATCGTGCTCAGCGACATCCTTCCCGTAGACCAGGATGTCGTCAACTATGATGGCACACGGGAGACTGGCAAACAGTTGTTCCATTGTCCTTTGGAATACCTCACTAGCAGAGTTGATCCCGAATGGCATGCGGAGAAAGCGGAACCTGCCAAAGGGTGTGCTGAAAGTTGTCAGGTATGAAGACTGCTCGTTGAGTGGTATCTGCCAGAACGAGCTCTTGGCATCGAGAATCGAAAACACAGTGGCCGGACCGACTTGCACAGCAACGTCTTCAACGGTTCACATGGGGTAGTGCGGGCGTTTGATGGCCAAGTTTAGGTCCTTTGGGTTGATGCAGATCCGGATTTCACTCTTATCCTTCTTTGCTGCAACAACCATAGTGGAGACCCACTCGGTGGGCTTGCTCACCTCCTTCAGGATACCCATGGTCACCATCTCGCGGAGGGTAGACTCGACTTTGTCCTTCATCGCGAAGGAAACCTGGTGCGGCGGGCGGATAACGGGTTTGATGTCCAAATCGAGGACGATCTTGTAGCTGCAGGGGAGCTTGCCCAGCTCATCGTTGAAACGGTCTGGGTACTCGGCCAGCGGGTCCAGGGGCTACTGCACCAGGCGAATGTCACGGTGGAAGTTGACCAAACCGAGGTCCTGGCAGGCCCGGATGCCCAACAGGGGTGCACATTTGCTGTCTAGTAGAAAGAAAGAGAGGGGCCGAGAGGCCTTCAGTACCTTGCAGTGGAGAGTGGCCTTCCCTGCTGGAAAAAGCACGCCTCCCCCATAGGTGCGCAGAACAGAGCAGTCAGTGGTAACGAGCTCATTATTTCTAATCTTCTTGAACAAGCTTGTTGACATAACGTTAGCAGCAGCCCCCGTGTCGACTTTAGCAGAGAAGGTCGTGCCATTGACTGTGACTTGCACGGTTGGATCCGTTATCAGTGCAGGTGCATCTTTCAGCGAAAACACGCTGAGCTTGCTTTGGGAAGAGCTGGAGTCAGACAGAGGGAGTTCTTCATGCTGGTGATGGGAAGCAGACGTGGTATCAGCACGTGTCAGGTAGTTAGAGAATCTCTGCTGTGGCTGCACAGGCTTCCCACGGGAACGACATGCCGCTGAGAAGTGGTTCTGCTTGTGGCAGGAATTGCAAGTCTTGCCCAGAGCAGGGCACACATTAAAACGATGGGAAGCAAAGTTACAATTCGGGCAGCGTTGTGGGGGTCTGGTCCCGGGCAGGGGGTTTCCCCGTTTTTGCTGCTGCGTCGAGTACTGGCAGCTGGTAAAGCTAGCCACACGAATGTCATGACCGGGAGGCGACACCACAGAGGAGACAGCCTCTACCAAGCGGGAGGCATGCAGCACCTCGTCAAAAGTCAGATCGGGCTTGCGGAGAAGCTCAACCCTCAGCTTCTCATCCCGGAGGCCATAGACTAGAATGTCCCGGGTTAAAGTTTCAGGAGTCAGTGCATTTAGGGTGCAGCGATGAGCCAGGTGCCGCAGCGCGGCGACGAAATTGTCGACCAACTCACCCGGGTTTTGGCGGCGGCCGGATAGTTTGAACCACTCCAATATGCAGCTGGTCGGGATATCACCAGTAAACCTATACTCGGGATATCATCACACACCATAGTAAACTTGGCCAGTAGACATACCGGGTCCTGAGCATCTTCGTTGTCACCGTAGACCAACGACTCCGAACGTTTCAGGGCTTCGGGACTGGCCAAGTTGAGCAGGAGAGAGGCTTTGACTGCAGGGTGCGCGATCGTAACGTATTGTTCAAAGTCGCGTCTGAAAACGCTCCAGCGGTGAGCGATGTCAGAATCAAAAATCAAAACATCAGGTTTACGGCAAGCAGAAGCCATCATGGCAAAGGGAGGGGGGTACTGGGACTAAAGAAACAAAAACCGGTAAACAGAAGGTGCAAGGCAAGAAACTTCTGACGCCATGTAAAGAATTCCCTCTTACACATAGAGTCTTTACTACTACTTTATTCACTAGACACATACATCACTGCCCTAGCTGTACGTGGTCTGTCACGGATGCTAGAGAGAGAGCCAAGGGTGGGAAGGTCACAATTATACTGAATGATAAGGGGAGTGGTTAGAAGTGGTTATGTCACTATATTTAAAGGTGTACATGCATATCATCTACAGGTTTGAAAGTGCTAAAGCAAGCAGCCTTGCCTTTAGTTTTGAAAGTGCCAAAGCAAGCTGCCTTGCCTTTGGTTTTGAAAGTGCCAAAGCAAGCTGCCTTGCCTTTGGTTTTCAAAGTGCTAAAGCAAGCTGCCTTGCCTTTGTTTTTTAAAGTGCTAAAGCAAGCTGCCTTCCCTAATTAGAGCTGCCTTGCCTAATTAGAGCTGCCTTGCCTAATTAGAGCTGCCTTGCCTAATTAGAGCTGCCTTGCCTAATTAGTGCTGCCTTGCCTAATTAGTGCTGCCTTGCCTAATTAGTGCTGCGTTGCCTTCTTATATAATTAAACGTCTAATCTTGACCACTTCCTGTTTCCGCTTTATATTGATTTTAGAAAAAATGCTACCACGTACGGCTGTGATTTTTGGCCATCTTAATCAGAGTCCCCCTCCGCTCATCAGGTGTCAAGGATTTTTCCCATCGATGAAAAATAAAAGAGTTATTTTTGTTTTTAAAATGTTGAGATTCTCTCTCGTGAAGGCCACGCCCCTTCCGGAGTAACTATAACACCTGGAAGTGTGGAGTTGCCTCGGTTCTCTGTAAGATGGGGGAGCGAGAGGTCTCAATTCTCAGTCTGAGCTGTGAAAAACACTGAACACATGTCTACTAAACTGTGAGTGGTTTACTGACATGTCAGTGCCTTTAATGTGGTTTGAAAATGTAGTTTGAAAATGCAAAAGTGTGTTTTGGTTTGAAAGTGCTAAAGCTGTGTTGCCTTTGGTTTTGAAAGTGCTAAAGTGAGCTGCCTTGCCTTTGGTTTTGAAAGTGCTAAAGCGAGCTGCCTTGCCTTTGGTTTTGAAAGTGCTAATTTGAGCTGCCTTGGCTAATTTGAGCTGCTTTACCTAATTAGAGCTGGTCTTCTTCTCTTGCCTTCTACATAATTAAAAGTCTAATCTTGTCCACTTCCTGTTTGCGTTTTATATTGATTTTAGAAAAAATGCCTAGCTGTACAGCTGTGATTTTTGGCCATCATACTCAGAGTCCCACTCCGCACATCAGATGCTGAGGATTTTTCCCATTGATGAAAAAAAAAGATTTATTATTGTTTTAAAAATGTTGAGATTTGCTCTCCATGCCATGAAGGCCTTCTCGTGGGAGGGGGAGGGACTATAAAACCCGGAAGTGTGGACGTGGCTCAGTGTCTGCAAGATGGGGAGGGAGAGGTCATGACTCGCTGTCTTTTGTGGCCTTGCACCCTGCTTGAAATGGTATGAAACTGCACTTGAATTTGGTGCCCTTGCACCCTGCTTGAAATGGAATTTCAAGGTATAGCCGTGAGTCAACTGTGAGCCGACCATCCGTGAGTGAGTGTGCTGCCAGCACAACAGGCTTGAGTCACTGCGCCGCCAGCTCAAGAATCCATTTGGCCCACAGTATACATACTAGCTCTCTGGAAACCAGTCCCTTCAGTGCACTACACCCATACTAGCTTTCCATAAAGCCCCCCTCCCCCTCACTGGCCACTAAATTGGAATTGGTGGAGAGGTGGAATATTGCATTGGGGGACCAGCCCTCCCATGTGATGCTGGGACCCAATGGGTCCCACTTAGTCTAGTATGTTATTAACAATCTAGAACACAGAGTGCTGGAGGAACTAAGCGGGTCAGGCAGCGTCTCTGGAGAACGTGGACAGGCAACATTTCAGGTCGGGAAGGAGATAGATATGGGGAACTATATGGATGGATGCTGTCAGAGGCGTTTGCATGGGTCCCAGCTTTGCCTTCCTGTCTGTTGGCAACATTGAACAATTCTTGTTCCAATGTACACCTGCATCATCACCCTGTGGACTCTATCTCTGCTACATTGATGACTGCATCAGCTCTGCCTCCTGCACCCGTGCAGAACTCGTTGATGGCATCAACTTTACCACAAGCCCACTTGCCCTCAATTCATCTCAACACCTCTCTCCCCTTTCTCGATCTCTCTTGTCTCCGTCACAGGGGACAGACCATGGAATGTCTATTGTAAACCCAGTGAGCCACCCAGTTATCTTGACTCTTGTTCCTCCAGTCCTGCCTCAAGCAAGGTCATTAACTCCTACTTCCAATTTCTCCATCTCCACTACATCAGACCCCTTCCACTCCAGGACATTCACCATGTCCTATTTCTTTAGTAAACATGGTATCCCCCCTCTTCACCCACATTTTTTCACTGTCCAGCAGATCTGCTCTCACTCCCCCCTCTCCCCAGATGGAACAAGATACAGTTCCCTGGTCCTTAGTTTAGAGTTCCAGCAGCCGAGGCAGCGACGAGCATGTGTTCAGCGAGAAGGTCACCTCGCTTGCATTCCCTCTACTCAACCTACAACTGCATCAGGCTGCTTCTCGCAAACCATGCAGAACTTCCACCCTGCCCTCACATCCACTGCTATACCTCCGACACCTCTCTCCCCTTTCACAATCAGTCTCAATCACAGGGTGCCGAGTTTAGACCGACGGCTGTTATAAACCAAAGTTAGACACAAAAAGCTGGAGAAACTCAGTGGGTCAGACAGCATCTCTGGAAAAACGGAATAGGTGGTGTTTTGGATCAAGACCCTTCTTCAGACTGAGCATCAGGGGAACGGGAAACGAGAGATATAGACGGTGATGTAGAGAGATACAGAACAAATGAATTAAAGATATGGAAAAAAGCAACATTGATAAAGGAAACAGGCCATTGTTAGCTGTGGGCTAGGAGAAAAGGAGTTTCAGACAATGAGACTCAACAAGACGACTTTGACGCTAACCCACTGACTCCCGCAGTTATCTCGACCACATCTCCTACCTCCCTGCCTCTTGCAAGGATGCCATCGCTCACTCTCAATTCCTTCCTCTCCACTGCATCTGCTCCCAAGATGAGGACTTCCAGGACATCCAAGATGTCCTCTTACTTTAGAGAACATGGTTCCACCCCCCCCCCCCCTTGCTGTTGTGAAGTGATCCCTGACATGGTCACCTCTGCACCCTGCTCTCGTCATGCCCCCCCATGGAACAAGGGTCGAGTTCCCTGGTCCTTACCTTTCACCCCATCAGCATTCATCACATCATTCATTCCCGGCATCTCTGTCCGCAACATGATCCCATCACCAGTCACATCACCACCGCTTTCTGCAGAGACCACTCCCTCTGCCACTCTACCCACCTGATTCACCCTCTCCCCAGATACTTTCTCCAGTGACACCTGTCCCTCTACCTCCTTCCTCTCTCACCTCCATCCAGAGACACCAGCAGCCCTTCTCTGTAACGTGCATCCACTCTAATCACATCTGCTGCAGTTGCTCCTGATGCGGCCTCCTTTCTATCAGCAAGACCAACCGTGGACCGGGTAGGTGGCCGTTTTACTGAACGCTTGTGCTTGGCCTGCCTAGGCCTGCTGGCTTTCCCGGTAGCTACACACTTTAACACCCCCTCCCATACAAACCTTTCTGCCCTGGGCCTCCTCCATTGCCAGAGTGAGGGCACACGCAAACTGGAAGAACAGCACCTCACATAACACTTGGCTAGCTGACAGTATGGACATTGAATTCTCCAGCTCCAGAAGACATTGGTTAGGTCCCGTTACAAGAAGGATGCGGAGGCTTTGGAGAGGGTGCAGAGGAAGTTTAGCAGAAGGCTGTCTGGATTAGAGAGTTTCAGATCATAGGGGAGATTGGACAAAGTTGGATTGTTTCTGGAACTTTGGAGGTTGAGGGGAGACTTGGAGAAGTATATAAAATTATTAGAGACAATTAGAACCTTTCACCTAGGGTGGAAATGTCCAACACTAGAGGGCGGGAGAGGGTGAGGTGAGTTATGTTGTGAGTTAAGAGAGGGAAAGTTTAATTGAGATGTGCGGGCAAGTTGTGTTTTACACTGAATGTGGTGAATGCCTGGAATACATGGCCAGGTGTGGTGGTGGAGGCAGATATGATCGTGGTGTTTCAGCTGTTAGATAGGCACATGGAAGTACATGGAATAGAGTGATATAGATGATGTACACCAGGCAGCTGAGATCAGTTTAACTTGGCATCATGCTTGGCACAAACATTGTGGGCCGAAGGGCCTGTTCCTGTGCTGTACTGTTCTATGTTCTCCATATTTTACCAAAACTAAATCCACCTGCCATTGCTCTGCTAGATTACCATCCCAAAGTCACCATGATATCTAAGACTACCCTCTTCACAATCCGCATCACCAATGTTCATGTCAATTATACAGTTATAAATTGTTCCTCCATATTCACACCTTACTCGAGTTAGGAAAGTGGGCAGAGAAGTGGCCGATCTAATGTAGTGGAGCAAAGTGTGGAGCTATGCATTTTGGTAGTAGGAATAAAGGCGTAGACTATTTCTAAATGGGGAGAGAATCCAGAAATCAGAGGAGTAAATGGACTTGAGAGTGCTGATGCAGGATTCCCAAAAAGTTAATCTGCAAGTCATAGAAACATAGAAACATAGAAAATAGGTGCAGTAGGAGGCCATTCGGCCCTTCGAGCCAGCACCGCCATTCATTGTGACAATGGCTGATCATCCCCAATCAATAACCCATGCCTGCCTTCTCCCCATATCCCTTGATTCCACTAGCCCCTGGAGCTCTATCTAACTCTCTCCTAAATCCATCCAGTGATTTGGCCTCTGATGTCAAATCAGTAATGAAGAAAGCAAACTCAATGCTAGAATTTATTTCAAGAGGGCTTGTATACAAAAACAAGGATGTAATGCTGAGGCTCTATAAGGCGCTGGTCAGGACGCATTTGGAATATTGTGAGCAATTTTGGGCACCCTATCTGTGGAAGGAAGTGCTGGCTCTGGAGAGGATCCAGAGGAGGTTTACAAGCATGATCCCTGGAATGAATGGGTTAACATATGATGAGCATTTGTCAGCACTGCGCCTGCACTCGCTGGAGTTTAGAAAAATGAGATAAAGGCTTGGATAGAGTGGGTGTGGAGAGGATGCTTCCGCTAATGGGAGAGTCTAGGACTAGAGATCACAGCCTCATAATTAAAAAACGTTCTTTTAGGAAGGAGATGAGGACTCTGACCTTTCTTCCATCGAGGGGATTTATCACAGTCGCTGCCTCAAAAAGGCTGGCAGCATCATCAAGGACCCACACCACCCTGGCCACACACTCTTCTCCCTGCTACCTTCGGGTAGAAGGTACAGGAGCCTGAAGACTGCAACAACCCGGTTTAGGAATAGCTACTTCCCCACAGCCATCAGGCTATTAAACCTGGCTCGGAACTCTGAACATTAATATCCCTCCATCTGTTATTTGCACTTTATTAATTTATTAAGTCATGGGTGTATTTATGTATAGAATTGTGGTCAATGCTTTCTATGTTCTGTTGTGCTATACGAAGAAAGATTTTCATTCAATGACAATAAACTCTTTTGACTTTGACTTTGACTTTTTTGAAGAGGAATTTCTATAGTCAGAGGGTGGTGAATCTGTGGAATTCTTTGCACAGAAGGCTGTGGAGGCCAAGGCAATGGATATTTTTAAGGCAGAGATATATAGATACTTGATTAATGCAGGTGTCAGGGGTTGTGGGGAGTAGGCAGGAGAATGGGGTTAGGAGGGAGAGATAGATCAGCCATGATTGAATGGCGGAGTAGACTTGATGGGCCGAATGGCCTAATTCTACTATTCCTTATGACCTTATGCATATAACAGCTGTAAGATTACTAGCTTAAGGCTTCCAATCACAATATCCTTCCATCAGCACACTCTGCTTCTTGTACCAAGGCAATTTTGGATTTATTTGCTGGAAATAAAAGTATAGTCCTCATCAGACCTGCAGGGTACATAGCACATGTACACATACATAGTACACAGCACCTGAGGCACACATATAACCTGAGTATTTTTCCACTATATACTTCCAACCTGTTGCAATGGTTATTTTGGTCACTGCACCTGGTCTTTCTGCTCATGTGCAGAGCGGAAGGATGGGGAGAGGAGATGAAGAGCAAAACAAAAATAAAGAAACACAGGAAGGTAATGGATTGACCTTGTGCTCCTCCCATGGATATCAATGGCCACATCTTGACGAGCGCGGGTGTCAGGGGTTATGGGGAGAAGGCAGGAGAATGGGGTTAGGAGGGAGAGATAGATCAGCCATGATTGAATGGTGCAGTAGACTTGATGGGCTAAGTGGTCTAATTCTGCTCCTATCACTTATGACCATATGACCTGGCTTGTGCTCCAAGCTGAACGCTGGGAGTGGGCCTTCAATCACACGTAAGGAATATGCAGCACAACACTATGCTGATTAAAACGGTAAACTTAGTTTATTTCCTTTTCCCTTTGTTAATTAGATTCCCATTTCTTTAAAGTTGCTTTAAAGCTTTTTTGAATTATAATGATCTTTGCTTCAAGTGGTATTGAAAAAGACTTGAAAGGCCTCAGGCAATGGAATGCCATCAGAAGGCCATCAGCAGTTTTCCGGAGAGCCGCACGGCAGTGGGAGTATCCCGGGAACGGCGGCCCTTAGACCGGGGACCCGCCCGGAATATCCAGCTTCCAGGAGACTGAGACTCACCCGCCCGGTGGACCCAGCTCACCCGCTGCGGACCAGGTGACCCATGGGAACCCAACTGGAGGCCGGCTGAGCAGACCGGCTGTGGAGTGGGTCGACGGGGGAGTGGGCCGCTGGAGGCCCTGCAGAAGCCTGGGGCTCGGCTGGACCGGGCGTCGCTCCAAGAGGCCGTGCATGTGGACCGGATGGGGCCTACTGTGGTGGAGGACACCACAGCTACTCTTGGCCAGGCCAACCCTGCAACACCGCCAGGGCAACAGACCTTCACGGTCAGATCACTTAGAAACATAGAAACATAGAAATTAGGTGCAGGAGTAGGCCATTCGGCCCTTCAAGCCTGCACCACCATTCAATATGATCATGGCTGATCATCCAACTCAGTATCCGGTACCTGCCTTCTCTCCATACCCCCTGATCCCATTAGCCACAAGGGCCACATCTAACTCCCTCTTAAATATAGCCAAAGAACTGGCCTCAACTACCCTCTGTGGCAGAGAGTTCCAGAGACCCGCCACTCTCTGTGTGAAAAAAGTCCTTCTCATCTCGGTCCTAAAGGATTTCCCCCTTATCCTTAAGCTGTAACCCCTTGTCCTGGAGTTCCCCAACATCGGGAACAATCTTCCTGCATCTAGCCTGTCCAACCCCTTAAGAATTTTGTAAGTTTCTATAAGATCGCCTCTCAATCTCCTAAATTCTAGAGAGTGTAAACCGAGTCTATGCAGTCTTTGTTCATAAGACAGTCCTGACATCCCAGGAATCAGCCTGGTGAACCTTCTCTGCACTCCCTCTATGGCAATAATGTCCTTCCTCAGATTTGGAGACCAGAACTGTAAGCAATACTCCAGGTGTGGTCTCACCAAGACCCTATACAACTTACAACAACTGGGACTTGAAAATGTGCCAAACTGGCGACTCTGTACACTGTCTCATTGTACTCCTGCTGTACATGAGATGCTTATGTAATAGAAGGCAAACTTGCAAAATATTGATATTGGTTTTTTATTGGCACTTTTACTGAGATAGTAAAAACTCGTATTTGTTCTTTCCAGGCAAATCACACCATATATCCTCACCAAACCACACCAGGACATCGTGTCAAAAATAAACAGAGTGTAGAATATGATGTTACGTTTACAGAGAAAGTGCAAGTATAAGAAAGTGCAAGCACAACAACAAAGTGGATTGGAAGATTGAAATTCATCCTCAACATTCAAGAGGTCCTTTCAGAGATGCTGCCTGTCTCGCCGAGTGACTCGGTTTTGTGTCTATCTTAAGCCCATTCAGGAGTTTGATCACAGCGGTGAAGAAGTTGTTCTTGAATCTGGTCAGATGCTTATAAGCTTTTTTCATCTACTTCCTGACAGAAGAGGGAAGGAAAAGGGAAAGGCCAAGGTGTGAGTGGTCCTTGGTTAGGATGGCTGCTTTATCAAGGCAGCATGAAGTATAGATGGAATCAATTGGGAGCGGGGGGTTGGATTGTGTGATGGGCTGGGCTGTATTCGCAAACTCTCTGAAGTTCTTGGGGTCTTGTGCTGAACAGTTGCCTTCCGCAGCTGTAATGCTTCAGGATAGGACATTTTCTACTGTGCACCTGTGAAAATTTAGCAAGTCACTGCTAAGTTTCGGTCTTTTGAGGAAGTAGAGACATTGGTATGTATTTTGGCCATAGTGTCAGTGTGGTTGGACAGGCCAACATATTGGTGCTATTGATGCCTAGGATCTTGAAGGTCTCTCAACCATCTCCAGTTTTAGTTTAGAAATAGAACATGGAAACAGGCACTTTGGCCCACCAAGTCCACGCTGACTATCGATCACCCGTTCACAGTGATTCTATGTTATCCTGTTTTAAGATCCTCTCCTTACACACCTGGGGTCAATTTCCAGAGGCCAATTAACCTACAAACCCTTCAGGTGTTAGGAACATGGGAGGAAACCCACACAGTCACTGGGACAACATGCAAACTCCAAACAGACAGCATCTGAGTTCAGGATCGGATCCGGGTCTCTGGCATGCATGCCACTGTGCCACCCTTAGACCTCAGCACCAGTGATGCAAACTGAGGTGTGTACTCCACCTGCCTTTGTGCAGGCAAGGACTCGCCCCTTCGTTTGTTGATGTTGAGGGAGAGGTTGTTGTCTGGCCACTAAGCACTCCATCTTCTTCCTGTACTCCGTCTCGTCATTGTTTGAGATCCGGCCCATTCGGTTCTGTCATCTGTAAACTTGTGAATGGAGTTTGTGCAGAATTTGGTCACACAGTCATAAGTGCAAAGGGAGGATAGTGAGGGGCTGAGAACACGGCACTGGCATTGTGGAGAATTATAACAGACGAGGTTTAGTCATCTCTAACTTTATTGCGATCATTGGGTGAGGAAGTCAAGGATCCAGTTTGACGGGGGGTGCTGATTCCCCGGCCTGCCAGTTTGAAGATGAGTTTAGTTAGAATTACGGCATTGAATGTGGAGCTGCAATCAATAAATAGGAGCGGGGGTGGTGTTAATGGGAGAATAAGCAGAAGGAAGGGAAAGGGGAGCAGGGAGCTGGAGGGGTGGAAAAGGTAGGGATGAGAAGATTGTGAAAAGGGAAGCAGTTAACCAGGGGGGGGAGGTGAAATGGACAAGGGGATGTCCCCACAACATTAAATTCTAGGCGAATATTTGGTTGAATAACACTGGACAATAATTATCATATCATTGCTGACCTGAGATTGACTCAAACCATATGTTACTTCCTAGCCTGTGAATAAACCTCTTCTGCTTGCACTCTTTACATCTTTTCCAAATTGGGTTGTCCAGAACAGAATGTAATAATCCAATTATTGCCAAACCAGTGTTTTATAAAGTTTCATTATGACTTGCTCATCCTGTACTCTAGGCTATTACTAAAAGCCAGGACTCCCCTGTTTTTTAACCACTTTTCTCAATCAGTGTTATCACATTTAATGACCTGTGGACATAGACCCAGTTCCCATCTCTCTTCTTGTCCCTATCTCAGAACCGTGACCTCGTGTTTAAATCGCCACTTCCCAGTCTCCACATTTCTCAACCTTAAATATCATTTGCTGCTGTTTGCTCACCATCACCGTGACTCCACCATCTTGTCCACATCACCTTGAAGTCAACTACAATCTCCTGCACAGCATCCAAGGTTGGCCATAGATAGAAATAAGCAACAAAATTAATACGAGTGTATCGAGGTTAGGTCCATTGTAAATGCAGGAAGATCAGAGTCCAGTAGTCGGCATGAATTATTCACCAGGAATCGAGCATCCTTTCATTTTGATTGACAGAGCAGGAAAATAGTTTTGCACACGCCCTCCAATTTAATTGATAACATCAGAGATGAAAAATAAATCCAAGACTACATAAATTAGAAAGATGTGATCTACTGATACCGAAGA
This sequence comes from Raja brachyura, assembly GCA_963514005.1. The sequence continues at coordinate 93,015,289 of OY740787.1, read as the reverse complement.
TATAGCACTTAGAGCTAACGGAATCAAGCGATATGGGGAGAAAGCAGGAACGGGGGTACTGAGTTTGGTTGACCAGCCATGATCAAATTGAATGGCGGTGCTGGCTCGAAGGGCCAAATGCACCTATTTTCTATGTTTCACAACAACTGAACTTTCAAAGTCACCCAGGGTAGAGAATCACAGTTTCGCCATCCACTGAGTGAAGATATTTCTCATCTCACTTTGAAATGGCAAACCCTTGTTCTCAAACTGTGTCCACGGGTCCTGGACTTCACAGTCAGAGAAACATCTTGCCTTAAGGATTTTGAACGCTCTGATGAGATCTCCCCCTCATCCTCCTTTACTCGAATAGTACAGTGACAGTTTCCTCAATCTCACCATTCTAGAGCCACCCAGGTGAATCTTTACCGCCCTCTGTGCCAATGACATCCTCTCCAGCTGAGGATAGAGTCATAGAGTCAGTGATACAGTGTGGAAACAGGCCCTTCAGCCCAACTTGCCCACACCCGCCAACATGTCCCAGCTACACTAGTCCCACCTGCCTGCACTTGGTCCCTATCCCTGCAAACCTGTCCTATCCATGTAGACTGTACACAGTGCTTCAGCTGTGTTCCCATCCAGCCTCTTCAACTGTATCTCATAATGCAGACTAACATACCATTTATTCTTCTGTCGCTTGCTGCAACTGGAGCTTTTTGTTGTTCAGTCATGTACGTACACAAATACACACGGCACAGCTGGTAGTGCTGCTGCCTCACAGCGCCGGAGGCCTGGGTTTGATCCTCAGCTCGGATGCTGTCTGTGTGGAGTTTGCACATTTCTTCTGGGTGCTCCGTTTTCCACACATATCCCATAGATGTGCACATTTGTATGTTAACTGGCCTCTCGTGTGCAGGGAGTGGATGTTACAGTGGGATAATATAGGACTATAACACAGAACTGGTACCTATGGGTGATTAATGGTCAGTGTGGACTTGGTGGGCCAAAGGGCCTGTTTCTATGCTGAGACTCAATCAATGTCCAGATCTATAGAACATCAACATTACCCAATCTCTCGCCATTTATTTTTCTGTTCTATGCACCAACATGTTTCCATAATTGTCAAGTTTATTATTCTATGCACCAGTATAGTGAGGTGCAGGCATAATGAAAATCTTGCTTGCAGCAGCATCACAGCCACATACTGAGACCATAGAAAAACAAAAATTGTGCAAAAAGTACGCATTTTACAAGACAGTGAAAATGATAAAGATTGCAATAAATAAACAAGAAATCAGTCTACAAAAAACAATTAGACAGCATGTCCATGATGGTTTATTACACTTGGTCCTTGGTATTCCATTGCCAAGGTAGATTTAAGACTGAGCAGACGCAAGGTTGGATAAAGGCCAGAGATGAAAAGATAAACGGTGTGAGATCAGGATAGAAGAGGCGTGAATGGTGAAGTCTGATGGAAGATGGGAAGGAAATTGTGTAGGAACGAACTGCAGGTGCTGGTTTGAACTGGACATAGACACAAAAAGCTGGAGTAACTCAGTGGGACCGACAGCATCTCTGGAGAGAAGGAATGGATGACGTTTCAGGTCGAGCCCCTTCCAGTCTAGGTGGAGAACAGGAAGAAGCATCACCCATCCATGTTCTCCAGAGATGATGCCTGACCTACTGAGTTACTCCAGCACTTTGTCTATTTTTTGGGGTTGTGCTGGTTGACTCAAGAATCTGATAGTTGGAAGAAAGTAGCTGTTGCTAAAACCGGTGGTGTGGGACTTCACACTTCTGTACCTCCTGCCCAACGGTAGCAGTAAAGAGGGCAAGGTGGAGATCCTAGATGATAAACGCTGCCTTCTGGAAAACTCCCTTCTTGGGGCAACATTTCATGGTGGATTGGGCTAAATCCACCATATCAGCCTCTTGCATCCCTGTGCGTTGGAATTGCCACACCAGACCATGATAAAACCAATTAGGATATTTCCTACCGTGCATTTGGAGAGGTTTATTAAATACTCTAGTAATTTGGTGGCATGCAAATCCTTTTTAAACATCTAAGTAGAGGCACTGGCGTACCTTCGTCATGATTACACTTTTGTGCTGGGCCCAATTATTCAAGACGTTAATACCTAGGAATTTGAAGCCATTAACTCCCCCCACCATTGACAAACCAATGAACACTGAGTCTGGGCCCAGAGGGCACGGCCTCAGAAGAAAAGGACATACTTTAAAATGAAGATGAGGAGGAATTTCTTTAGCCAGAGGGTGGTGAATACGCAGGATTCGTTGCCACACACGGATGTGGAATCCAAGTCATTTGGTTGTTTTAAAGCAGATTGATAGGTTCTTGATTATTACGGGCTTCAAAGGTTCCAGGGAGAAGGTAAGAGAATGGGGTTGAGAGGGAAAAATAGATCAGCCATGATCGAATAGTGGAACACAATTGATGGTCAAAATGGCACAATTCCGCTCCTGTGTCTTGTGGTCGAACAGAATTGTATAGAATGTAATCTTCTACCTCTACTATTAATACATGTTTAATTGAAAACTGCAGTTCTCATACCAAATATATTAAATCTAATAGAGGAATTTGGTTCTTTCTCAGGATATAGAATTAACTGGAATAAAAGTGAAATCATGGCGATAAAACCCCAAGAGTCTACACATCTTTTAACATTTCCTTTTAGAACTGCTACAGAAACAATTAAATACCTGGGTATCCAAGTAACCAGAAAATATAATTATTTATTCAAGGCAAACTTCCTGCCTTTAGTTACTAAATTAAATGCTCTTATTCAATTCTGGAAAACACTTCTGATGTCTTTAATAGGCAGAATAAATGCCATAGAAATGATTTTCCTCCCACAAATTCTCTATCTATTTCAATCAATATATTTTAATTCAATTCATATATCTACTTACATTTTTTTTTAAACATGATTCCCAGGTTACAAATTTTATTTGGGATTATAAATCACATAGAATTCATAGACGATATCTATGTAAACCCAAAGAAATCGGTAGATTGGCGCTCACTGGCTGGATAATTTAATTCACTGGCTGGATAATTCATGTCAACAGGTAGATTGGTTAGTAATGGAGAGAGAGGATTGCTTGCCTTTTAATATTGGTGCAATCCTTCTCTCCCCAATAAAGTTGAAGAACACAATATACTAGAAAAAACCCGATTATTCATAGCACTTTACAAATTTGGAGACAAGTAAAATTCACTCTTAAACTAAGAAATCTGTCTTCTTTCTCCAATAGCTGATAACCCGTTGTTCAAACCATCTATTATAGATAAAACGATTATTCATTGGGAAAGACTAGGAATTACAAAGGTTGGAGATTTGTATGAAATGGGGAACCTCTTATCATTCCAGAAATTAGTCAAAATACAGTCTGAAAGGTAACCAATATTTTATATATCTTCAAATTCAAGATTATTTGAAAACATATACCCACGAATACCAAACTCTGTTGCCAGATATATTAGATATATTAGATGAAGGTATGAATAGAATGTGTTTCTATTGAGTCAATATTGAGTCAAATAATTTAATATCATACTTGTACAATATCATTCTAAATATAGAAATTCCATCATCAGATGTAATTAGAAGAGAGTGGGAGCAGGTACCAAGTCTAAAAATCCCCAAAGACAGATGGGAAAAATATCTCCTATATATACATAATTGTTCGATTAATGTAAGACATAATCTAATCCAATTCAAAATACTACACATACTTTATTACTCGAAAACTAAACTGAGCAAAATGTTTCCAAATGTATCTCCTATCTGTGACAAATGTCTATCTCAAGAAGCAACTATAACACACTCCTTTGCCTCTTGCATAAAACTTCATAAATTTTGCAAAGGAATCTTTGAAATCTTCTCAAAATTATTAAAAACAAAACTGGACCCCCATACAGAATTGATTATTTTTGGAATAACAGGAGTCTGCTCTGAGCTATCAATATTTCAAAGACGTTTCCTCAATTATGGCCTGATAATGGCAAAAAAGCGTATACTTAAATTTTGGAAAAATGCTTTTACCCCAACTCTTAAAATGTGGATTACAAGCATGTCTGAAATGCTGCATCTTGAAGATATGAGACTCGTCTTACCGGGAAAATCAGAGGATTTTTTAAAGATATGGTATCCTTTCATTGATTCATTACAAGTATAGTATGGTGTAACACAATTTTGGAATTAAACCGATTCACGGACAGGGTGATGAGAAATGAAGCAGGTATATCAACACGTTATGGTCCCTTTTTTCTTTTTTTTATTATTATTTTTCGTTTCTGTCTACTTACTCTTTTTTAGGTTTTTTTCGTATTTACTTTTTGAATACACTATTTGGTAGTTTAGGGGTTTACACATTCACTATTTCTTTCACTTTCTCTCTTGCTCTTTCTTTTTCTATTTCTTCTTTGTTAAATTTAAAATGGAAAATGTACAATAAATGTATTTTTTCATATGCCGCGGTTTATACTACTGTACAGTGATTCTAATAAAAATATTAATAAAATAAACATAAATAAATAAAATAAAACTGCAGCTCTCCTCCACAAGTCCATATAGGCTGTGGGCCGAGCATCACAAATGTGTCTGGAAATCAATTTTCGTGACCCACATCTTGGAACTACATGAACGTTTGCACAGATTTAGATGAAATATAATTGAGAAGGAAGTCATAACTCGTCAATGCCAAAAGCTGCACATTAATTAATTAAACTAATTTAGAAAATGAGATTGGAAAAGTAAGCACCATCTAGTGTCCAATGCCCATATTAGACCATGGGGAGCCTATTTCCGTGTTGCAGTCTATTTAAACTATATATTATTATACATGACGTGAATATGACTGGAATCATATATAATTATGAATAATTGTATTCTATAAAAATAATATCTATATTACTAAAAGTAAGATCTTGACCACTTCCTGTTTTTCTGTTTCATGATTTTTGATTAAAAAAATGCTGCAACTTACTCAGAGTGATTTTTGGCCATCTTACTCAGAGTCCCCCTCCGCTGCGCAGGACAAGAGGATTTTTCCCATCGATGAAAAATAAAAGAATTATCAATGTTTTTAAAATGTTGACATTCTCTCTGCAGCCCCTGCTGGTGGGAGGGGGGGAGGGACAATAAAACCCGGAAGTGTGTGCCTCACACTGTCTCTGCTAGATGGAGGAAGCAAGAGGGTCACGTCTCTCTGAGCTGTGACTGACACTGAACACATGTCTACTCAACTGTGAGTGCCCTTAATGTGGTTTGAAAATGAAAATGTGGGTGGTTTGAAATGCTGCACAGCAAATGGTTGTTGGTGGTGGTAACTGCTTTGAAATGCTGCACTGCAAATAGTTGGTGGTGGTGGTGACGGTGGTGGTGTTATTAGTTAAATGTTGAGAATCTCTTTCCTGTCAATCACGCCATGAAAGCCACGCCCCTTCCGGTGGGAGGGGGGAGGGATTATAAAACCCGGAAGTGTGGGTGTGGCTCAGTCTCTGCAAAATGGGGGAGGGAGAAGTCACGACTCTGTCTGAGCTGTGAATCAACTGAACATACTGAATGTCTATTGAACTGTGAGTGTGGTGTTTATGTGGTGTTTTGTGTGGGTTTATGGTGGTTTCACCCTGCTTGAAATGGTATGAAACTGCATTTGAATGTGGTGGCCTTGCACCCTGCATGAAATGGTATGAAACTGCATTTGAATTTGGTGAACTTGCACCCTGCATGAAATGGTATGAAACAGCACTAGTATTTGGTGGCCTTGCACCCTGCTTGAAATGGCATTAAACAGCACTAGCATTTGGTGGCCCTGCACCCTGCTTGAAGTGGTAGGAAAATGCACTTCAGTTTGGTGGCCCTGCACCCTGCTTGAAGTGGTAGGAAACTGCACTTGAATTTGGTGGCTCTGCACCCTCTTTATAGTGGGTATGAAACTGCACTTGAATTTGGTGACCTTGCACCCTGCTTGAAGTGGTCGGAAACTGCACTTGAATTTGGTGGCCTTGCACCCTGCTTGAACTGGTATGAAACTAATTGAATTTGGTGGCCTTGCACCCTGCTTGAAGTGGTAAGAAACTGCACTTGAATTTGGTGGCCTTGCACCCTACTTGAAATGGAATTTCGAGGAATAGCCGTGAGTCAACTGCTCGCCCACAGCCGTGAGTGAGCTGCCAGCACATCAGGCTTGAGTGGCTGAACTGTCACCCCAATAATCCAATTGGCCTACAATGTCCATACTAGCCCTCTGGAAACCAGTCCCTTCAGCCCACAATACCCATACAAGCACTCCAGAAGCCCCCCCCCCACTGGCCACCAATATTGGAATCGGTGGAGAGATGGAATATTGTGTTGTGAATGGGACCCAATGGATCCCACTCAGTCTAGTAACATTATAAAGATAAATCAAGTGAAGAACAAAATGATCAGCAAGGTGAGCATTACTTTTATCCTTGGAAACCTTGCTATTGATGTACTGAGAAGGCAGCCATGATCCCAGCATCCTCGCTACCTAGCGACAATAAAACAAAGTGTGGGATTGGCCAATTTGCGTATGATCTCAATGTCAAACGTGCATTGATTGGGTAATTACTACTACGAAAATTTGAGGTTTTTTTCATATTTCTTTAAATGTGCAGGTTTTGGTCTTGACGAGTTTCAGGTATGATTTATATAATATTTTTACACAATATGTTAAAATTTCAGGTAGTTCTGTGAGTTGGGTCACAAAACTAAACGAAAAAGCTCCTCAGCCTAATACTGCTGAAGTATTCCTTGAACAACTCACTATGGCAATGTGTTCTAGTGAACTGGACATTCCTTGCGGCAACTTGTCTCTCAATGTAGACTTTGTATGCACAAGCCTGGTCCAGACCAATGTAAAGAATAGACGATTCTTGTTGAAAAATAATTATTTTTCATGCAATTGCACCCTGTTATTGCACAATAAGGGAGCAGAACCCTGTTTGTTTCATGAAAATGGGGAAACGTAATGAGCATCTATATTACTAAAAGTGAGATCTTGACCACTTCCTGTTTTTCTGTTTCATGATTTTTGAAGAAACGCTGCCACTTACGGCTGTGATTTTTGGCCATCTTACTCCGAGTCCCCCTCCGCTGCGCAAGACAAGAGGATTTTCCCCATTGATGAAAAATAAAAGAGTTATTAATGTTTAAAAAATGTTGCATTCTCTCTGCTGCCCCTGCTGGTGGAAGGGGGGGAGGGACTATAAAACCCGGGAGTGTTGTGCCTCACTCAGTCTCTGCAAGATGGAGGAAGTGAGAGGGTCACGTCTCTCTGAGCTGTGAATAACACTGAACACATGTCTACTCAACTGTGAGTGTCCTTAATGTGGTTTGAAAATGAAAATGTGGTAACTGCTTTGGAATGCTGCACTGCCAATGGATGTTGGTGGTGGTAACTGCTTTGAAATGTTGCACTGCAAATGCTTGTTGGTGGTGGTAACTGGACAACTTCCTGCTTGCACTGTATATTGATTTTAGATAAAACGCTACCATTTACAGCGATGACTTTTGGCCATCTTACTCAGTCCCCCTCCGCTCATCAGGTGCAGAGGATTCTTCCCATCAATGAAAAATAAAAGTGTTATTAGTAAAATGTTGAGAATCTCTTTCCTGTCAATCACGCCATGAAAGCCATGCCCCTGCCGGTGGGTGGGGGAGGGATTATAAAACCCGGAAGTGTGGGTGTGGCTTAGTCACTGCAAGATGGGGGAAGGAGAGGTCTGAGCAGTGAATCAACTGAACACACTGAATGTCTATTGAACTGTGGTGTTTTTGTTGTTGTTTATTTTTGTTAGAAGTACAATAGTGTGGTACTTGAGTACCTAATACATACGTACATATTTCCATTCTTGTACAACTTCGTATTTTTAATTTAATAATAAAAGAACAATGAGAGGAAAAAAAAGAGTGTCAGAATAGATAGACAAGCGAGTAGAAACAGGTAGCAAAAGAAATAAAGGACAGAGATGAGAGGCTAACAAGATTGAAAGAAAAGGAGAAATTAGAGAAAAGAGAGATTAGGAGAGATCTACCTATTTCGTATTTTTGCCCATCCGTCACCCGGTTCTAAACCATTTAATTTCTAAGGTTATGTTATGTTGCACCATATGCTTGTAAAAAGTTGATAAAAGGAGACCAAGTCTTTAAGAATTGGTCTACTTTGCCTAGTAGGAGAAAGATGTAGCGTTTCCAACATATTTGAAATCCACATTTTGAATGTTGGCGTGGTTGCGTTTTTCCAAAATTTGAGTATAAGTTTCTTTGCTGTTATTAAACTGTAATTAAGAAAAGCTTCTTGGAATATAGTTAGTTTACTTCCCTCTTCCATTGATCCAAAGATAATCAGTTCTGTATTGAGGTTCAATTTTGTGTTAAATAGTTTTGTAAAAATTCCAAACATTTCATTCCAAAATGTATGCAGTTTTATACAAGAGACAAAGGAATGTGCTATAGTGGCATTTTGAGTTAGACATTTGTCACAGATGGGGGGAAACATTTGAAAATATTTTATTCAATCTAGTTTTCGAATAATATAATCTATGTAAAATTTTAAATTGAATTAGGTTATGTCTTACATTAATTGAACATTTATTTACATATAATAGATTTTTTTTCCCATCTATTGTTCGGAATTTTTATCAATAACTCTTGTTCCCAGTCTCTTCAAATTGCCTGTCATTGGTGTTTCTATATTTAGAATTATATTATATAAGGATGATATTAAATTGCTTGATTCTGCCTTTCTATTCATTCCTTCCTCTAATAAATCTGGGGTTAGAGTTTGATATCCTTGTATATATTTTTTCAAATAATCTTGAATTTGAAGATATTTAAAATATTGATTACTTTTCAAATTATATTTTAGTTGTAATTGTTGGAATGATAAAAGTTTTCCCATTTCATACATATCTCCCATCATTTTAATTCCTATTCTTTCCCAATTCTTTCCCAGATGGTTTGAAAGAGGGATTATTAGCTATTGGAGAAAGAAGCGATAATTTTTTTAATTTTAAAGTTAATTTTATTTGTTTCCAAATTCGTATTGTACTGTGAATAATTGGATTCTTCTTATATATTATATTGTTCAGTTTCATCGGGGAAAGAAGGATCGCTCCTATATTATAAGGGGAACAAACCTCTTTCTCCATTCTTATCCAATCTACCTGTTGGGCAGAACTGTCCAACCAGAAGACTATATTTTTAATATTCACTGCCCAATAGTAATGCAATAAGTTAGGGTGTCAGTCCACTTGATTCTTTAGATGTACACAAGTGTTTTCTTTGAATTCTGTGTGATTTATAATCATATATGAAGTTTATAATATCGGAATCTAGTTTTTTAAAGAATTGTTTTGGTAAGTATATTGGTATTGATTGAAATAGATACAGTATTTGTGGTAAGATCATTTTTATCGCATTTATTCTGCCTATTAAGGACATCGGCAGTGTTTTCCAAAATGTAATCAACCCATTTAATTTAGTTAATAAAGGCATATAGTTTGCGTTGAGTAATGATTTATATTTCCTAGTGATTTGGGTGCCCAAATACTTAAATTTTTCTGTTGCAATTCTAAAAGGGAATTTCAACAGATGTGTTGGCTCTTGAGGTTTTATTGTCATAATTTCGCTTTTGTTCCAGTTTATTCTATATCCTGAAAAAGAACCAAATTCCTCTATTAAATTTAGTATATTTGGTATGTTAATTTGCAAATTTGTAATATATAATAATATGTCGTCTGCATATAATGAGATTTTATTATTCGAGTGTTTGGTATTATATCCATGAATATTCGGATGACTTCTTATACTTTCTGCTAAAGGCTCTATCACTAGTGCAAATAGCAGGGGCGATAGTGCGGACCCCTGCCTATTGCCCCTTGCTAATTGGAATTTCGGGGATAATATATTATTAGTCAGTATTCTAGCCGTCGGCTTATCGTATAAAAATTTTACCCATGAGATAAAGTTATCTCCCATGTTAAATTTTCGCAATACTTTGAATAAATATTGCCATTCTACTTGATCAAAGGCTTTTTCTGCATCCAATGAAATAATTGCTAGGTCTTCTTCAGTATTATGTGAGTACATTATATTAAACAGCCGTCTCAAATTGTTAAATGAGTATCTCTTTGGTATAAACCCTGTTTGGTCCGTGTTTATCAGTTTGCTAACATATTTACTCTATCTTCTCGCTAGGGTTTTTGCTAATATTTTTTTATCTGTATTTAGGAGTGCTATGGCTCTATATGAGCCTGGGTCTTCTAGATCTTACTCAGTCCCCCTCCGCTCATCAGCAGCAGAGGATTCTTTCCATCAATGAAAAATAAAAGTGTTATTAGTTAAATGTTGAGAATCTCTTTCCTGTCAATCACACCATGAAAGGCACGCCCCTTATGGTGGGAGGGAGAATGGATTATAAAACCCGGAAGTGTGGGTGTGGCTCAGTCTCTGCAAGATGAGGGAGGGAGAAGTCACAACTCTGTCTGAGCTGTGAATCAACTGAACATACTGAATGTCTATTGAACTGTCTGTTTATGTGGTGTTTTGTGCAGTTTTATGGTGGTTTCACCCTGCTTGAAAAGGTATGAAACTCCATTTGAATGTGGTGGCCTTGCACCCTGCATAAAATGGTATGAAACTGCATTGAATTTGTTGGCCTTGCACCCTGCATGAAATGGTACGAAACAGCATTAGCATTTGGTGGCCTTGCACCCAGCTTGAAGTGGCATGAAACTGCACTTGAGTTTGGTGGCCCTGCACCCATATAACCATATAACAATTACAGCACGGAAACAGGCCATCTCGGCCCTTCAAGTCCGTGCCGAACAACTTTTTTCCCTTAGTCCCACCTGCCTGCACTCATACCATAACCCTCCATACCCTTCTCATCCATATGCCTATCCAATTTATTTTTAAATGATACCAACGAACCTGCCGCCACCACTTCCACTGGAAGCTCATTCCACACCGCTACCACTCTCTGAGTAAAGAAGTTCCCCCTCATGTTACCCCTAAACCTCTGTCCCTGCTTGAAGTGGTAGGAAACTGCACTTGAATTTGGTGGCCCTGCACCCAGCTTATAGTGGTATGAAACGGCATTTGAATTCGGTGGCCTTGCACCCTGCTTCAAGTGGTAGGAAACTATACTTGAATTCGGTGGCCTTGTACCCTACTTGAAGTGGTAGGAAATTGCTCTTGAATTGGTGGCCTTGCACTCTGCCTGAAATGGTAGGAAACTGCATTTGAATTTGGTGACCTTGCACCCCGCACCCCCCCCCCCCCCCCCCCCACTGGCCACCAATATTGGAATTAGTGGAGAGGTGGAATATTGCGTTGGGGGAACAGCCCTCCCGTGTAAACATGGGACCCAACGGGTCCCACTTAGTCTAGTTTGTTATATATCTCTCCACATCACCATCTATATCTCTCATTTCCCTTTCCCCTGACACTAGTTTGAAGACTGTTCTGCACCCGAAACTTCACCCATTCCTTCTTGCCAAAGATGCTGCCTGTCCCGCTGAGTTACTCCAGCTTTTTGTTACTCTAAGGAAAACCAAGTATGTGTAGGAATTTGCAGCAGATAAAGCATTTGGCAACAGGAAATAAAGTCACCTAAGATAGACACAAAAAGCTGGAGTAACTCAGCGGGACAGGCAGCATCTCTGGAGAGAAGGAATGGGTGACGTTTCGGGTCGAGACCCTTCTTCAAACACCTTCTCCATTTGTGTGTTGAGACCATTAGGTCTACGTCATAATTGCTTGCTTTGTCAGTGGTAGATGAGAAGAAGCTAGCTACAAGTTTACAGCCAAACCCTAATCTTGACTGAGGTTGCGGCAGCTCTCAAGTAACATTTGTGATCTCTTTTCTGAACCAGTAGTTCTGGTTGAAGCCGAGCCAACTATTGTTTTCCTTCAACCCCCAGGATATGCCCTCTTACTCCATGCCCTTCCCGCACCAGCTTGTCCAAACACCTTCTGCTCTACCTGTATTCACCAGTCAAACTGTATTCCAAAAGAAAACCCATGTTGGCACGCAAACGCATACATGAGTACGTTAGCAAGGGTAACCGAATGTACAGCAGCCAGTTCACATACTGTCAAGCACAGAAATATAGGTGGATATAAAGACCTTACAAGCAACCATATGAAATATAAAAAACAAATTAAAGTCGCTTCAGCTTTACAGATTAAAAGAAAACGTCATAATCTGCCTGCTGTTATTATAGTTTAAGAAAGAACTGCGGATGCTGGAAAAATTGATGGTAGCCAAAAAATGCTGGAGAAACTCAGCGGGTGCAGCAGTATCTATGGAGAGTAGGAATTGGCGACGTTTTGGGTCAAAACCCTTCTTCAGTCTGATGTCAAGATGGGGGCAGGAAAAGGAAAGGAAGTAGGTGGGGACAGTAGGACTTGTGGGAGAACTGGGAAGGGGGCGAGGAGGGAGAAAGCAAGGGCTATCTAAAATTAGAGAAGTGTATGAACATTGACTTCTCTAATTTTAGACCGCCCTTGCTTTCTCCTTCCCCTCCCTCTTCCCAGTTCTCCCACAAGTCCTACTGTCTCCGACTACTTCCTTTCTTTTTCCTCCCCCCTCCCCGACATCAGTCTGAAGAAGGATCTCAACCCAAAATGTCACCACCTTCTTCTTTCTATAGATGCTGCCTCACCCGCTGAGTTACTCCAGCATTTTTTTATCTACCTGCTGTTATTAAAGGTTTGTGTGTGCAACGACTCGATCAGAAATAACACATGGCACACTGCCCAGAAGTGTGCACACTTGCATCTCTAGTGCCATTACAATGCTGCATTGCTTAAAAAGAGACATTGCATATTCCAATTTGCCTCTCAACATATGGAACTCCCTCTCAGAAAATCAACTGGGAAAGTTTGCTCAACCCTTGAACTCTTCAATAAAGGACAGCACAGTTTTAATGACAGAGAAACATCTACATACAGATGGAATAGCACAAGCAATCATAATGCACAAGTACATTCATCCCCTCCACTTTGCTCTCTATTTCATTGGAGGGGAGGACGAGTCAGATTTTGGTTTTGAATCCTCCTCTGAAAAAGGCACTGATGTACAGTGTCCTTCTAGGAGCCCTCTTGATAATCATCCCACTGTCTGTACGATATAAATAAGCCTGGCCACTGGGGATCAATAAACTATACAAAAAAGTTCAGTTCTCCCGAGATATTCACCTCCGCTGTAGTTCAAATCATATGGTACTCGCGCAAGAAGCTTTTCGATAATTTATCTATCCATACCCCAGTCAAATATCAAGTAAAGCATTCCCTTGAGACTGAGAACTAGGCTATGACCTCCCGTAGACTGTACAGTTTCCACCAACAGGCAATGCATTTGCTCTTCAAGGCTTTCCAAAACTCCACTATTTGGTAGTAGGTATTGTGAAATGCAGAAGCACATGTGTGTCATGTGCAACTGGATGATATTGTGCTGTTCCATTACAGAAATTCTATTTTCTGGACAGTCATAAAGCAGCTAACATTGATGAAATCGCTCGGTCTTCAGAACTCTCGGGTATTTTATAGCTGATTGGAATATAAAATATTCGTTCTCTGAAATGGAGAAAGACACTTCTTATGAAATCTTTGTCGTTTGATACAACTGTGAAACCACGGCCATCTGGTCATTGCAAGGGCTAGTCTAAAAGAAGCAAAGGTGCTGTTACTGCCATGTAATCAAAGCTTTGTTTTAAAGTTTAATAAATAGCAATGCAGTCAGTAGCTCACGGGTGCAGTTGTTGCTTTAAATGTTTTATGCGATGCAGAAGGAGAGAGAAATTGAGTCTTTGGAATCTTCACAACAGGTTAACCGAAATTTTTTTTAATAAGAAAATATATATTTCCTGCACAGACACCATGAATGTGAGTACATTATACTGTTATCACAATATACCCTTGTTAATACAGGACATAACTAAAGTTTCATAACCAGTGTTATAAAACACTCTAAGAAGCCACACTTTATTTAATTGACTTCCGTCAATTAAGCTTGAAATGACATCATATAAATGTGATAGTCTCTTCGCAATATATTACATAGACTGTGCCACTAAAACACCTGGGTGTAAAGGCTGAAACCTATTCAAATCAGCTGTAGGTATATACAAAAACTGAAAGAGATCAGTTTAAAATGTAATGAAATAAAACAATCCATTGGGAGTGTACTTGCAATGTAGTGGTCACAACTTGCTTATAAAAAAGTGTTCTTAGGATTCTTTTTAAGTGTTGCGTATTCAAATCATTCATGCATGGAGAAAATATTTCAACCTTTGATTTGCATTTTTCCATCCATATTTTTCGATTCACAATCTCCAAATTACCTGCTGAGATTTGGAAATTAGCTGCAAGTAGCCAGGCATTTACACATGCAGCAACCATGGCCACGCTTGCATCAACAAGCACTGGAAATTTCAATGCAAATCCTCACAAAGCTTTCTGTTTTATTTGCTGAGAACCGGAAGGGAAACCTCTTTTTGTACTTCTGCATTGAAGGCAGTAATTTACAAATGCTAATAAAACCTGCATGGCGGCAAAAGACCAGACAGGTGTTAAAATCCAAATGGCAACATTCAGAGAAAAGGGGCCAAGAACTAAAAGTGATGGAACAAATGAGGGAGAACTGGGAAATTTCATTGAAAACACAACAAAAAAAAAAAAAACTGCATGTGTTTCAAATGGCCTACACAGGTATCACTTCAATATCATACTCTGAAAATATTCTCCAAAGCAATGTGTGCGTTTTTATTTTTTACCATTGTCCAAGAAAATCCGGGTGCCAATATTGGGCAACAATTTAGAAACAAGGAACCACAGAAGCTGGTTTATAAAAATATTTCCTTGCATTGATGAACTGGAAGAGACAATAGCACGAGGTGAATATTTCATTCTGCCATCTGTGGCATTTTTAGTGCTTTGCCAAGGCAATAGTGAACACTGTAAAAATGCCAATATTCGGGTAAGTGGATGCACAAGCCAATTATGCAGCAATGCCCATTTGTAGGTACAAGTTTATACACCTGCAATACCAAGCAATACCAAGCACACATCAACATTACAGCGTGTCACGTTTCAGGATATAGAGCTGGTCTCTCAATACGACTGTCGGGAGGAGAGCATGGTTTTCCTAAATTGATCCGCTAATATTACTCAGCCTCAAAATCTTCCTTCTTTCACACAACCTATGATTCTCCACTGAGATCAGGTTTTACTGGGCACTGGACAAAACCATCACAATCTATTTGTTGAAGTCCAGTCTCTGTTTAAGCACAATGCCCAAACGTTGAAAGGGAAAAAGGCAAACCTACTACAAAGGGTCAATGAAAATGGGTGACAGAATTCCTTCATTACCTGTCCCTGAGTTGGATTTATACCTGGATCTTGATGTGAAGGCTGGTGTTCCCCTTCCCTGAGGAAAATCTTTTTGGAGTATGAAATGTTAGAATCCATTCAATCTACCTGTGGAGGCCTATTACAGATGCAGTTCCAAATGAAACAGATAGTTGTGGTTCATCAAATTCATATCATATTTTACATTCTCGACAGAGCTTCAAAACAAAATCATATATTTTATTTCACACCTTTTAAATATTACGTTTTCTTTAGGGTGTTATGTGGAGGTAAATTCTTTACACCAGGTATAGCCTTCATTCAGCAAACAATACACTACCCAGAAAAATCTGTAGAAAACACTATTTAAAAAAACAAAATTCAGAAAAGTAACCAATCACACACTAAACAGCTGCAGCAAGAGTAGATTTTTCTTCCGATTCAATAAGGAGGGGAATCAAACATTCTGTTTTTGTTTTGTATAAGCAGTCATATTGAGATTGGACTTTGCTCTCCGCTGCATTATTTCTTCCTTGCTTCCTGAACGACTAATATTTCTTCATGAATCACTGCACACAAAAACTGCAGTCCAAGGTGACTTGTGCAAAAACGGATCAAGGCCGAGCTCTCCACTGAAACTCCCACCTGCTGTCCATTTAGAGCTTCTGACTGGACCCCAACAGGTTGTCTACTCATGACAGAAATTGCTGCAGCGCTGTTTTTGCCCTGTAATAGATTGAGAATTAGTGTTTGGCAATGCCATTTTTACTGTGGTCATGCAAGGTTCCAACAAAGCATTATTGTGGTTAGGAAGTTAAATAAGATCACATTTTCTACAGTGACTCAATTAATCTCTGCATGGATATCCATCTCACTGCAGTGTGTGCAAAATACTGAACATACTGAATATACAAAGCTTAACTTTAGTTTAGTTCAGTGAGACAGCGCGGAAACAGGCCCTTCAGCCCACCGGGTCCGTACCCACCAGCGATCCCCGCACATTAACACTATTCTACACACACTAGGGATAATTTACACTTAATCCAAGCCAATTAACCAACAAACCTGTACATCTTTGGAAACCAAAGATCTCGGAGAAAGTAGGATTCTTTAAGAATAAAGGGAAGACTGAGATGAGAAAAAACTTTCTCAGAGTTGTGAATTTGTGGAATTCTCTGCCAGAAGGCAGTAGAGGCCAATTCACTGGATGAATTAAAAAAGGTTAGATAGAGCTCTAGCAGAATCAAGGGGTATGGGGAGAAGGCAGGCACGGGTTACTGACTGTGGATGATCAGCCATGATCACAATGAATGGTGGTGCTGGCTCGAAGGGCCAAATGGCCTCCTCCTGCACCTATTTTCTATGTTTTTATGTTACTAAAACCCACGCAGTCATGGGGAGAATGTACAAACTCCGTACAGACAGCACCTGTAGTTGGGATCGAACTGGATCTCCGGCGTTGCAAGGCAGCAACTATACTGCTGCGGCACCATGCTGCCCTGCTGTGCATGCCAATGAAGGTAATGCCAAATATGAAAATGGCAGCATGGATTCTTGAATTTGTTAGACATTCTTCACTTCATTTTATTCAAAGAGAAAGAAATTATTGTTTCAATAGAATGGAAATCATCTTGTACCTATGATTAACACTAATAATTGCAAAACGTTAACCATAGAGACAATACATATAAATAAATACTTCAAGACAAGCTCAGGTCAATTTTACGTTTCAAACAGAAACTGAGAAGAAATTACCAAACAGGCTACAGTAGAGCAGAATTCAATGCTGTTGGTTGCAAGTTCAATGAGATTGGATTCTCTCATCTACCTTTAAAATGTAAGATGATCAGAAATTCAAATTTGTGCAGAACATATTTTATATTTCAATCTTAGATTTGTTTTACCTTCTACTGATTGCCCTAGCGAGGTCCCCAATGTAACATACATAAGATTTCAAACGTAAGCCCATATGACATAGTTGGGGCCAGCCATTTTTGGCACATGCTGCTTGATAGTATTTATGACATTAGCCAATTATTAAAAATGATTAAAGCCAACGCAAGATACAACAAATTTTGTCAATGCTTACTTGTCAGAAAGGTTGAGATCTGTAGTTTGAACCAATTTATGTAAAATATCTACTACTCCTAATTCTCTCAGCTTATCTTGTCGTTCATGGGAACCTAATAAAATTAAATACAAGTTATTCCTTCATAATCACCTGTCACTGTCATAAATCTAGCACTTTGCATCTGCAGATTGAAAGCACTTTATTGACATTCCCTTTGCGTATTTAATTGAAAATAATAACAAACTATGCAATAAATTTATTTCAAAAACAATTCATTTCAAAATTAGTGGGATGTGTGGTCTATTTGGAACATTAATGACATTTTCTTAATCAAGGACGTTTAATTGGTCCTTTTTGTTTTTTTAAAGAAAAGCCTTCTAACTGAAAGAGTAAATAATTCATGTTCAGTACGGTGTTTACTACAGTACAGGTATGAAAGATGAGATTACATTGTGGTTCAGTCATTGGAATCGAGCGAGAAAGGAAGAGGACAGACACAAAATGCTGGAGTAACTCAGCGGGACAGGCAGCATCTCTGGAGAGAAGGAATGGGTGACGTTTCTGGGTCGAAACCTTTCTTCAGAAAGGAAGAGGGACACGTTTAAAAGGGAAGGAAATGGAAGGGATCTGAAAGGGAGGAAAAGCAACAAGGAGATCATTAAGGAAAGGGTTCTGAAGATGGGGTGGAACTTTGTTTCCATGTACATGTGAGTGCAACATCTGTGCAGCAAAGTCCGTTTCCAGGATCAAGGTGATGAATCCGTGCATTTCACATATATTTTAGTATGTAGAATAATGCGTTGAAGAGGGGTTGATAAAGTAGGGGAGGGCTTCGAGGTAGTTTGTGTGTTAATAACCAACTTCAGGTGGGGAAAGATGACTATGGTTGTCTGTGCATCTATAACCTGTTGTGCACAGCTACACCTCTGGCATTGTCCTTTTAGTGTGACAATGCCTGGAAGAAACAAAGTGCAGGAGTAGGTCAGGCAGCATCTCTGGAGAGCGTGGATAGGTGACGTATCGAGCTGAGACCCTTCTTCACACTAAGGGGGTGTCCTGACTCAAAGTGCATGTTCTCTAGAGAACTGTTCCGTTTCTCCAGCATTCTGTGCTTTTTGTGTAAACCAGCATCTGTAGTTCCTTGTTTCTACATTATTAGACTTAATTCCTCTGAATTAATTACAGAGCTACGCCCTTGAGGATTAATGCCAGACTTTGGGTGGATCAACAGTATTACTTTCTTCCTACTTTTAATCATAATAAATGGGCACTTCCCACAACTGAAGAAACAGTTAGACAGGTACATGGATAGGACAGGATTGGAGGGATATGGGCCAAATGAAGGTAGTAGAGCTAGTGTACATGCGACACAAAATGCTGGAGTAACTCAGCGGGACAGGCAGCATCTCTGGAGAGAAGGAATGGGCGACATTTCGTGTCGAGACCCTTCATCAGACTGATGGGACATGTTGGCCGGTGTGGGTAAGATGTGTTCCACGCTGTAAGACTCTGACTCTACAAGATTATTGAGTATTGGTGTACAACAACCATTCCAGATTGAAAGAGATTGTGCAGAAGTATCTCCCACCCTTCAGAAACAAATGGAAGCGTCATCCTGCCCAAGAAAAAGGAGAAGAACCAACTGTCCCATAAACCTGCGGCTTGGAGAGCGATTAAAAAAACACTTCCAAGTCTCACCACGGCAAGTGAGAATTTTAATTTCAAGTCATTAAATAAATTTGGCTGTTGCTACTATGAGTAATGAAATTACATGTGAATTGGATGTGATTTTATGATTATCTGGTAGTTGTACGGTTATCATTACTGATAATAACTTTTGATTCCATATTTATTATTCCAGTTTAAATTCCCCAGCTCCATAGTGGAATTAAAACTCCAGCCTCCAGATGTATACTTCAGGCTTCTTGATAAAGATCCAGTAACAACCACTTCAACTTATTCTGAGTGTGAAACCCATGTGAAAACTACACAATTCACACAATTAGTCTTTTAATATTCCAGTAAGAATTTTTTTAGGTAAAAAAAAATAACAATGAGACAAGTTTAGTTTAGAGATCCAGCGCGGAAACAGGCCCTTCAGCCCACCGAGTCCGCGACATCCAACGATCCCCACACATTAGCACTATCCTACACACACTAGGGACAATTTACATTTATACCAAGCCAATTAACCTACAAACCTGTACGTCTATTGAGTGTGGGAGGAAACTGAAGATCTCGGAGAAAACTCAAGCAGTCACGGGGAGAACGTACAAACTCCGTACAGACTGCACCCGTATTCAGGATCGAACCCAGGTCTCTGGCGCTGTGAGGCAGGAACTCCACTGCTGCGCCACCGTGCTGCCCTATTCCTTGTGAGCCACATGCAACCAAAATTCAAAAGATAATGACAAATCTTACCTTCCTCTTCACTCCATATGAGATTGGATATACAAAAGGTAGCAGCCAACTGGAGCTTTACATTTGAATGACCCTGGAAAATAATTAATTAGATTCATAAACTAAAACATGTAACATATATTTAACGCTAGTTTCCCAGTCTGTAGAATTATCTTTCAGATCAGTCATGTACCCTCTGAGTTCAGAGATATAAATGCCATTTGCTTATTAAGAACAGCGCTGAAATCTTTAGTCAGAGGGTAGCTTAATCTGTGGTGGCCAAGTCGGCGAGTATTTTTAAGGCAGAGGTAGAAGTTGTTGATTAGAACGTATGTCAAGGGTTATGGGGAGGAGACAGGAAGATGGGATTAGAAGGCAGAGATCAGCCATGATTGAATGGCGGATTAGACCCGATGGACCGAATGGCCTAATTTTACTCCTATAACTTGTGAACAAACACTGAATAACATCCAGTGTTCATTTTGTTCGGGAACTGGAATCAAATTTGGAGATATGTTTCATCATGCCATGGATGGAAATTCATACAGGTGATTCCAATGACTGATGGTACAAAGTCAATGGTCATTTTTCTAGTGTTTGATTACATCCACATCACATCAGCGAACTGCTTGAACCAGTAGCACGGCACAGTGGCCATCACGGTGGAAAATGGACCCTTGTGCTGCGGGTAGAATTGCTGCCTCTCAGTGCCAGAGACCCAGGTTCGATCCTGACTTTGGGTACTGAGTGGAATATGCACGTTTGCCCTGTGACAGCGTGGGTTTCCACCGGGTCTTTTGGTTTCCTCCCACATCCCAGAGACGTGCGAACATGTTCATTAATTAGCCTCTGTAAATTGTCCCCAGTGTACAGCAAGTGGATGCAAAAATGGGTTAAGATAGAACTGGTGAAGACGAGCGAGTGATCAATGGTCGGCGTTGACATGGTGGACTGGAAGGCCTGCTTCCATGCTGTAACTTACAATCAATTAATTGGAGGGCATTGCCAATGGGGTTAATATTTCTGAGAGTGCTTGCATTAGACAAAGGGAGTGAGCCTAATGCCTAACTCATGGAGGCATTCTACGTTTGCACATTACCAGTGGATAGCTGGAGTAATAGATATAGCAGGGGACATCATATTTCTAGTGGAACTATCAAGAGCCCAGCTTGTGCAAATAAGGGAGGGGACTATCAAGAATGATCAGCAGAAGAACCGCCATTGTAACTATCGGGAGGGAATAAGAGAGTTTGTGGAGAGAGACACAAATGTTGGTAACTCAGCGGGTCAGACAGCATCTCTGTAGAAAAGGAATAGGTGACGTTTCGGTTCAAGACCCTTCTTTAGGCATTGTTCAGTCTGAAGAAGGGTCTCGACCCGAATCGGCACCTATTCATTTTCTCCAGAGATATTGTCTGACCCGCTGAGTTTCTCCAACTTCTTGTGTCTATCTCGAGTTGAAACCAGCATTTACAGTTTCATCCTACACGGTTTGTGGAGAGAGATGTGAAAGTCTGGAGATGGCTGTAGAGAAAGGAAAGAGAAAGATTAAAAATGAAGGACATGTTGATCTGAGTACTAACTAATTAGAAAGGAGTAGAAATGAGCGGTGCGATAGTATACATATCATGATGAAGATATCAAACAATGAACGACTTTGCTGACTTTTTACCAGCGGAAACGCTAAATAAGTAGACCTTTCTAATACAAGGCACATCCGAAATTAAAAAAATATCTGGCAAGCATTATATCAGACAGTGGGTGAGCAATGGTTCTTGGTACTGTATTTTAAGACCAGTATAATACCTAAGCACCACTATTGTTCCTCTCCAAAAACACCATTTAAAGAGTTATCATGGTTGACATCTACAACTGTTTCTCGTGGTGAGGAGAGTGTTCATGTGCACTCTCATCAAAATAGACCCAACAGTCTTGAAAGTTGCCACAAAGTGGCTTAATGCTGATTCACTTTCCCCGGTGGTTTCTGTTTTAATTTCAGATTTCAGGCATCTGGATTTTTTAGTCCGACTAACACTAAGAGTTGTGTACAAATGCAACCTAAATTAATCAACACAAGCTTCCTTTCACTTCAAGGCAAGTTACTGAACTGTTTGAACTTCTATTGAGCCAGAAAAGCATCAAATGATTTCTTGAACGTCCACCATTCCCGTCTACTCTAATCATCAGTAGTGGGTAGAAGAAATATGAGGGCGGGAGGAATGATATGTGATTATATTAAAGAGCGTTGCACCATGAATATTACTAGGTTTTTTATCCTGGGATTTATTCTGCTATCGTGCCTTAACCCTTGTAATGAATGGGAAAACAATGGCAACAGATTGCTGTGATTGTAGCAAAAATGCATTGTGCCCCAAATAGCGACTCACAGGAGGAGATCGTGAAGCTTTTGGTGAAACATGGTTTAAGAAGCAGGAAAGAAAGAAAGGTTTTAATAATTTAGAAATTTCTGGTCAAGATGGCTAAAATCTTGGCTGCTAATTAAATGAGGAAGTAAAAGTCCAACATTTGCAGATCTAGGGGCTTGTAGATCTAGAAGATGTATTGAGGAATAGGAAGAAAATGGAAAGTGAAGAGAATTATAATACAGAGGACTATCAGATCAGGAAGCGTGCAAGTCAATAAGTACATGGGTAATAGGAAGTACAGAAAGTTCAGATACAGGCAGAAAGTTTGAATAAGCACAAGTTTATACAGGGTGGAGTATGAAAGATTGAAAGTCTGGCTAAGGAATATTAAAGCTAACAAAGGTAAAGGTTGATGGCTTCAGCAAGAATCAGGAAGTTGCCACTTGGTAATGAAGTGGAAGCAAGCTTGAAAGCTTATCTCAAAATTAACCATAAAAGTTAACGTAGTCAACTTTCCAAGTTTTAATAAAGATCAGCAATTTTCCTGCAAAATATCCCTTTGACTTATTTTGATACATTGACACATACAACACAGTTCCTGTTAAAGTGAAATCCAATACCAGCTGGAATAAGGAACTCTGGGTGTCAAAAGATCTTGAGGTTCTGGCCCAAAGACAGGAAAAGGCATGAGTCAGGAACAAACAGATGGGATCAAGAGAATCCTTAGAGGAGTATAAGCGATGCAGGAGTGTTCTTAAGAAGGATATCAGGAGGACAAAATATGAGCATGAGATAGCTTCGGCTGAGAAAATCTGAGTGGGTTTTAAGCGGGTTGTGGAATGGCCAACAAAGTTTAATTTGGATAAGTGTGAGGTTTGGGATTTCAAACTAGGATAGACCTTTCACAGTGAATGGTAGGACCCTTGGGAGTACTGAGGAACAGAGGGTCCTCTGAAAACGGTGTCACAGATGGACAGGCTGGTGAAGACTGCTTTTGGCATGCTGGCCTTCATCAGTAAGGATTGTCTCTGGCTCTGCTCCGGTTTCCTCCCCCGTTCCAAAGACATGCAGGTTTGTAGGTTAATTGGCATCTGTAAATTGCTCAGGGTTTGTAGGGTAGAATTAGTGTGATCACTGGTCGTCATGGACTCGGTGGGCCAAAGGGCCTATTGTCACGCTGTATCTCTAAACTAAACTAAATCCGATCTCAGAAATCAACTCATACAGGAATGATGAATAAAATACCTACAAGGGACATCAATATCAAGTATGATTGAGAAAGTGCTCGATTAAAAAAAAACCATTATGCATGGTTAGTTTCAAGTGTGTCAAAATAAATGAAGTTGTAGATAATTTTAAACACCTATAACATTAAAGCCCACATATCCAATAACAAAAAGATAGATTTGCTAGTGTGCAAAGCACATAAACCTCCCTTACATAGCGGCTCCTGCAGCATAGCACAGCACCTGTAACTTGATTGCAACAATGAACGTGGTAGCATTTGTCCACTATAGTCAAACATTGAACCACTCTCCGAAATGAAAATCAATACCAAAATAAAAAAATATGTACTTCTCCTGAAATTTAAGAAAAATAAATTACTTACCATGTAGTATTTAATTTTTTGTAAAATGTCATCATTTGTCATGATGAGATCCTTTGCAGTTGTTCCGTCTGCTATATTAGCAAGTATACATAATGTCTAAAGGATATAAAAAAAAATAGTATTTCTCAGTATATCACAGTTCAGAATATAGTGTGGGAGATCACAGAACCACCAATTATTTCAAAACTTTGTAAACCTTTTTTTATTAGTAATAACCTCAAACAAGCCACTTTTTATAGGCTACACAATATACTTCTGATGTAGGAGCAATCTTATTTGAGACAGACTCACCACAATGTCAGGCTTGTTTTTATTTTATCTAATTAACAGCAAAACGTGAACATGGATATCTACTAATAATTTTGAAACAAAGCAATTTTCTGTAAACATTCTCCCATGTCCGGAGCCAAGTTAAATTCCTGCGCCATATAGTCAGCATTTGAACAGCACATTTACCGCAGAAAACGATTCTAGTATAACGGAAGAATTTATGATCAAAACATCAGTGAAAAAAATATTTACAACACCACAGTCCCGAACACCAAGAAAACAAGGACAACAGGATAACAAGGAACTGCAGATGCTGGTGTACCAAAGACATACACAATATCAGAGTAAGGCAGCAGGTCAGGCAGTATCTCTGGAGATCATGGATAGGTGACCTATCAGGTTGGGACCCTTTTTCAGACATCTTTCAGACAATTGAGTTTGAACAAGAGTCCTTATCCGAAACATCACCTATCCATGTTCTCCAGGGATGCTGTCGGACCCGCTGAATTACTCCAGCATTTTGTGTCTTTTAAGGGCTACAGGATTATGGGAATACCTCCACCAGAATGCTCCTCTCAAATTCACAAGTTATCAAACGTGATATTTTTACATACATTCACACACAATCAAGTCACGGCCCCTTGAATAAGTGACAACACTTTCCTTATGTGGTCCACATATGGCTAACATGTTAAAAGTGCCCAACTTCAACAGCAAAGTCTCGCTATGCACATACACATACCACCACATAGCTAGCTTAGAAAATGCTTTAAATAGATGGCAACCTCTATTTAAAGCAACCTCTAGAATTGCTACAGAAAAATTGAAATATCTGGGTATCCAAGTAACCAGAAAATATAATTCTTTATTTAATGCAAACCCCCTGCCCTTAACTACTAAATTAACCGCTCTTATTCAATTCTGGAAAACACTTCCGATGTCTCTAATAGGCAGAGTAAATGCCATAAAAATGATTTTCCTACCACAAATTCTCTATGTATTTCAATCAATACCGATATATTTACTTTTTTTTTAAACTTGATTCCCAGATTTCAAATTTTATTTGGGATTATAAATCACACAGAATTCTTAGACGGCATTTATGTAAACCCAAAGAAATCGGTGGATTGGCGCTCCCCAATTTCTTGTACTATTATTGGGCAGCGAATATTAAAAATGTAATTCACTGGCTGGATAATTCATGTCAACAGGCAGATTGGTTAGTAATGGAGAGAGAGGATTGTTCGCCTTTTAACATAGGCGCAATCCTTCTCTCCCCAATAAAGTTGAAGAATACAATATACAAGAAAAACCCGATTATTCATAGCAAGTAAAATTTACTCTTAAACTAAGAAATCTATCTCATTCTTTCTCCAATAGCTAATAATCCGTCGTTCAAACCATCTATTATAGATAAAATGTTTATTCATTGGGAAAGGCTAGGAATTAAAAAGATTGGAGATTTGTACGAAATGGGAAACCTTTTATAATTCCAGAAATTACAATCGAAACACAGTCTGAAAGGTAATCAATATTTTAAATATCTTCAAATTTGAGATTATTTGAAAACATATACCCACGAATACCTAACTCTGTTGCCAGATATATTAGATGAAGGTATAATTAGAAACACAGTCAAATAATTGAATATCATACTTGTACAATATCATTCTAAATATATAAATTCCATCGTCAGATGTAATTAGAAGAGAGTGGGAACAGGAATTAAGCCTAAAAATCCCCAAAGACAGATGGGAAAAATATCTCATATAGTGTTGTGAGTATGTGTCGACATTCAAAACATTACCAAACTGTTATGAATTGATCACACTTTTTTTTTTAAACTACATTTTTCAAACAAATCTAATTTGATGCAAGTTTCTCCAAAATAGGTGCTGAGAATTGAAATAAATACACACTCCTCACCTACTATTAATTGAGAACCTCCAGGTTTATGTTACCAAAATATCCATCTGATTAGGATTTAATATCTGTTCTAATAAGGAAATTGGAAATAGACACAAAATGCTGGAGTAAATATTCGGCAACCTGCTGCGACTATGATGGGTGCCGGCAAGTCGCCCAAAAAATCGCATAAAGTGGGACAGGCCCTTAAGAAATTGCAGAGAGTTGTAGGTTAGCTCAGTCCATCACACAGACCAGACTTCCCACTGACAGCATCTACACTTTACGCTGCCTCAGAAAAAGCGACCAACATAAACAAAGCCTTGTCCCACCCTGGCCATTCCTTCGTCTCCCTGTTCCCATCAAGCATAAGTTATAGGAGTTTGGAAGCATGCACCAAACTATCTGTTATTAGGCTTCTGAATGGTCCTTCCATAAGCTAGGGTACTGTCTGATTCATCCCAACCCTGCTGTGGACTTGGAACTGGTGCGCTACAATGCTGAGAACAATATTCTGCTCTCTGTGTCGTCCCCTTTGCTCTACCTATTGTACTTGAGATTGGCTTGATTGCATTTATGCATGATGTTGTCAGATCTGATTGGCTTGCGTGCAAAAGAAAGCTTTGCACTGTTCCTCAATATACATGACAATCTAAATAATAAATGCTGGTTGATGCAGGATTGCTACTTAGATATCAGGAAGATTGAAAACTAAAATCAAAATTCTTGCACTGAAAATGTAATAAGTGATTATCAGAATCAAAAATATTTAACATTAACACTATCCATCAAAACAACACCGGGCTGTGCCTGAAACATTGGTCTCCATGTGTAAAAAAACAACCTCAGTGGGTCGGGGACGTCTTGGGTCCAGATTTGTCTTCAGAACTTTCAGATCATCTGGTGAGCGTTCTGAAGGCACCCGACCCGAAACACTGTCTGCTCATTACCCTCCTGAGAAGCTGCCTGACCCACTGAATTCATCCTGCATTTTGTTTTTTGCACAAAATTACAGCATCTATAGTCTCCCGTGATAGACAAAAAGCTGGAGTAACTCAGCGGGTCAGACAGCATCTCTGGAGAAAAGGAATAGATGACGTTTCGGGTCGAGACCCTTCTTCAGTTTCCTGCGCCTACATTAATCTCCTTTCTCCTTGAATCACTGTGTTTCCAACTTTTAAGGTTGTAGCATTGGATTGGCAGCATTTTAAAGTAAAATTAAAACACAAGGTATGTGTGCTGTAACACCAGGATAATTTCTCAAAAAGGAAAACCGAGCCCAAAGTACTATGTCACTGAATATACCAACTTATGCTAAAGACAATAACTAACTCCATATGCAAACAGCAGCTACCTACATGTTAACAAGCTCATTTTATTTTTGAACTGATCATGTAGATGCAAATATATCATTGGGGTTATCAAGTGGGCATCTCCCTTCACTGGTGTTTCGTTGAGTTAGGCCCATGACAAGTCAACAGTTGGTTCTGGCGTCCCAGAACAACCCCCCTCAATGCCTGCTCTCACCACCTGTGCTACCGGTATCTACTAAATAAAGGAAACTACAGACGATGAGCTCGCTCTAACAGATGATAAACACCTGCATCCTATCTGCCACTTATTCTAGCCCATCATTAAGCTCGTAACACCACAAATATCAACCTTGCATAAGACTGGGATACACTTACACAAACTACAATTACAAAGAAACACACCTACTGTATGTCATACGTTTGCTTTCTGTCCCCAACGGACACTATTTCTTCTCCACCAAACCCACCTACTGCCTTGCTCTGCCATCTGCTTCATGGCCTGATGCAAACTCTGTCCATGAACTCCTAGCTCTCCACATAGCAACGTGGTTGATCTCGCTATGAAACCTCTACAACCTACCTCTACCGGACGTACTCTTGCTGCTCAACCTCTGCTGCCAACTCCACATATCTAAGCCTTTTCCTTTCATCAGCCTCATCCACTAAGTTCTCCCAAGGCACCGTCAGTTCTATAAAATACACTATCCGCTGACTAACTGACCATAACACTCTATCACGCCTCAAACTAGTAGTAATTATTTCCTGCAGAACAAAGTTTCCTCCTAAATCTACCGGCATGGTCCAAACATTGGCTCCCCTGTAACTGGCCGAACTCATACCCATCTGTAAACTTCCTCTACCTTTCTCTCCCTCACGGACAAAATGAATCGCCACACCCTCAGTCGTGATGCTACTGAATTCACCTGTACACTCCTCCTCTCAATTGCTGCAGTGATGCACTTCAATACCTGGTTATGCCGCCAAGTATATCGACCCTGAGAAAGACTAGTTCTACATCCTGACAAAATATGCCTCAACGTTGCCACCTCTGGACACAAGGGACATGCCAGGTCCCCACCTACCCATTGTTTGAGGTTCTGCGGTGATGGCCGCACATCATAAATAGCCCTTATAAGGAAACTTACACAACCCACCTCCATGCACCACAGGTCCCTCCAGCTAAACCTCCTCTTTTCTACAGTTTCCAGATCATCCACTATCCCTGCTTAACCTGAGCTACTGCCCTTACACACCTCACTGCTTCCTCCTGACGACGTACCTGCTCTACAACAATTTCCTCCTCTCTGTTGGACCTGCCTTACTCTACACTGGTTTCCCTGTGCTGAGCCGTAAGCCTCCTTTCCCTTGCTGCACCCGACCAACAATGTCTGTATGTCCCAGAGCTGCTTGTGCTTCATCTACTGCCTGCTTTAAGTTCCACTTCCTCCCTCCAGTTACACTTGGCACCAGATTACTAACCAAGGTATCCTTACTCCCTGATAAGTGCAACTCTGACCTCACCTTAGCACACTTAAACTCCTCTGTTAGGCTAGACAATGGTAAATGGAGAATACCTTTCCCATACAAAGCCACATGACCAAGACACCGTGGAACTCCAAACCATTTCCTAATATATGAACTAACCAATCTCTCTAACTCCACCATAGAAATTGGCACCTCAAGCCTTGACTTCTCTATCCTTTCTAACCGGGCAATAACATATTTTCTAAGTTGCTGAACCACTTCAGTGTCATCCAACTTCCTGTTATACCACCTAACCAAACTTGTAACTGATTTCTCCATTATAGACAGGATTTCTTCTTCATCTACGTAAAACGTTTTCTCTACTACCTTTCCTCTTGCCAAATAGATACTCCGTGATTTACTAGGCTTCTTCTTCAATCTAGCCCATCTAAGATTATCAATTATCTTCTCCAATAACCTTCTTGTACAAGCCACTGTTGTGGTCACCAAGGTCATATCATCCATATAGGCCCTGATAGGAGGGGGGTGCAGTCTGTCATGCCGTCACTCCCTGCCGACGACCCACTGTGATTCTCTAATCACCAGCTCCCTCGCCATTGTAAACGCTAACAGGGAAATAGTACACCCGGCCACAATGCCCATCTCTAGTCTCTGCCATGCTGTCGTGTCGGACATCTTGGAAATATGCTTTCACTAAATGTACCATCAATCCTGGAACTCTAAAGAAATTAAAAACACTCCAAATTATACATCTAATTGCTCTTTAAAGAGTTGTCTCACATCTTACAGCTGGATCAACTTGGCACTTTAAATAATTATCTCGATTTCCTTTAATGTTACAAGATATTAAACATTAAGTCAAATAGCTAGTGTTGACAGCTGTAGTTGGATAAATGTGAATGGACCACTCTTTCGAAATGAAAGGTTGCAGACTACAGTATAATTCCAATCATATGTCCTCACCTCCATCCTGTATATGTACCAGTCACAGGGTGGAACAGCAAATAGATTAGCCAAGGAATTGTAGTAGATTGCAAGATATAACCTGCACTTTAAAAAACATTCATACCTATTATCATTGCCTTTGAGCACTATAATCCTCATGCAAAGAATGATAGCATTCTTATCTAGCACTAGTAATCATCACTCCTTGGTTCATTACTTTCTCTTTGAATATTGGGATAGCAGGAGTCAGCATGATAGATAGAAACAGCACTGAAATCCCGAAAATTGGAGCTATTTCCTCTTAATAATGCTGTCGTTTCGAACTTCTTCCCAGTCCTCTGCAAAAATGATCCCACGCTTTTAAATCATCACATGATTTCCACTTCAGTATTTATAGACTTCAGCATTAAAGTTAACAGCTATGAATTTGTTCCTCATGATGAATGAAGTAAATTAATTTTGCACAACAGGTTTCTTCCTCAACATTTTATACATCTTTTTTTGTGTAGACGGTCTGCTATTTATTAGTTTTTATACTCACCTAAAAATAGATTTCATTTATCATATAGCTTATCAATTTCCTCCATCAGCATATCAGAAACACATTATCCTACAGCAACCTGATTCCGTAAAGACATTCCAGCGTCTCAGGAGCCATGCCAGAGGTGTGATGGAATGCTCTTCATTTGTTTAGATGAATACATCTGTTAAGAACATTCTAAAGGTTGATACCATCTGTGACAATGCAGCCCACTTGTTTGGCACCTTATCCATCACCTTATATAATCATTCCCTTCCCCACTGCTGCAATGTGTCCACAGTGCCACCTGCAAGTTGCAATAAGTTGCTCAAAGATTCTTAAACAGCACATTCCAAAATTTCAGCCTCTGGTAGGTTTGACAAGGACAGCAAGCAGGCAACAACACCCCCACCGCCATCAAATACAGCAGATTTTTATGCAAATACAATCTTTTCGTTGGTGTTTCTGGATAAATCAGGCAACTGAATCATCCTACCACAACCAGAGAGCAGTGCTGAATTACTATCTACCTGTTTGATATCCCACGGACTATCCTTGACTGGACATTGCTGGCTTTACCTTGCAGTAAACGTTATTCCCTTATGCATCTATGCACTGTAAATGGCTAGACTGTAATCATGTATTGTCTTTCTGCTGCCTGGTTAGCACAAAACAAAAAGGTTTTCACTGTACCTTGGTACACATGAGGACAAACTAAGCTGAATGGAACTGAAATATCCGGGAACTCCAAACCAAAAAACGCTATTGTTGACCTTTGACACTAACTGCAGCAGTTTGAGACACGGTTTCTTTTGGCCTTATCAGGCAGCCCATCGATCATCAACTAACAAGGACCAAGGACACCCTCCACAGTCCTTGTAATTCAGCCTTCTACAGTGCCCTCCATTGTATTCGAGACAAAGACTCATCATTTATTTATTTGCCTCTGTACTCCACAATTTGAGATTTGTAATAGATAAAAATCACATAGAAACATAGGAACTAGGTGCAGGAGTAGGCCATTCAGCCCTTCGAGCCTGCACCGCCATTCAATATGATCATGGCTGATCATCCAACAGTATCCTGTACCTGCCTTCTCTCCATACCCCCTGATCCCTTTAGCCACAAGGGCCACATCTAACTCCCTCTTAAATATAGCCAATGAACTGGCCTCAACTACCCTCTGTGGCAGAGAATTCCACAGATTCACCACTCTCTGTGTGAAAAAAGTTTTTCTCATCTCGGTCCTAAAAGATTTCCCTTTATCCTTAAACTGTGACCCCTTGTTCTGGACCTCCCCAACATCGGGAACAATCTTCCTGCATTTAGCCTGTCCAACCCCTTAAGAATGTTGTAAGTTTCTATAAGATTCCCCCTCAATCTTCTAAATTCTAGCGAGTCTATCCAGTCTTTCTTCATATGGAAGTCCTGCCATCCTAGGAATCAGTCTGGTGAACCTTCTCTGTACTCCCTCTATGGCAAGAATGTATTTCCTCAGATTTGGAGACCAAAACTGTATGCAATACTCCAGGTGTGGCCTCACCAAGACCCTATACAACTGCAGTAGAACCTCCCTGCTCATGTACTCAAATCCTCTTGCTATGAATGCCAACATACCATTCGCTTTCTTCACTGCCTGCTGCACCTGCATACCTACTTTCAATGACTCGTGTACCATGACACCCAGGTCTCGTTGCATCTCCCCTTTTCCTAATTGGCCACCATTCAGATAATGAATCCTTTCCTACTTTCCTGTTTTTGCCATCAAAGTGGATAACCTCACATTTATCCACATTATACTGCATCTACCATGCATTTGCCCACTCACCCAACCTATCCAAGTCACCTTGCAGCCTCCTAGCATCCTCCTCACAGCTAACACTGCCCACCAGCTTAGTGTCATCTGCAAACTTGGAGATGTTGCATTCAATTCCCTCATCCAGATCATTAATATGAATTGTAAATAGCTAGGGTGCCAGCACTGAGCCTTGTGGTACCCCACTAGTCACTGCCTGCCATTCTGAAAACGACCCATTTACTCCTACACTTTGCTTCATGTCTGCCAGTCAGTTCTCTATCCACATCAACACTGAACCCCCAAGACTGTGTGCTTTAAGTTTGTATACAAATCTCTTATGTGAGACCTTGTCGAAAGCCTTCTGAAAGTCCAGATATAACACATCCACTGGTTCTCCCTTATCCACTCTACTAGTTACATCCTCAAAAAATTGGATGAACTACAAAAATTGTTCATCCCAATTTGGCAAAAGAATAGATCAGGGAAGGTAATGCATCCGTGGATAACAAGGGAAATCAGGGATAGTATCAAAGCAAAGGATGATGCGTACAAAGTAGCCAGAAAAAGCAGCATACCAGAGGACTGGGAGAAATTCAGATACCA
This sequence comes from Raja brachyura, assembly GCA_963514005.1. The sequence goes on along the minus strand of OY740787.1, from coordinate 92,982,621 downwards.
GCAGAGAAGGACAAAGGGCTTGATTAGGAAAGGAAAAATAGATTATGAAAGAAAACTGGCAGGGAACATAAAAACTGACTGCAAATGTTTTTATACATATGTGAAGAAAAAGAGATTAGTTAAAACAAATGTAGGTCCCTTGCAGTCAGAAACAGGTGAGTTGATCATGGGGAACAAGGATATGGCGGACCAATTGAATAACTACTTTGGTTCCGTCTTCACTAAGGAAGACATAAATAATCTGCCGGAAATAGCAGGGGACCGCAGGTCAAAGGAGTACTTGAGTGAAATCCAGGTTAGTCGGGAAGTGGTGTTGGGTAAATTGAATGGATTAAAGGCCGATAAATCCCCAGGGCCAGATAGGCTGCATCCCAGAGTACTTAAGGAAGTAGCTCCGGAAATAGTGGATGCATTAGTGATAATCTTTCAAAACTCTTTAGATTCTGGAGTAGTTCCTGAGGATTGGCGGGTAGCAAACATAACCCCTCTTTTTAAGAAGGGGGGTAGAGAGAAAACGGGGAATTACAGACCAGTTAGTCTAACATCGGTAGTGGGGAAACTGCTAGAGTCAGTTATTAAAGATGGGATAGCAGCACATTTGGAAAGTGGTGAAATCATTGGACAAAGTCAGCATGGATTTACGAAAGGTAAATCATGTCTGACGAATCTTGTGGAATTTTTCGAGGATGTAACTAGTAGCGTGGATGGGGGAGAACCAGTGGATGTGGTGTATCTGGACTTCCAGAAGGCTTTCGACAAGGTCCCACATAAGCGATTAGTATATAAACTTAAAGCATATGGCATTGGGGGTTCAGTATTGATGTGGATAGAGAACTGGCTGGCAAACAGGAAGCAAAGAGTAGGAGTTAACGGGTCGTTTTCACAATGGCAGGCAGTGACTAGTGGGGTACCGCAAGGCTCAGTGCTGGGACCCCAGCTATTTACAATATACATAAATGATCTGGATGAGGGAATTGAAGGCAATATCTCCAAGTTTGCGGATGACACTAAGCTGGGGGGCAGTGTTAGCTGTGAGGAGGATGCTAGGAGAATGCAAGGTGACTTGGATAGGCTGGGTGAGTGGGCAAATGTTTGGCAGATGCAGTATAATGTGGATAAATGTGAGGTTATCCACTTTGGTGGCAAAAATAGGAAAACCGACTACTATCTAAATGGTGGCCGATTAGGAAAAGGGGAGATGCAGCGTGACCTGGGTGTCATGGTACACCAGTCATTGAAAGTAGGCATGCAGGTACAACAGGCAGTGAAGAAAGCCAATGGTATGTTAGCTTTCATAGCAAAAGGATTTGAGTATAGGAGCAGGGAGGTTCTACTTCAGTTGTATAGGGTCTTGGTGAGGCCACACCTGGAGTATTGCGTACAGTTCTGGTCTCCAAATCTGAGGAAGGACATTATTGCCATAGAGGGAGTGCAGCGAAGGTTCATCAGACTGATTCCTGGGATGTCAGGACTGTCTTATGAACAAAGACTGCATAGACTCGGTTTATACTCTCTAGAATTTAGGAGATTGAGAGGGGATCTTATAGAAACTTACAAGATTCTTAAGGGGTTGGACAGGCTAGATGCAGGAAGATTGTTCCCGATGTTGGGGACGTCCAGGACAAGGGGTCACAGCTTAAGGATAAGGGGGAAATCCTTTAGGACCGAGATGAGAAGAATTTTTTTCACACAGAGAGTGGTGTGTCTCTGGAATTCTCTGCCACAGAGGGTAGTTGAGGCCAGTTCATTGGATATATTTAAGAGGGAGTTAGATGTGGCCCTTGTGGCTAAGGGGATCAGAGGGTATGGAGAGAAGGCAGGTACGGGATACTGAGTTGGATGATCAGCCATGATCATATTGAATGGCGGTGCAGGCTCGAAGGGCTGAATGGCCTATTCCTGCACCTAATTTCTATGTTTCTATGTTTCTAAATTCTATAAGATTCGTCAGACATGATTTATCTTTCATAAATCCATGCTGACTTTGTCCAATGATTTCACCTTTTTCCAAATGTTCTGCTAGCCCATCTTTAATAACTGACTTTCCCCACTACCGGTTACATTAGCTACCCTCCAATCCTCAGAAACTACTCCAGAATGTAAAGAGTTTAGAAAAATTATCACAAATGCATCCACTGTTTCTGGGGCTACTTCTTTAAGTACTCTGGGATGCAGCCTATCTGGCCCTGGGGATTTATCGACCTTTAATCCATTCAATTTACCTAACACCACTTCCCGACTGACCTGGATTTCACTCAATTCCTCCATCTCATTTGACCCCCAGTCCCCTGCTATTTCTGGCAGATTATTCATGGCTTCCTTAGTGAAGACCGAACCAAAGGAGTTATTCAATTGGTCTGCCATGTCCTTGTTCCCCATGATCAATTTACCAGTTTCTGACTGCAAGGGACCAACATTTGTTTAAACTAACCTTTTCCTCTTCACATATCTATAAAAACTTTTGCAGTCAGTTTTTATGTTCCCTGCAGTTTTCTTTCATAATCTATTTTCATTTTCCTAATTGAGCCCTTTGTCCTCCTCTGCTGGACTCTGAATTTCTCCCTGTCCTCTGGTAGGCTGCTTTTTCTGGCTAATTTGTATGCTTCATCTTTTGTTTTGATACTATCCCAGATTTCCCTTGTTATCCACGGATGCTCTACCTTCCCTGATTTATTCTTTTGCCAAACTGGGATGAACAATTGTTGTAGTTCATCCATGCAGTCTTTAAATGCCTTCCATTGTATATCCACTGTCAGCCCTTTAAGAATCACTTGCCAGTCTATCTTGGCCAATTCACGTCTCATACCCTCAAAGTTACCTTTCTTTAAGTTCAGAACCCTTGTTTCTGAATTAACAATGTCACTCTCCATCCTAATGAAGAACTCAACCATAGGGGCCACGCACAACAAGACTGCTAACTAACCCTTCCTCATCACTCAATACCCAGTCTAGAATAGCCTGCTCTCTCGTTGGTTCCTCTACATGTTGTTTTAGAAATAAAACGCATACATTCCAAGAAATCCTCTTCCTCAGTACCTCTGCCAATTTGATTCACCCAATCTATATGTAGATTCAAGTCACCCATTATAACTGTTTTACCTTTGTTGCACGCATTTCTAATTTCCTGTTTGATGCCATCCCCAACTCCACTACTACTGTTAGGTGGCCTGTACACAACTCCCGCTAGCGTTTTCTGCCCCTTAGTGTTTCGCAGCTCTACCCATATCGATTCCACATCCTCCAAGCTAATGTCCTTCCTTTCTATTGTGTTAATCTCCTCTCTAACCAGCAATGTTACTCCACCTCCTTTTCCTTTCTGTCTATCCCTCCTGAATATTGAATATCCCTGGATGTTCAGCTCCCAGCCTTGGTCACCCTGGAGCCATGTCTCCGTGATCCCAACTATATAATATTCATTATCTGCACATTCAACTCATCCACCTTATTACGAATGCTCCTTGCATTGAGACACAAAGCCTTCAGGCTTCATTTTACAACACTCTTACCCCTTATACAATTATGTTGAAAAGTGTCCCTTTTTGATTTTTGCACTGGATTTTTCTGCCTGCCAATTTTACTTTTCACCTTGCTACCTATTGCTTCTACCCTCATTTTACACCCCTCTGTCTCTCTGCTTATGCTCCCATCCCCCTGCCACATTAGTTTAAATCCTCCCTGACAGCACTAGCAACCACATGTGGTTAAAGCGCACATTATCAGATTTTAGTAAAAGGTACTTTATACATTTTGGTTTTACCATGTTGAAATTACAGCTGTGTTTATACATAGTCCCCCCATTTCAGGTCACCATAATGTTTGGGACACATGGTTTTGCGGGTATTTGTAACTGCTCAGGTGTGTTTAATTGCCGCCTTAATTAGGTACAAGAGAGCTTTCAGCACCCAGTCTTTCATCCAGTCTTTCCATCACCTTTGGAAACTTTTATTGCTGTTGGATTCTCAGGTCCCATGGACCTTCATCCCTCATCAGGAAGGTCTTGTGGCCACCGTTTCATTCCAGTACAAAGATCCAACCAGCTCCCCTCCACAAACAGTCTCAGCTGCCTGGCAGTACTTGTTCTTACCCTGAATCTTTTGATTCCTCTCACTTTCTACAAATTAATGGCCTAACCAAGGATATTCACATGGGCCCCAGCTATGCCTGCTTTGTTGTTGGCTTAGTGTTGCAAACATACCCTGACACACTCCCCAACTATTTCACCACAACATCAACGACTGCCCACTGCACTTATGCAGACTCATCAATTTTATCAATATTGCTGTTAACTTGCACTACACAAACACACTGACATCTCTCTCCCCTTCCTTGATCTTTCTGTTGCTATCTCTATTGATCAACTGATATTTACTATAAACCCATTGATTCCAAAAGCTACCTTCACTACACTCTCTCCCATCCAGTGTCTTGTAACAATTCCTTCCCCCTGGTTTCTCTATCACTGCTGCATCTGCTCTCAAGATGAGGCCTTCCAATCCAGGACATCCATCTCACCACCAGTGCAGGCAACATTGAGTGAGAGTTGAGAGTGAGAAATTGCGAGGGAGCAAAGCGACCGAGGGCGGGGAGAAGGGTGTGGGATGGGGTGTCCCCCCTCCTACGGTAGCGAGCTTTTGCATTTTTCAGCTTGTAATTATGCAATCTGGTGCATACTGTAGCGAGTCTTTTGACTTGCACATGAATGCAACATTTATTCATTAAATTGGATTAGGTATGAATAAGGTTAGGCTACATTACATTCCACAGTGGAGCCAGGCTCTGATCAACAGGTGCAGCACATGAATGACCTCAGTATATTCATGTATGGAAAAGATGACATTATAATTCAGATTATAATCAGATTATAATTCATGCTGCTATAGAAACAAGACAAAAATAATGCCACATATTCAACCAAGTATATGGTTCAATGAATGTAAGATATATATGTAAAACATCTATATGTAAACAGGTCCTTTGGCCCACGAAGTTCACACTCACCAGCAATCTACCATACACCAGTTCTATCCTATACGCCGGGGACAATTTACAGAAGCCAATTAACCTACAAACCTGCACTTCTTTTGTGTGTGGGAGAAACCGAATATCCAGAGAAAACCCACGTGGTCATAGGGAGAATGTACAAATTCTGTACAGACAGCACCCGTAATCAGGATCAAATCTGGGTCTTCAGTGCTGTAAGGCAGCAACTCTACTGCTCTGCCACCGTTCCACCCCATTAAATTCTTTTTTCTGATATATATATATTATGGTTTCACATCAATAAAGATGAACACATGATTCTGATTTTCACCCTTAGTTGGATAACACACATCTCCAGTCATTGTGTTTTACATCTATATGGCTGGTTTTCAACCTCTTTAGTCTGAAGGTCTCAACCCGAAACATCACCCATTCTTTCTCTCCAGAGATGATTCCTGTACCGCTGAGTTATTCCAGTTTTTTGTGTCTATCTTCAGTTTAAACCAGCACCTGCAGTTCCTTCCTACGCTCTCTGTTAAGCAAAACAGGTCCTATTCTCATAATATTATTCACCTCAACTAAGTTTTTTCTCCACCTCCGTTGCTGCAGAGAATACAATCCCAGTTATCAAATCTTTCTTCAAAGTGAAAAAAAAATTCCAACCCTGCCAACATCTTCATAAATCGCCCCTGGATCCTCTCCAGAGCAATTGCGTGAATTGTAATATTCGTGAATTGCGCAAATTGGGACCGGCCCCGCGCGGCCGTACGCCTCAAGCGACCACGTTTGGTCGCGCTAGGCGCATGCAATCACATGCTGGTGGGACAGGCCCTTTAGACTCTACACTAAACATTTTTTTCCCCCAAAGCCGGATGCCCTCTAGTTCCCGAATCACATATCCCGGGAAAAAGACTATGCATTCACCTTATATTCCCCGCATGGGTTTTACTCACCTCTAAAACAATTTTTGCTTTAATTTGAATTTCCAGCAGGTGAGTGTCAAATGGAATCATTAGCACTGCAGAATTTGCCATTTTAAATAGTGTGCGATGGGCTTAAGCCAATCAAATTGCTTGTTCTTTACGGGAAACGTTCCGACAGAAAGCTATTCTCATTGGTGAGTGTGGACGTGCGTGGAAGCCATGGGCGAATTGAATTTTTCGTGACTTTCTTAATTTTTGTTTTTTATTTTGAGTGTGAGAAATACTGTGATCAGCGTGAGAGCATGAGAATCACGTGAAATTCGTGATTCTCACACTCAATGCGTGAGAGTTGGCAGCCCTGCAGTCCCATCTACTCCTCCCGACCGATTTCTGCCAGGCCCACTCTCTCCATGGTTTGCTCACCTGACCCACCCTCTCCTCGGCACTTCATTTTGGAACTGTGGGAGGTGCAACACATTTCCCTATATCTCGTCCCTCACCACCATGTGGTGACCTAAACAACCCTTCCAAGTGAGGCAGAGTTTCACATATGCCACTTCCAACCTTGCCTATGACGTTTGGTGCTCACGATGGGGACTACTCTACATCAGCAGCACTGTTTTGCTGCGCACTTTCCCTGTGCACAATGGCCATCCTCAGCTTCCAGTTGCATGCCATTTCAGCATCCCTTCCCATACCCATACCCACCTGTTTATCCTCGGCCTTCTCCACTGCCTGGGTGAGGTCAAACCCAAACTAGGACAGTATCCCATATTATACATGGGTAGTGTACTGCCCAATGGTATGTAATCTGAAATCTGGGAATCCGCATACAATTTTTTTTCTCCTTCCTTTTGATCCACCCATGTCTTTAAGCCCCTCTCCTCGTTATCCAGTTTCTTTCCCCTCTCCCACCCAATTCCATCTACCCATCACGCGCACACTCAACTCACTGGGCCTCCTATCGCCTTCCCTCAGTAATTCCATATGCCGATTATCCCTCCCTTATCTGCATCCACCTGTGACCCTTACAACCTCTGACTCTACCTTCATTCTCCCCTTCTACCTGGCTCCATCTGCCTATCATACCAATGCTTCCACAGCTCAAAACAACAATTCCTTAAATAGAATCCCACATTTTGTGGAATTTGATGTTATTTCCTGAAATTTTCATAAATGCTTCCTGCGTGCTATTTGTTGTTTGTTTTTTTTCGCGGGCACAAGTTAACAACACAAAGAAGAACAAGGCAAAACAGATCTATGTGACTACACTGTAGCTGCCTGCTTCTGTTACTCACTTGTACAGTGTTATGCAAGGCAGCTTTCGTTGCCTCCAACAGTTTTCTTATCTTCGTTTTTTCAACCTGGTCTGTCTCAGTCTCTGCACTCTCTCCCTCCCACTCTCCCTCCTTCCCTCCCTCTCTTCATCCCACCCTCCCTCTCCCTCCCTTGCTCCCTCTCTCTCCATCCTTCCCTCCCTCTCCCTCTCTCTCCCTCCATCTGTCCCTTTCTCTCTCTATTTCCCTCTCGCCCTCCCTCCCCTCTCACTGCCTCCCTCCCTCCTTCTCTCTTTTCCTCCATCTCTCTCCCCCTTCCTTTTTTCTCTTGCTCCCTCTCTCGCTCCCCCTACCTCTCTCCCTCATTCTCTCCATCCCACTCTCCCTCCTCACCCTCGTCGCCCTCTCTCCACCCCTCCCTCTCGGCCCCTTGAGCCCACTCACCATTCTGTAAGATCAAGACCAATCCCAATGTAACTACAATCTACCACCGCCCGCTGGTAACTTTTCACCACTAGGCTTATCCAGAATTCTACCACTGCAGTGCTGTGTATATTACCTTGACACCACTTCGCGGGCCGGATGCGGAAATTTGCCGAAATTATTCAATTTCCCTAAATTTACCCAAAGCCAACCAGAATTTCCCGGATTTCGGGTAATTTCCTTCAAAGTGGAAACACGGTATCATACCACTTCTTGACTGGTTTCACCTTTTATCTCCCTGCCTTGCCACCCCTTCGTTTCTTCAAACTGCCCCCCCCCCCCCTATACACTATCAGTCCAGATGCCCAAAACATCAACTATCCTTTTACCTCCACACATGCTGCCTGACACACTGAAACTCTCCAGTAGTTTGTTTTTGGCTCCATATCTAGGTCACCTATTGAAAAGAACACATCTGTGATCCAACAACAATATTTACACTAGATATCTAGTTTTTTACGTATTCCTGAGGACCATGCACCTGTGTAAAATCACTTAACATAGAAAGTAGGTGCAGTAGTAGGCCATTCGGCCCTTTGAGCCAGCACCGCCATTCAAAATGATCATGGCTGATCATCCAGAATCAGTACTCTGTTCCTGCTTTTCCACCAAATCTCTTGAATCCATTAGGCCTAAGAGCTATATATAGCTCTCTCTTGAATACATCCAGTGAATTGGCCTCCACTGCTCTCTGTGCCAGAGAATTCTACAGATTCACAACTCTCCGGCTGAAAAAGCTTTTCCTCATCTCAGTCCTAAATGGCTTACCCCTTAGTCTTAAATGGTGACCCCTGGTTCTGGACTCCCCTAACATCAGGAACATTTTTCCTGCATCTAGCCTGTCCAATTCCTTAAGAATTTTATATGTTTCTATAAGATCCCCTCTTATATATTTCTATAAGATCCCCATTTATCCTTCTAAATTCCAGCGAACCTACGCTGTACTCCCTCAATAGCAAGAATGTCTTTCCTCAAATTAGAAAATCAAAACTGCACACAATACTCCAGGTGTGGTCTCACCATGACCCTGTACAACTGCAATAGGACCTCTTTGCTCCTATACTCAAATCCTCTCGCTATGAATGCCCCTTGTGTGTTTGTGTGTGTGTGTGTGAAATAGTATTAGTGTGCGGGAATCACTGGTCGGTGGGGACTTGGTGGGCCGAAGGGCCAGTTTCCGCACTGTATCCCTAAACTAAAATAAACAGAAAAACTGCTTATATGATTCTTATGAATGCCCTACAGGACAATTTAGTAACGTTTAAAGAAAGCATAGAAATAAAACCAAATGTATTAATAAATAGCAAAGAAGAAAACAATAGATTTTTAACTGATTTCTAGCCATCTTGTAAATATTATTCTTGGGAACACTGAGAAAATATACTCAGTTATGATGGCTTTGACCTTTATCACCAAAAAACCTTCCAAATGTGCAATTGGCTTTTTAAGGTCCTCTTCTCTCTTCAAAATGATATTGCTTTACAAGGGCATTTATATATTAAATGTATTTGTTGAAACATCAAGCTGTAAGGAAGTGTCTGCAGAATTGTCTCGACTCGAAACGTTACCCATTCCTTCTCTCCAGAGCTGCTGCCTGTCCTGCTGAATTACTCCAGCATGTTGTGTCTACCTTTGATTTAAACCAGCATCTGCAGTTCTTTCCTAAACAAGTTGTAAGGAATGTTGACTGCTCAATATCCAGACATGGCATGACATAAATATTCCATGTCACGATAGAAGTGGTTACTATAATCCATATTATGCCACTTAAAGCAAGGCATGATTTGTTTAAATTGCATCGTAAATCATGGCAGGACCTGATGGGCAATGCTAAAGTGATAGCACTCACTGATCTCACAAAGATGTAGCAATCCAAAGCCAAGATCCAGCAGTTTCCATGGTATGGAGTTGTCCTTTCCCAATCTCTATCAGACTGGTGCTTCAGTGACTGTTTGACATCAAGATAGTAATGAGCTGCTGCTCATTTGAAAGAGTTAACTCACACACCAAGTTAAGTAAAAGAGTGCATGAATTAGCAGGGTTGGTTCATCTGGTCCCTCCTGCCAGCTCGGCATTTGTCACCATGGCTAATCCACCATCCCAGCTCTATTTGTCTGCATTTTCCACATATTCCATGACTGCTTGACTATACAAAAATTCATCACTGTTTTTTTGTATGACTACACCTCCATAGCCCTCCAGGAATGAGAACCCGAGATTCATGGCCTTCTGAACAAAGAACTGTCTCCTCATCCCAGTTCTATGTACCTTCCTGCTCCCAAGCTATCAGGCCTGGTATGAATCCTGTACAACTCACTTGAAACCACCACTTTCCCAAACTTTTGTGGCAGTATATATATATATTTTTTTTCAGGTACGTTTTGTAAAACTATGCACAATATTCGAGACATGGTCTCACCAAGGCAGCAATTAGACCTTTTTGATCCCAAACAAATCCACGCACAATAAATGGCAACGTAATACTTTCCCTACAAAAGACACAAAATGCTGGAGTTTGGTCCCATTCCCATACCGACCTTTCTGTCCTGGGGCTTCTCCATTGCCAGAGTGAGGCCACATCCAAACTAGAGCAACAGCACCTCATATTTTGCTTGGGTAAACTACCATTATGAACATCAAATTCTCCAATTTTAGGTAACTGACCAACACATTGCCCCCTTCTTCCCCACGAGTGCCCCATAGTGATTCGCAACCATTTTTCCACGGCTGGGAGCCTGGGATCCCTCGCCGGGGATCGCCGGAGAAGAGCTCCGACCACCGTTGCGGTCTATAACATCGTGAAGTCACGGTCTCCGGTAGGAAGCGGCCGATTCGGGACCTCCAAGCGAGTGTCCGTCCGTCCCGATGTCGGAGTTTCGAGCATCCTGACGAGAGGGCCTGTACATCGGGCCGTCCGTAGCGGTGACTGCGGAGGGTTCATGGCCCCGACCACGGATGAACAAAGGAGGAGGACTGACTGACCGTTATTGCCTTCCACCACAGTGAAGAATGGTGATTCCACTGTGCTGGATGTTCATGATATATTCTATTGTGTACTGTGCTCTTTTTGATTGTGTGGATGCATGGTAAATCAAATTCCACTGTATTTTAATTGGTGCATGTGGCAATAAATGTGGACTTGAACTTGAACTTGGGTGTAACTGACCTAAATCAGTTAGAAATGTCAGTTGCTCTACATTGGTGAGACCAAGCGTAGGCTTGGCGATCGCTTCGCCGAACACCTCCGCTCGGTTTGCAATAACAAACCTGATCTCCCGGTGGCTCGGCACTTCAACTCCCCTCCCATTCCGAATCCGACCTTTCTGTCCTGGGCCTCCTCCATGGCCAGGGTGAGGACCACCGTAAATTGGATGAGCAGCACCTCATATGCACCTTGGGCAGTCTGCACCCCAGCGGTATGAACATTGACTTCTCTACCTTTGAACCTAATTTCAAGTAGTCCTTACTTTCTCCTCTCCTTCCCAGCTCTCCCTCAGCCCTCTGGCTCCACCTCTTCCTTTCTACTCCCGCTCCCCCCACCCTCACATCAGTCTGAAGAAGGGTTTCGACCCGAAACGTTGCCTATTTCCTTTGCTCTATAGTTGCTGCCTCACCCGCTGAGTTTCTCCAGCATTTTTGCCTACCTTCGATTTTCCAGCATCTGCAGTTCCTTCTTAAACAAGCAAAATGTCCATTGGAAAGCTGAACACAACCAGAAAATTGCAATTGCAGAGATGAAATTAGTACTTGCTGCTCTTGTCCTGCCCCAGAGGTTATCCCAATTATGCAAAATCCTGAATATTCCTTTCCCTTACACCCGCTCCTCAGCCACACAATCATCTGGCCTTTCTTTGTATACCTGCCTGGACCAACAAGTGGCACTAAGAGCTATCCAGAGATTACTACCCGTGAGGTCCAGCTTTTTAACCTCTTTCCTAACTCGCAACATTCCTTCCCCAGGATCCCATCTCTTTTTCTAATTATGCATACCTGCCAACATTTGAAAATGAAAAATCTGAATCTGAGTGCGCGGGTTGATGGAGTGCGAGCGCCGAAGCCCGTTATGGGTGGGGTCCAGGGGCCCGCCCTAGCTCTTGGATTTTAAGGGTATTTTTAGTAGTCTGCCGATAGTTTGCCTGCATTTTCAATAAATTGAAAGTGATTCCCAAGCTTTCTGCTGGTAGTTTACATAACAGAAGCTTAGAATTTTTCTAACACACAACCAGTAAAATAACTGCCAAAAGATACGTATTTCATGAAATAAATGACTTCATACAGCTAAAAAAATCTTTACAAAAATGTTACCTGAAATGTCTCTTTGCCTAGCACATTGTGCAAACAGCAGAGAAAAGGTGATTTTGGCTGCAGCCGTCTTCTACTTCAGTAAGGGAAGCTGGTCGGGGATTGGCCGTAACGCCCCTCGGAGACGGCGTCTGATTGACCGCCGAGTGATCAGCGCATTATGTGATTGGACACAATGTCCTTGGAAACAGCAGCTGATTGGGCACGAATTTTAAGGGAAGCTGGTCGGTGATTGGACGCAACTCCCTTAGTGACAGCGGTTGATTGGCCATTTTTTCCCCCTCATTTCAAAATCGTACTGTTCTGATTTTTCACACATTTTTAACTTAAAATTCTTAACAAATACTATAAAATCGGACTAGTTGGCAGGTATGCATATGTCAACGGTACCAATGTGCAAAATGACTTCTGGCTGCTTACACACCCCCTAGAGAATGATCTGCAGCCACTCCGAGACATCCCAGACCCTGTTACCTGGAGGCAACACAGACCCTGGATAGCATTTGCAGCAACAGAATCTCCAGTCCGTTCACGTAACGATCGCGTCTCATTGCCCTGTCTGACTTTACCCGTCTCTGCTGCTCCTCCTGTTTTTTTTCCACACTGATCATCCCCTCTAACAGTATCCAAAAGGGTATAAAAGCAAGGGTCCTGACCAGAAATGTCACCCTATCCACATCCTCCAGAGATGCTGCCTGACCCACTCAGCTCTCCTGCACTTTGTGTTCCATCCAAAAGGGTATATTTGTGTCCAAGGTGAATGGCCGTAGAGAATTCCTGCACTTTGTGCTTACTCCCTTTTGTTTTTTTGGTGGTCGCCCAGCTAATTTCTGCCAGACTGCCGGTGTGACCAGCTCACTAGAACCCCTATTTATGATGCTCTCTACATCCCAGATGATCTAGAATGCCTCCAGCACCACTTCAAGGTCCTGCATTTATACAGTCAAACACAAAGTACTGGAGAAACTCAGGCAATATCTCTGGAGAGAATTGGGTTGGACCCTTCTTTCTTTAAGTTAAAGTTGTAGCCATGGGCACTCACATGGGCCCCAGATATGCTGCCTTTTAGTTGGGTACATCGAACAGTACACACTGCCACCATCACCCAACCCTTTCTCTCTCTTCTTCATTCATACAGTCAGGAACCACAGCTGGACAACCTCAGGCGTAGTCATCAAGGACACTGGAGGTTTCCAGACGTTGGAGAGAATGAGCATGCCACTGCCCAAACTACCATCCTAACTGCAGGAAAAGTTATGTCTTTTTTACAGTTAATAATCTTTTTGAACAACAAATCAAGAGCCCAGGTGGTAACACACAGTGGTAAATGAATGGCTATGTTCTATCTGTATTTAACATTGATGGCAAATGTGCTCTACTTATAATGCGCCAACATCCAGTAAAACATCCCAAAGGGACGAGGATAGTCAACTTTGCTCACATAAATCACCAACTAATATATATTAAACATGACGAATGCTTCAACGATCTCTAAAAAACGTACCTGTTCTTTAACTTCAATATTATGTTCCCCTTCGAGGATGAGAGTCACTGCTTGCATGATCTGTTTTCCATGAGTATTCATGATCTGGTCTATATGCTGGTAATTAAGGAGAGGTACATTATACATTCTGGGAGCATTAGTGAGCAGACTTGACTTACATAAATACTTGTTTTATCCAGAAAATCCAATTTAAAAAAACATGAAACAAATGAATTAACATAATGTGGTGATATACTTAAATCTGCAACGGTTAGTGGTAGACCCAAAGGGTTGATTTTTTAAATCTAATTAGTTTTATTATGCAAATATTTATACTTATAATTGTGACGGAAATTGGACTTCTTCCATCACAACAGATGTTGGAAACCTGGAAGCTAAATTGGAGCCGTGAGAAATGGATTGCACTGCACAAGTTGTTCCCATGCACGCAACACATCTTTAGGTTGCTCCTCCCTTTCCTCCTCCATTGCTTCCTGCTGCTATTCATCCACCGCCTGCTACCCAGCTGTTCCTCATCTGTAAATATCAAAAGGCCTGTGCTCTCATGATGGAGAGGTTGTGTAACATTGGGGAAAACCACATGTTTTGATATTGGTTTTGTCAAGTACGTCATGGTGGCACAGCAGTAGAGTTGCTGTCTTACAGCACCAGACCCGGGTTCAATCCTGACTACAGCTGCTGTCTGTACGGTGTTTGCACGTTCTCCCGTAACCTGTGTGGGTGTTCCCCCGGTTTCGTCACACACTTCAAAGACGTGCAGGTTTGTAGGATAATTGGCTTGGTAAATTTTCTTAATTGTCCCTAGTGTGTGTAGGATAGTGTTAATGTGCGCGGATCGCTGGTCGCCACGGACTCGGTGGGCCGAAGGGCCTGTTTCCGCGCCGTATCTTTAAATTAAAATACTACAGGCCCCTTCCAGATTGTTACAAACAGCAGAAGCAATACTTTAAACTCTCTAGTTGGCAAGTGGGGAGCTTTCAAGAATGTGATAGCAGGAGTACAAGGGCAGTCTGTTCCTGTTATGATGAACACTGTTAAAGAAGGAACTGCAGATGCTAGAAAATCGAAGGTAGACAAAAATGCTGGAGAAACTCAGCGGGTGAGGCAGCATTTATGAAGCGAAGGAAATAGGCAATGTTTCGGGTTCAAACCGTTCTTCAGACTGAAAGCTGGGTGGTTATGGGAACCCTGATTGATGAGAAATGTTGAGGCTTTGATCAGCAAAAAGGAGACACAAGTCAGATTCTGATGAAAGAATTTTGAATGAAAGAATTGATGTGTTTGTGATGTCTTCCATCAATAATCACCAAAGCGATATTGGCAGTTTTAAAGAGCATTAAGGTGGTGATATTCCAGAGGATGATTAAGTGCACCTTTGGAACTTGTGGGAAGTTAGGGAAGAAACTGCAGAGGTCCTTGCAGAGATATTTGCATCATCTTTAGCCATAGATGAATATCTGGAAGGCTTGAGAGTGGCTGTCATGGCACTACTACTACAGAAGGCTGACAAAGACAAGCCAGGGAACGACAGGCCGGAGAGCCCAACGTCAGTGGTGGGAATTATTGGAGGAGATTGGGAAGCACAATTTGAATCGAGCACAAACTGATTATGGATAGGCAGCATGGCTTTGTGTGTGGGAAATCATAGCTCACGAATCTGATAGAATTTACATTGAAGATGTCACCAAGAGGATTGGTGAGTGCAGGGCAGTGGACATTATCTACATGAATATTAGCAAAGCTTTTGACAAGGCTTGTAGGGAAGGTAACAGCACATGAAATCCACGATAGCTTGCCAACCAGAGTCAAAATTGGCTTGGGTGAAACTAGTCGAAGTGTAGCCGTGGAATGTTGTTTTTTTCTGATTCAAGGTCTATGACCAATAGAGTGTTGCAGGGGTCGATGCACGATCTACATTAATGATTTGGATGACAATGTAGTTAATATTGTTAGTAAATTAGTAGATGGTGGCGTAGTGGACAGTGAGGAAGGGTGACTAAGTTTACAACACAAGAAGGGTCTCGACCTCAAGCGTCACCTATCCATGTTCTCCAGAGATGCTGCCTGACCTGCTGAGTTACTCTAGAACTTCATGTCCTTGAGTTTACAGCAGGGTCTAGATCTGTTAGAAAAGTGGATAATGGAAGAGCTAGTAGAATTTAACTCTGACAAGTGTGAGATGTTGTTGTCAAACAGAGGCAGGGCTTACACTATGAATGGTAGAGTGTTAGAAAACAGTGCAATCAGGGAGTAGAAATGGATGGCTCACTTGATGTGGCAAGTCAGATGGACAGGATGGTGAAGATGGTGTATGGCATGCTTGCCTTCGTTGGGAAGGGTAACATAGAAACATAGACAACAGGTGCAGGAGTAGGCCATTCGGCCCTTCGAGCCTGCACCGCCATTCAATATGATCATGGCTGATCATCCAACTCAGTATTCCGTACCTGCCTTCTCTCCATACCCCCTGATCCCCTTAGCCACAAGGGCCACATCTAACTCCCTCTTAAATATAGCCAACAAACTGGCCTCAACTACCTTCTGTGGCAGAGAATTCCACAGATTCACCACTCTCTGTGTGAAAAATGTTTTTCTCATCTTGGTCCTAAAAGACTTCCCTCTTGTCCTTAAACTGTGACCCCTTGTTCTGGACTTCCCCAACATTGGGAACAATCTTCCTGCATCTAGCCTGTCCAACCCCTTAAGAATTTTGTAAGTTTCTATAAGATCCCCCCTCAATCTTCTAAATTCTAGCGAGTACATGCCGAGTCTATCCAGTCTTTCCTCATATGAAAGTCCTGACATCCCAGGAATCAGTCTGATGAACCTTCTCTGTACTCCCTCTATGGCAAGAATGTCTTTCCTCAGATTAGGAGACCAAAACTGTAGGCAATACTCCAGGTGTGGCCTCACCAAGACCCTGTACAACTGCAGTAGAACCTCGCTGCCTCTATACTCAAATCCTTTTGCTATGAATGCTAACATACCATTCACTTTCTTCTCTCCCTGCTGCACCTGCATACCTACTTTCAATGACTGGTGTACCATGACACCCAGGTCTCATTGCATCTGCCCTTTTCCTAATCGGCCACCATTCAAATAATAGTCTACTTTCCTGTTTTGAGTATAGAGTACAAATGTTGGGGCATCATGATGCAACTGTACAAGTCGTTAACGAGACCACACTTGGACTATTGAGTGCAGTTCTGGTCGCCCAGCAATAGGAGAGGATATAATTAAGGTTATCGGGACCCTTGGGCTTGAATTATAGGGAGAGCCAGGATAGGCTGGCTCTTTTTCTTTGAAACACAGGAGGCTGAGGGGCAACCTTATAGAGATGTACTGGATCATGAGGAACACTCACAGTATTATTCCCAGGGTGGACTATTCAAAAACTAGAGGGCATATGATTAAGGTGAGAGGGGAGAAACTTCAGAGAGACCTCAGGGGCAACATTTTCACTCAGAGGATAGTCCGTATGTGGAATGAGCTGCCAGAGAAAGCTATAGCAGCAGATACAATTACAACTTTCAAAATCATCTGGACAGATGTGTGGAAAGGTAGGGTTTTGAAGCACATACGCCGAATGGGATTAGTCCAGAATGCAAACTTGGTTAACATGGAGAAGATGGGCTGAAAGGCCTTTTACCATGCTGTATAACTCTATGACTCTATATCCTTGAAGCCCAGTGGCCACTGTAGGTTTGTCATGGTGACTCAAACTCATGTTGTACAGGGAATAACTGCTGAATAAAGGATTTGTGACTGCAGCTTCCGTCTAAGCCACTTAACTATATTGTGATTATTGTATATGTATATGTTGTGATGTTGTAACTATGTTGTGATCAGTCTCGACCCGAAACGTCACCCATTCCTTGTCTCCAGAGATGCTGCCTGTCCCGCTGAGTTACTCCAGCTTTTTGTGTCTACCTAACTATGTTGTGAATTGTTTGAGTAAAAGGTCCATTTGCATTGACTGCAGTGTCAAACTACAATAAAACAAATCTGGCCAGTGTGCATTGGTTTAAGTGACAGGCTGGGACACCCAGCTCAGCCAAGCTCACAAAAATCCTCTTCTTGAATGTATCGAATCTTGCTAAGAGACTATTTATTTTAGATTATCATGTTGAATGGGGGGAAAGCTGACAACATATTTTCACAAGAGTTCTTGATAGAAAAATCTGTACTTGAAGTAGCTGACAATGCAGAAATCAACAACGAACGGAATTGGATAATTATCTTAAATACAATACAAAACCATATGTGAAATGATACTGAAAGGAGATTCCAGTCAGCAACCTGAAATGAAGAACATGGAATTAATGGACTCCTGTTCAATGCATGATTCGCAATGTCCCCAATCTTGCTATGATCGTATTATTAAGTCCTACCATTATTATTTTTATGAATAGAGATTGTAGCAATTTGTATATAACACAAAATTGGAAAGGATGCAGTAAAGATTCTGAATGTTACCAGAACCTGGGGGCTTGAATTATATAATTCTACTAGGTTACATAATGCAGAGAATTGAGACAATTTTTTAAACAGTACCTTTATGTGCTAAAATCCAACTTCACATGGATACTACAAAACAGGGTTACAATAATTTTGTTTTCTGCTCAATATTGGAAACTCTGTGTTTTGCATATTAGATTGCAATTTTCCGCTCAGAATTCTCTACAAGTTTCAGCTATGCTGGGTTTGGGGGTGGAGGTCATTTGTAAATCAACGTAGTCATTTCAGAAAAAATGATGCCCATTCTCGTAGCTGCAATAACATGCAACACAACAAAGTCCAAATGTGTATGGGAAGAACGGTAAAATAACAGGAACCAGTTTAGAGGGAAATTCATATATATCATTTTTCCACATAATAGCCCATCAATTCACTGAAACAAAAAATAGAATTCCTATCAGAAACAAAAATAACAGCTAGATATGCTTTCCTACAAATACATGGGTTACTGATTGGGGATGATCAGCCATGGTGGTGCAGGCTCGAAGGGCCAAATGGCCACCTCCTGCACCTATTTTCTATGTTTCTATGTTTCTACATGAAATATAAAGCCTCGGCAAAGAAAATTCTACACTCTTCATAGCTGAAAAGCAAAGCAGGTGCCACTTGCAAAGAACAGATTCGTAAGCTTAGTAACACTGTACAACACACAAAAAACCTTATAGAGAAACAAGCGGTCTATTAAAATGTCACCAACCATGAGCTGAAATCTAGCAACAGATACCATTATTTAGTGATTGGTTCCAGCATCTTACATTTTCTATAGCAATCTAAATCTGCCCACTTAGACCCATGGTCTTCAAAGGACAGCCCAGACAGTTGGTTGGAATATGAAAATGTTGACATTGAAATTACAAATACATACAGGCCTAGTGGATAGGAGATTCCTGAGGAGCCCCAGAGTCTTCATTAGTACATTCACGTCTGAATCTGAGAGCAATCTGAAGAGTTGTTCTGTACTCAGCCCTCGTAAAATGTCTGTCTTTATCTTCTGGTCAGCTTGAAAAGCCATATTCTAAAAAGATTAAATTGGATGATTTAAATTGGCAATTGGCGACATTTATTTGCGGATGGAATAATCTGCAGTACTGTAAATATCAAGATTCTTAAAATTGTGAAATTTTCTTCAATAACGCTAGCATACTTTAAAAGGTTGAACTCTACTGAAAGACACAGAAGTAAGAGAGGTCATAGTTTTATTTTAAGGAAGCAACACAGGAAGGTAATTGTATATCTCTTCATATATTTTAAGAACAAAGCCCCAAAGTATAAAACAGTATGTAAATAACACAAATTAAAATACATGCGTAATTCCTTTACTTACAGCTGGGAACGGGAGCAAAAGACTAAAAGAGACAAACCAAGTGCACAAAAATAAATGCAAATGCATGAATCCTGTCTCCTTATTCTACGAAATCAGAATAAAATCACGTGCAGGAAGGAACTTCAGATGCTAGATTTAAACTGGATAGACACAAAAAGCTGGAGTAGCTCAGCAGGTCAGACAGCATCTCTGGAGAAAAGGAACAGGTGACATTTGGGTCGAGACCCTTCTTCAGTCTGCAGAATCGCCATCTATATCTCGTTTCCATTTCCTCAGTCTGAAGAAAGGTCTCAACTCAAAACGTCACCCATTCCTTTTCTCCAGAGATGCTGCCTGACCGGCTGAGTTACTCCAGCTTTTTGTGTCTATCTTCAGAATAAAGTTGTGCTTTGCAGTCTAACTAAGAACAGTAGCCCCAGTTTAAGAGATTGGCCACAATGCTCTTGGTGCTAATGGTGTTAAATTAGAATACCTGGTGACTGAATGCATAATGAACAAGCTTCCTCATATTTCACTTGATTCCATCTTCCAAATCATTTATATGGATTGTAAACAGTTCATTATCAATCCCTAAGAAAAAGGCATCCAACCCGAAACATACAAATATAGAAAATAGGTGCAGGGTAGGCCATTCGGCCCTTCAAGCCAGCACCGCCATTCAATGTGATCACGGCTGATCATCCTAAATCAGTACCCCGTCCCTACTTTCTCCCCATATCCTTTGATTCTGTTAGCCCCAAGACTATATCTAACTCTCTCTTGAAAACATCCAGTGAATTGGCTTCCACTACCTTCTGAGGCAGATAATTCTACAGATTCACAACTCTCCGGGTGAAAACGTTTTTCCTCCTCAGTCCCTTATTCTTAATCATCTGTTCATTTCCCTCCACAGATGCTGCCTGACCCACCGAGTCTCTCCAGCCGGTCCAGATGCCAGAATCGGCAATCTCTTATGTTGCCATTGATTTAGGCCATTACTATTTCAAAATTCTCAAAGCTCCTTGCTTATTAAAAAGTGTTCCAGCATTTTCTCTACTACAGACGTCAAATTATCTGTACTCTGCTGCTTTCTCCCTCTCCATTCATAATAATAAGATCATATATGTTAGCTTCCAATCTATGGGATTGCAGAACAATTTCAGAATCTATGGCAGAATAACCCCCTCTTTTATCAGCTTTCAGCTCCATTGATGTGAGTTTATTTTACTTATGCTAATTTCATTCAGCTCAACTCTTCCAAGACCTGCTCTACATCATTTCTGGGAAGTTTTGCTTGATTTCTTTTTCACTGTCTGAATTACACACATTAATCTTTTCTTTTCCTTTCAGCTATCTGTTGGGTTTTTTTTAATACACTATTTCTCACTAGATTAAACACACCTTTCCCCTATCAATTTATTGCTTCTGAATTATTTTTCCAAATCTTTAGGCTTTCTTTGTTATTACCTTTGCATAAAAGAGTAGTAAGCCTTTACCTTTGATCCATAACATCTTTTACCAGGGAGCAAGGCCAATTTACAACATAGGTTGCAATTATGTCCAAATCACAAGGTTTAAAAGACCAATTTTGAAGTTTAAATAAAAAACTCTGAACTTTTTTTAATGGCAATGTCCAGTAAGGCATGAAATACAAGAATGCAGTGCACTCATGTTTCTGAACTAAAATCCGTGAACCCTGTGAATCAAATTAATATCAGCACGATAACTTGGAGATCAACATTCTCCAATACACAGACAAAATTTTATAGATCTCACTTAGAATTGTCCAGAGGCTCCAGCAATGGCTGCCTCGCCAACAGTCTGTCTGTCCCTTCCTTCCTTGTTGTTTGTTTGTATGTGTTAAATGTATGTTCTTTAGCTTGTTTTATGTGGGGGGTGGGGGAGGGGGGGGGTTTGGGGGAAACTTTATCTAGTCTCTTACCTCGACGGAGATGCGCTTTTTTTCCCTATCGTATCTCTGTCCGCACTGCGGCCTAACATCGAGGAGTTGGCGGCCTTTGCTGGAGAGCGATTTCAGGAGATCCACTGCGGGAGCCTGTGGGCTTACCATCACGAAGCTCGTGATTCCTTTGCCAGGGATCAATCTCTGGGCGCCAACCACGGGAGACTGCGGACTTTAACATCATGGCGCTCGCAGTCTCTGGTCAGAGACCGACTTCGGGAACTCCAAGCGCAGGAGCTTCGACCGCGCCGACGCGAGAGCTTCGACCGCCAGCTGCAGGAGCTTCCATCGCTCCAACTACGGATGGTTTGACTCCCCCGACCACGGGAGAATAAAGAGGAAACAGACTGGACTTTATTGCCTTCCATCACATTTTGTGTCTATCTTCGGTTTAAACCAGCATCTGCAGTTCCTCCATACTCACTTAGAATCTATATGCCAGTCCACAAACAGCTTAATTAAATCAAGAATCACTCCCTTATAACATACAAAAAACGTTGCTCATCATTGGACAGAAATCTATTCCAGGTTACACATCAGAGCTCAAATTGGAATCATGTCTTGACACATATGTGCCTTGCCCCAAAATTATTATTATTTTTAAATGGGATATCTTAAATAATATGTTGATTTGAAGACACTTTGTGCACCATTTATTCAAAGTCAACCAGAATGCAATACTGGATTCAAAGTAAATCCTGTGGAATGGGTTATCACATGCCAAGCACCATAAAAAAAAGTGTCAGTGCAGCGGGAACAATCAGAAATAAAGGTTAATTTAACTTTCTGGTGAGTTTATTATGTAAGAACTGCAGATACTGGAAAAATCGAAGATAGACAAAAAAGCTGGAGAAACTCAGCGTGCGAGGCAGCATCTAGGGAGTGAAGGAATAGGCGATGTTTTGGGTCTTCAAACTGTTATGTAAAGTTATTTTGCCTAACATGAAGCTTTTGCAACCGTCACATCTGATTTATCACGTATATTTATATTAGGCCATTTTGAAAGAATACAATGGTTCCTGTACAGAAACATCGGGTGCTGTTTGGATAAGGAATACACTCTTAAAGGGTACCATGTAAAACACTTCAGTGGTTGGAATTGTACCTTGCAGGAAGGAAGATGTTAGGGGTCAACCATCCCACCCCTTGGAAATCACAGGAGGAATTTCTCAGGGCCACATCCTAAGCCCAACATTAATTCAAATGTATGATTGCTCACTCATAATACTATGATCTTTAAATATATTCATAACTTTCCTAAACATGATCCATTCCATGCCTGTTTGCGGTACAACCAAAACATGTTGGTATGGGCTGATGGTAGGAAAATAACATTCACACAACAGAAGTGCCAGGCAGTTATTGTCTCCAATTAGAGAGAGCCTAACCACTCACCATTAATACTGAATGGCATTACCGTTATCTAGTTCCCCACTGCCACCATTCTGGGTATCGCCAGTGGCCAGCATCTCAGCTGTGCCAGCCACAATAATGTTACTGGTCAAAGCCTGTATATTCAGCAGTGACATCAAACAATGCTGCACAAGGACCAAATGTCTGTGCTGAACATGATGCCAAGACCAAGACGTCCCAACGCATTTCCAGCAACTTTACAAGACACGTCAGTGGCTTGATGTAATTTGCTTGGAGCACACCTTCAATAACCCCCAAAGAAAACTCAACACCACCAAGGAATACACTTAACTCACACGCTATTTGCAGTCCATACCTCCAGCACTGCCTGGAGCATTGTCATCTATAAAATGCAAAGCAACCGCTTACTTAGGCTCTTCTGAAAATACCTCCCAATTCCATGAACTCTAGCTGTGAGGATAGAGGCAATAGGTGAATGGGAGCTCCAACAATCATGCTGGCTTGGGACAATATCACTGGCTTGGAATTATATCACTGGCTTGGAACTATATCACTGTTTATTGTTCTAAGTCCTAGAACTCTGCACCAACCAGCAATGTTTTATTCATTCAAAATAAAGTTTCATTTCTCTAACTTCAAGCAACACCTACATTCCCTCACTCTCAATTCCTCCCCCATCCAAGTTGCACCAACTTCTCGTTCTCACCTAGTAAACAGCCAACAATGGCCTGTTTCTTTCATCACCATTACTTTTCTGCATATCTTTAATTTGTTTGTTCTATACCTCTCTACTTCACCATCTATACCTCTCGGTTCCCTTTCCCCTGTCAGAAGGGTCTCGACCCGAAATGTCGTCAGTTCCTTCTCTCCAGAGATGCTGCCTGTCCCGCTGAGTTACTCCAGCATTTTGTGTCCATCTTTGGTTTAAACGAGCATCTGCAGTTCCCTCCTACATAAAGTTCCATTCATTCATATTTAAGTGTATTCACAAAGAACTACAGCAATTTAAGGTATTGCATCACCATTATCTTCTCATGGGCAGTCACAGATAAACATTAAACATCAGTCTCAAGAGTAATGCCACATGGTAATATATAAATAGAAAGTCTACATTTCCTAAGTGTGGCCTGGCATGAATCTTTGGGCAGGTTTTTGGTACTCTTTCTTATTAATACCGTTGTGTTGATGCTCATTTTCCTCATGATAGAATAATATTAGGGAATAGGGAAAGCTAATTAAAGTGAATGGTCTGATTGGTGATAAAAGACAAAGCCTAATAATAATCAGCTGGATTTGTCATATAAACCACCAGCAACTAGCCACTCCAATGAAAGGAAGTTACAAATTTATGTTATCCTACGGAGAATCCAGAATTTAATGGAAAATTCAGGGGCCTTATCTTGTCACTTTGCTCTGCTCATGGACTTTCCCAAGAGTTGAATGGAAGAGCCCAATCTTACCTAGACCCATCAGCATTATCCTAGAATTCATCACTAAGATACTATGTCAGACCAGACACCATAGGGCGGCACAGCGGTAGAGCTGCTGCCTTACAGCACTTGCAGCGCTGAAGACCCGGGTTCGATCTAGACTACGTGTGCTGTCTAAACTATATGGAGTTTGTACGTTCTTCCCATGACTGCGTGGGTTTTCTCTGAGAACTTCGCTTTCCACCCACACTCAAAGACGTACAGGTTTGTAGGATAATTGTCCCCAGTGTGTGTAGAATAGTGTTTATGTGCAGGGATCGCGGGTTGCCGCGGACTCGGTGTACCAAAGGGCCTGTTTTTGTGCTGTTTCTCTAAACTAAACTAAAATACTATATTGTTCAAATACTACATTGTATAAAATACAGATTGTTATAAGCAGCAGAAGCATTACATTAAATTCTCTAGTTGACACAAGAGGGCCTCTTTCCGCCCTGTACCTCTAAAACTTAAAATAAACATTCATTTTAATGGGGATTCTAGGCAAATAAAAAGGCTTAGAATCCCTTTAAAAAAGCTTAATATTGCAAATTAATGAATAGTTTTGAATTATGTTCTTAGATTTATATTTTTATTTATTTATTCATTTTAATGCTTATTTTTAAATATCTCACATGCATGTAAAAATTCTATTAAATTCAATGACACGTTCGACTAAAGGAAAAGTTTGACCCAGAAATTTATTTTCTGTCAGGTTAGTGGGTAGACTCAATATTGGCTTGGCCATAGAAGACACATTGGTAATCGTAGTGTTTAAGAATGAACTGCAGATGCTGGAGAAATTGAAGGTAGACAAAAATGCTGGAGAAACTCAGCGGGTGAGGCAGCATCTATGGAGAGAAGGAATAGGCGGGGGGGGGGGGGGGGGGGCGGGAAAAAGAAAGGAAGAGGCAGAGAGAGTAGGCTTGTGGGAGAGCTGGGAAGGGGAGGGGAAGGAGGGAGAAAGCAAGGACTACCAGAAATTGGAGCCGTCAATGTTCATACCGCTGGCGTGTAAACTACCCAAGCGAAATATGAGGTGCTGTACCTTCAATTTGCGCTGGGCCTCACTCTGGCAATGGAGGAGGCCCAGGACAGAAAGGTCGGATTCGGAATGGGAGGGGGAGTTAATGAGCTGGGCCGCTGGGAGATCTACTGCGAACTGACTGGAGGCGTTGGGCGAAGCGATCGCCAAGCCTGTGCTTGGTCTCACCGATGTAGAGCAGTTGAAACCCGGAACAGCGGAGAATTCAGTAGATGAGGTTGAAAGAGGTGCAGGTGAACCTCTGCCTCACCTGGAAAGACTGCTTGGGTCCTTGGATGGAGTCGAGGGGGGAGGTAAAGTGACAAGTGTAGCATTTCCTGCGGTTGCAAGGGAAAGTACCACAGGAGGGGGTGGTTTGGGTAGCAAGGGGCAAATTGACCAAGGAGTTACGGTGGGAGCGGTCTCTGCGGAAAGCAGAAAGGGGAGGAGATGGGATGATGTGGCCAGTGGTGGGATCCAGTTGGAGGTGGCGTAATTGTTGGAAGATTATATGTTGTATGTGACGGCTGGTAGGGTGGAAGGTGAGGACCAGGGGGACTCTGTTCTTGTTACGAGTGAGGGGATGGGGATATGAGAGCAGAGTTACGGGGTATAGAAGAGACCCTGGTGAGAACCTCATCTATGGTGGAAGAGATAAATCCCCATTCCCTAAAGAATGAGGACATCTCCGATGCCCTGGTGTGGAACACCTCATCCTGGGTAATGGTAGAGGAGTATTATTCTGACTGAAGGTCTATGACCAGTGGTATTCCATAAGGATCACTGCCAGGCTCTCTGCTGTTTGTGATATATATATATATATATAAATTGTAGGTGGGCTGATTCGTTAGTTTGCAGATGACACAACAATTGTGGATAGTGAAGAAGGATGTCAAAGGATACAGCAGGATATAGATCAGTTGGAAATACGTGTGGAGAAATGGCAGATGGAATTCAACCCAGCCAGGTGTGAATTGTAACATTTTGAGAGTTCAAAATGCACGAGGAGAGTGAACAATAAATGGTAGATTGCTGAGGGTCACTAATGTACAGAGGGATCTTGGGGTTCAAGTCCATCGCTCCTTGAAAGTGACAACACGAGTAGACCAATGATATATTTGCTTTTATTGGGGCATTGAATATAAAAGTTGGGAATTATTGTTGCAATAGACAATAGGTGCAGGAGTAGGCCATTCGGCCCTTCGAGCCAGCACCGCCATTCAATGTGATCATGGCTGATCATCCCCAATCAGTACCCCGTTCCTGCCTTCTCCCCATATCCCCTGACTCCGCTATCTTTAAGAGCCCTATCTGGCTCTCTTTTGAAAGTATCCAGAGAACCGGCCTCCACCGCCCTCTGAGGCAGAGAATTCTACAGACTCACAACTCTCTGTGTGCAGCTCAATAAAACTTTGATTTAGCCACATTTGGAGTTATGCACACAATGGGGTCACCACATTACAGTAACGATGTTGAGGCTTTGGACATGTGCAAAGGAGGTTCACCAGGATGCTTCCTAGATTAGAGTGCATTGGCTACAAGGAGAGATTGCACAAACTTAGATTGTTTTCTCTGGAAGTCGGAGACAGAGAGATGGCCCGATAGAAGTATATAAATTATGAAAGGCATAGATCGGGTAGTTAACAAGAACCTTTCTCCCATAGTGGAAATGCCAAATGCAGGAGGGCATAGCTTTAAGGTGAGATGAGGAACGTTAAAATGCGCCTAGGGGCAAGTGTTTTTGTTTTACACAATGTCAAGTAGGGTTGGTATTCACGGTAGGTGCCTGGAACACTCTGCCTGGGGAAATGCAGAATGCAGATATGACAGCAACATTTTAGAGGTATTTAGACGCACATCAACTGGCAGGGGTTGGAGGACATAGACCATATGCAGGCAGACGGGATTCATTTATATTGACATCATTGTCGGCACAGCAATCATACATTGAAGTGCCTGTTCCTTTGCTATATTGTTCCATGCTCAGAAACTGGGTATGCATCTGCATCTAATGAACATTATAAATATGCTATATTTGCTATATATGTTAAGTACAATACTTAACATATCTAAATGAAACCACAATTTCCTGTATTTAAAGTGACTACAGTAGTAGACATGAAAGCTCTAGTATCGCTACATATAATAGCCAAAGTTAGTTTTTAATGATAAATAATATAAATATCTCCAACTGACTTATCATATGAACTTACCATTAATGCCCAAATCCCATTGACTCTGAGAGCTGGATTTTCACTCTGGGTCAAGTTACATAACAGTTCCACAGCACCCGATTCCAAGATAGGCTGCAACATAAAATGCAAAACTGATCTTTTATAAATATCAATGGAATCTTCTAGTTTGCCTACTCCTAAAAGATTCAATTGGAATTTTTATAAATTATTAAATAAAATGTTAACAATGTTATCCAATCTGGATCTCTTGCTACTTGGGTATGGTGAAACTCACAAAGGCCAATGAGTAGCTTTTTGTGCACAGTTCCACATTATTCTAAAGGCAGAGATAGATAGAGTACTTTTGATTAGTACGGGTGGCAGGGGTTATGGGGAGAAGCAGGAGAATGGGGTTCGGAGGGAGAGATAGATCAGCCATGATCAAATTTGGAGTAGACTTGATGGGCCGAATGCCCTAATTCTGCTCCCAGCACTTATGAAAGCAAAAATGAAGCTGATATACCCATATTGTTCCAATATTGTAGACATCCAATGGTTCACATTCAACAGGTTTAACCACTCAATATAATGGTGTCCCCTGATGAGGACAGATAGATTTGTAGTGTAAATGAAACCTATTTCAGGAATGCCAGCTGTGGATAATGTACACAAATAGGAGATACATTTTTGGTATCACAAAAAAAGCTTCATTTTTTTCAATAACCAAACTGGTTACTCTGACTTTTGATTTATCCCAAATTATGTGTTTTATTTGAATTTTATAATGGAGCAACCAGAAAATATCAAAGGATTGTAATTAGTGACAAAATATAATTGTAAATGTTGAAACTAGTGGGCCTTCTCCAGTGCCAGAGTGAGGCCCAGCGCAAATAATTGGAGGAACAGCACCTCATATTTCGCTTGGGTAGTTTACACCCCAGCGGTATGAACATTGACTTCTTCAATTTAAAATAGTCCTTGCCTTCTCCCTCCTTCCCCTCCCCTTTCCAGCTCTCCCACAAGTCTACTGTCTTCGCCTCTTCCTTTATTTTTCCCGCCCCCCCACCCCTGACATCAGTCTCAACGCAAAACGTCGCCTACTCCTTCTCTCCATAGATGCTGCCTCACACGCTGAGTTTCCCCAGCATTTTTGTCTACCTTCGATTTTTCCAGCATCTACAGTTCTTTCTTAAACATATAATATTAAAATGTAGTTTATTAACCACAAGTGGATTTTCTGATATCTTTAATCACTAATTCCAACTGAAAGAACTGACAAGTCTGCAACCGTTAAGTTAATGCCCCAAATACCCTTTTCATTTGTTAAAGACCAACCTCCTTGCTTGGGGAGAACTCAAGGAGAAGATTGCATAGGGTTGATGATGCCACCACAAGGACTTCGTCAGGAGCATTTTGTAACAACTGAAAGATAAAATGAGGAGAACCAAGGTACTTTGTATTTACATTCACCAAGTTATTTTAGCACAACAAAATGTTCCTTTACAAACCATCTGCTTCATTTTCTACCTTACCACCACGGTTACATTTCACAAGTAGTTCACCAGCTGTAAAGTACTTTTGGGCATTTTATGAATCACTTTATGAAATGTACTTTCTTTTTTTCCAGCAATTTCTCTTACAGGGATACATCAAAATGCAAGCAATATCTTGCACATCCAGTATCGAGTTATTATGGCAATTGGAACTCATTGGCCCACAGCATAAATTTACAGAAATAAAATAATCCATAAACTAAGAAAAAAATATATAGCTAATAATCTCTGTAGTCATGGTAATAGCTTTGGATCGCAACAAGACAAAAGGTTAAAGTGAAAAACATCAAACCTATTATCCAAAATGAATCATCTTAACAACTAAAATATATAAAATGTAATATATGAACATAGAAACATACAAATTAGGTGCAGGAGTAGGCCATTCGGCCCTTCGAGCCTGCACCGCCATTCAATATGACCATGGCTGATCATCCAACTCAGTATCCCGTACCTGCATCTAGCCTGTCCAACCCCTTAAGAATTTTGTAAGTTTCTATAAGATCCCCTCTCAATCTCCTAAATTCTAGAGAGTAGAAACCGAGTCTATGCAGTCTTTGTTCATAAGACAGTCCTGACATCCCAGGAATCAGTCTGGTGAACCTTCTCTGAACCCCCTCTATGGCAATAATGTCCTTCCTCAGATTTGGAGACCAGAACTGTACACAATACTCCAGGTGTGGTCTCACCAAGACCCTATACAACTGAAGTAGAACCTCCCTGCTCCTATACTCAATATGCTTTCTACTTAAATCCAAGACGAAAGCTCATCAGGAGAAAAGGAGAAAAGCAGCAAAATCTCCATATAATGTGTGAGGCAATGCCTGACTCTAGCCCCTCTGACATAGTCTTGGCCATTTGACGTTCTCGAAGCTGAGCAAAGACCCATCTTCTCAGTTTCATTGCTGAGAATGAGGTGAAGCAACAGCACTGAGGCAGAGACTCAGGAAATCAACTGATCAAGCAGATGTTTTGGTAGAGATTTTAATGTTCTTAGCAACAAACTGACCCAGCAGAAAGCTATGGTGGGTATGACTGCTTATGTATGTAGTCTTTCATTCCTTTGAAAGAAAAAGATATCCCTCCAATATTTCTGCTCCTAAAACACTAGGGGATTCAGTTGAGCGAGTGATTCTTTTACAACAATGCAAAACATACTCAGTTTTGGTGCAAAATATAATAATAATTTGCTTTCTAAATATTTACTTGAGATCATGTATAAGTAACATCAAGTTGATTTTTTGCTGTAAAATTTAAAATAAAAATCACCTAATATCAATTAATATCCCATGAATAAATAAATATAAGGCAGACAAAAGTGCTGGAGAAACTCACCGGGTGCAGCAGCATCTATGGAGTGAAGGAAATAGGCAACGTTTCGGGCCAAAACCCTTCTTCAGACATAAATAAATATACCTCCCTGGTTTACGATCTCTATTTTCTCTGCATTCAAGCTCATTTGAAGCACTTAACAGACTTGATGGATCACTTAATAGATTTGATTAATGCAGCACTCATTTGAAAAATCTACTTCAGAGATTCTGCTTCTACTACCAGGGAGACTATGGACACTGAAATCTCGAACAAAAAAGGGAAGAGCTGCCAGAGAAAATTAGTGGGCAAATGAACGGACGACATTCTGGGTCGAGACCTTTCATCTGGACTGGTGAAATACAAATGAAGAGTTTTAACCCTAAACATCAACTGTCCAATTCCCTCTGCAAATGCTGCTTGGTCTACTGAGTTCTCCCAGCTCTCTTTTTTTTTTAAACTAATGTTAAGGTAAGGTTTATTCTAATCTAGAGTCTAAAAATAATAACCCCAATTAAAAAAAGGTTTTTCAACTAAAATATTCTGATTCACAAATTACAAGCAAATACTAATGAGAAAATTGTACACCATTTGCTTGACTCATATTTTTGTGCTTAATAAAGCAGTGGCATAAGCTAGTATCATGCCGATTCATGGATAGAACAGGTTTGGAGGGATATGGACCAAGCACGGGAAGTTGGGATTAGTGTAGCTGGGACATGTTGGCCGGTGTGGGCAAGTTGGGCTGAAGGACCTGTTTCCACACTGTCTCACTATGACTCTACGTATGTCAATCTGGAGCCCTCAGTGATGGAGAGATTCAGTATTGTTCTAAAGGAACTATGTAAATATTCAGTAAGATAAACATTCACCGTCACTGATAACATCAGCCAGCTAAATTAATGTCACACAGCAGTCAGGCAAAACTGCAAAGGCTTGGCATCATTAGTGTGCAAAACTGACAACAACTCATGACCGCACATACACAGTACTATCCTGAAGCACTCATCGGTGATGAAAAGGTTAAATGCTTTTAAATATATATAAGACATATAATGGAATCCAGGACTAGGTTATAGCTTATATTTCGTCTCAAGCAGTGGATTGATAAGAGAGAGAGAGAGAGAGAGAGTGACAAGCCCAGGCTTGCTCAGGTTGCTGTGTATTGAGACAATGACCAATGCCTTTGAAATGCATCTACCAATTGATGCGAGAAGCCAGACTGGTCTCAGTGATGTATATTGAGACAATGACCGATGCCTTTGAAATGTCTTGTCTTGAAAGTGCCAACTGATAAGGTGCCTTTGAAATGTGACTACTAATTGACAAGAGACAAGCTCAGATGCATCCTGTGGTAATGTGTATTGACTGTATCTCTGACCATGATTAACATCTTTGGAATGTGACTAAGTGACAAACACACAGTATAAAATATCATGCAACTCTTTGTTCATTGAAGTGGTGACACGAGGAAAGTCAAGTGTCTGTGTTGCTTACTTGACTGGAGTATCCTCGTCACTTCGATCGGCCGATGATCAGTAAAGTTTGATTTGGTCTACCTAACCTTTTTGTGAGTTGTCTGTTTATTAAGAAGTGAACTTTAACAGTGAACTATGCCACACAAATACGATCAATGAATTAACGTGAATACCAAATACACACCAGTCTTGCTGTATGAACTAATGAAAATACTAAGGCTGACTAATAAACTGCACCCTGGTTTTAATGGCATAAGAGGTCAACGTCTCCTGCTCACAAAAGCTCATTCCTTCACAATGCCACGGGTGTTAAGTGTTTAAGTGTTAAAGACATTTAATTTCCGCCGGTTCGGTCATGTTATTTTTCTAAAATGATTACCACTAATTGGTTTGCCCTTTGAATCATTCAATCTGACTGCCTGAAGAAACATCTCGATCCGAAACGTCACCATTCTTTCTCTCCAGAGATGCTGCCTGTCTCGCTGAGTTACACCAGCATTTTGTGTCTATCTTCTGTGTATAACCAGGTTCTGCAGGTCCTTCCTACATTGCTCAAATTAATTAATGACTTAACGACTCATGGATACCAGACGGACATTGAGCTGAATCGTAATTACTGTTTGCTATCGGTTCCATATCAGTGGTATCCTACAGGAAACTTGCCTTGACACCAACTCGCACAAACTGCACAGAAGATCTACACAAAATGCTGGAGTAACTCAGTGGGACAGGCTGCATCTCTGGAGAGAAGGAATGGGTGATGTTTCGGGACAAAGAAGACTCTTCGTCCCCAGTCTGAAGAAGGGTCTTGACCCGAAACGTCACCCATTTCTTCTCTCCAGAGATGCTGCCTGTCCCACTGAGTTACTCCAGTATTTTGTGTCTATCTTCAGTTAAAACCAGCATCCGCAGTTCCTTCCTGTACATTTTGTGTAACTGCACGCTGCAATGCACAACTCTGAGACAAGTTGGAGGTTCAGTTGCCTCAAGTAAGTTCAACAAGGAAGCAAAAATGCAATGACCTTTATGAGTTCAGTCGGAACAAAAAAGCATAATTTCACGTATCCAATTTCTCAGTATTTGCTTTGTTATCTGGCAAGCAGAAATGAAAAGCAGCAGTTTCTAGTGCAGTGTGCAAGGTGGAAAGGGAGGGAAACCATAGCTCTTTGGTCAATCAAAGAGTATAAAACGAAGCTGAAAAAGGGTGCAAGTGATAAAGGTAGTAATAATAACAGATGAGAGAAACAGGCTAAATTATATTTGAGTCTGAAGAAGGGTCTCGACCCAAAACGTCACCCATTCCTTCTCTGCAGAGATTCTGCCTGTCCCGCTGAGTTACTCCAGCATTTTGTGTCTATCTTCGGTTTAAACCAGCATCTGCAGTTCCTTCCTACATACTAAATTTTACCGTCTGGATCAGAAAAAAAAATAGCGTGATCAAAAACATAGAATAAAATTTGACAACTGGCACAAAAGGGAATCCAAAAGTTTTCGACGGGCAAATTAATCCTAAAAGCATTGCTGGAGCAGTAGAAAGGCTGATTTAAGAACTTAAATTAAAGCTACCACTGAAGGCAGAAAGCATGCCTGCATCACCAGAGCAGCATGTGGATGGGTGTTTACTAAGCAAGAGAACATTACTAAAACTGCAAGAGACCAGCTCAGGATATTGGATACAACAAAATTAAAGGAGGGATGCCAGAATGCTGACAGCATTTGAAGTACTGAATCAGATGCATTTGAGAAGAGGATAAAACTGGTTCCTGAAGATCAGTCGGCTTAATCCCAATGTCAGAAAAGCTTTAAAATTCAATAAAGGAGAAAATTAACAGCCAACTTTAAGAAGCACAAACAAATAAAGAAAAGGTACGTATTTGTTCAGAGCATATGGAGCTCAATTAATGTCATTGATTTTCTTCAATGAGGTGGGAGAAAGAAAGGATATGTGCATTACAATCAATGTACAAATATACAAACAAAATGTATTTGAACTACATACTAGACTTGTTATACGAGTAAAAGTCCACAGAATAAAGATAGTAACAATATGGATAAAAACTGAGAAAGGAAAATAGTTAGGGAAAATAACTTCTTCCAGACATTGTTCTATCTGGGACGTATGACAATAAATCACTCTCAACTCTTGACTCTCTTGAAGGTAGGAATACAATGACATTCTCAAAAGTTTCAGTATGCAGGTCTTTGTTGATGTAAAATGACATACATGATTCATTTTGTCTTTGTAAAATGACATACATGACTCAGGTTGAGCAGGGACATTTTAAAATTTACAGCCAGCATGAAATATAGAACTGTAGCAAAAAATTGGGAAAAAGAACAGGGGGAAAATGGATCCGTTGGCAGATCTGTCAAAAATGAAAATCTAAATGAAACGCGAGGTCATACAATTCTGTACGATGAATGCGGAGATACAGTACATATATAATGCGGGAGCAAGGTCACAGATCTGGGGCGGGGGTTGTGAGCATGACAGGGCAATGTGTACACAGCTCTCGGCTTTATTTATAATCCCACAAATAGGATACAAATGTCGGAAAGTTATGGTGAGTTTATGTTGGACACTAGAGTAGTTCCAGTTGGAATACTGTATCCCTTTACAAAGTTCTGAACTTAAATAAAAGATATACTAGAAATGGTCCCGCAGATGAGGTATAATAATTATATTGTTAGCGCAGAGGAAGTTAAAATGGGATTTGGTATTTAAATTATGAAACTTTAGATAGTAACAACACCTAAATGGCCGAAAGATGAACCAGAGGTGTGAATATAAGATGGTTGGCAAATGGACAGAGAAGGCATAAGTGAAAACACAAGAGTGGTTAGACTTTAGAAACGGTCTGTCTAGGACAGTTGTGGATGTAGATTGAATGGTAGCTTACAAAAGGAAATTAGTTAAAAATCTGAGGAAGAATTTGCAGGGACTGGAGCAAAGTGGGACTGAAGGTTGAACATGAATGGTAACTCAGCAGGTTAGCTGTCTTCATGTCAGGCTGCCATCTATAATAGTCAATGACAATTGTAAAGGAGTTGAAGACGAACATTAACGTCCTGGTATTTTCTTCTATACCAATAGATTTTAGCTGATTGTTTCCTCCTGTAATTTGCTGGATTGAAATTCTGCATAATAGCGGCACTGACTTCACAAGTTTTTTTTGCTACTCCAAACATGTCATCTTTTCATTCTGAAGCATGCTGCTTCAACACACCACAGCTAAGTATTATTATTAAATCTACCAAAGTATTGTATAGGCATATTTCTTTTCAGATCCATTACTCAAAATGTATTTGCAGGCCAAAATAAAACATTAAAACCAATTGTCACTGGCATACTTGGAAGACTGAATTCACAAGTGAATTTTGCCAATGAGCTTTATTAGTACAAAATGGTAATATATAATTACATTCAACTTCATTGTCTGCATCACACTTTTCAGATGAGTGGCAGAAACAAAACTGATTTACTAAAAACTCAAGCTCCACTGAGAAACAAAATGTTTATGATTTATTCTGGTAGAATAGAAGCTTCAATAAATGTATGTTACTTCTACCTTCATTAGTGGCTTCCATACTGTATGGTCCTGAAAACTAGTCCGAAGCTGTTGTACCGACCTGGACAGACTGTGCAAACATCTAGAAATGGAAATTGGGAAAATATACAAATCTTCGTAAAAATACAGATGTGATCGTCCTTCTATACAGGAACAAGGATGACCAAATGTTCAAAACCAGTGATTAAAGGGAGACAAAAATGCTGGAGAAACTCAGCGGGCGAGGCAGCATCTATGGAGCAAAGGATAGATAAAGCGCTCCATAGATGCTGCCTCACCCGCTGAGTTTCTCCAGCATTTTTGTCTACCATTGATTTTTCCAGCATCTGCAGTTCTTTCTTAAACAAAAGTCAGTTATAGAAGACATACTTCTGACAATATTTGAAGTAGCCAAACCAAACTATTTATTAAAAACGTCGATGGTCCTCAGAAGGAGGTCTGCTTTGGCAGACAAGTCAAACAAACATTTGCATTCTTCATTTATGAAGAAGGATATATTTTTTAATTGTTCAGAGAAAACTAAATATTAATGAAGAGGGGGAAAAAATTAATAATTTAGAAACATTTACATGGATGAATTGACACAGATCATCATATGCAGATGAAACAAGAACTGTGGGAAGCATTTATTTCAATTTCCTAAATCACCTGCATTTAGAGACAGTATGAGAGGACGGGGAGTAGAAACACATCTTACTACTTAATTAAAGTGTTATGAAAACATCAAAGTGCAGGAAAGCAAGAGTCACAGCAGACTGCAAATAATACACCAAGGATGGAGCAAATGTGCTGTATTTTGTGCGTTAATAATTAATCATTATTTCTAAAATCTACCTCATCATCTTTTAATAGTTTATTTCAATTTTAATATTTTTTTAAATGACACGGTTGAGATGTCAGCACCTGAAGTTTGGCTGCAGAGAGTCATTAAGGTATGTCCTTTCATGGACCATGTGAGTGAATGCAAGCAGAGAGCACAAAGGGTGGCATTGAGCAGTGATGGGTCCAGTAGGATCAGCCCAATCTTGCTTTAAAGAAAGACTTTGTTTGGGAATCTAAATGAAAGGACCTATTTCCAAACTGCCAGTTGATACCCAGAAGATTATTTTCCAAAGATGATGCAAACAAAAAAATGGGAAAGAATCAAGACAAAGTCATCCACTCATCAAAAAAACATACATGAATATGGGAAGTAAGGAATAAGAAGTGGAGGATTGAAAATGGTCACTTGAAATTAAAAGGAGAGTAGATGTGTAACCAGAACCAGCAGAGAAAATAAATGAAGATGAATCATCTCCATCCCAACATAAAATTGTTCATTGAACATTTATGGTACTAATCATGAGAGAGAATTACAGCACTGAAAGATGTCAAGGTCACAAGGAAAATTAAGGATCTTCCGTCAAGCCAATCTACAAGTCTACATATAAATTCAACACTAGCCCTCCTCATAGTGAATACATTGAAAGCATGACCACAGAGTTGTCAAACTTTCATTTTAATCATTTTTTGATTAATTATTCAATCACAAAACAATAATTTGCTTCATATTTCCCAATCAAATAAAAGTAATATCAACATTTACATTGTAGGACAGTATACAAGGACATAACAAGTGTTATCAGACCTTCAATTAATTCTTCAATGTTGTAAATGCAAATGCTTAAAATGCAAATTCATGATCAACTACATGCTAATCAACTAATTGTATCACAAATTTGTTTTGTTTTTAAACATTAATTCCACGTTTATCATTCATCCACATTATCATGGGTTGATTATTAAAAGTTCAGTATCTAATGATGCATTTAAACTTTTGGACAGGTGAGTTTCAATATTCCATACCTGACAGCAGCTAACCGCACTTTGATACTAGACTCAGCTAAGCCAGTCACAATTCGGTCCATCATATTCTCAGTCTCAATTATCTAGAACAAAAAGTTAATAGCAACATAAATAACCAACAGGATATGTGACTGGAGAAATTCACTGAGGCAAAATTAAATGTAGCCATTGTACTTTACTAGAAGTTAAATTATTGTAATTGTAGTTAAGCAAAAAGTGAACAAAATTATTCCAGGTGTTTTCATCAATAGATGAAATCATTTCATTTTATACATTGCTAACAGAAACTCACATGGCCTAAAGAAAAACAGGAAATAGGTAATCTGTGCCAATCCTTTAACCACAAGTTTGGGAGCATTTTATTATCTTTAGCATCACTTGGGACCATCGATTGCAACATCCTTTTCTGCACCACCCTAAAGTCTTGCTCTCCATTTAAAAGATCCCAAATGAGTGATGAAATCCGGCACCCAAAAGTCAAGACATGATTTTTCTTCATCAGCAGCAGTAGCTGTTTTTACAATGAACTGTGTTTGTGAGAGGCTCTCGTGCAGTGACAACAGTGCCTGCTCCTGAGTTTGGTAATTTGATAAACAAAGTAGAGATTGCATTATTCTGATTAGCAGTTTATTGCAAATCCTTTTTATAACAGCTTTAAAAATGGATACTGAAAATTATGGTATTTTTGATTTCATAGCCAACATATTTATTCTCAATATGAGACCAAAGTGAAGCATCACTGGATTAAAACATCTTTCTGCAGACCCTTTTGTACCTGGGGAGGGGTAGAATCACAAATCAACCAAATAAAGATAGAATTATTGGGTGACTTGTAAAGTTTTTAGTTT
Organism: Raja brachyura; assembly: GCA_963514005.1. Next base: position 92,944,726 of record OY740787.1, on the reverse strand, counting down.
AGTTTAGAGATACAGCACGAAAACAGGCCCTTCAACCCACCGGGTCCTCTTGGTCAAGCGATCCCAGCACATCAACACTATCCTACACACACCAAGGACAATTTTTACATTTACCAAGCCAATTGACCTACAAACCTGTACATTTTTGGCGTGTGGGAGGAAACCGAAGATCTCGGAGAAAACCCACGCAGGTCACGGGGAGAATGTACAATCTCCATACAGACAGCAACCATAGTTGGGATCGAACTCCGATGCTGCATTCGCTGTAAGGCAGCAACTCTACCGCTGCGCAACCGTTCCGCCCTAGTTAAGTTATAAACGTTAGGCAAACTTACATAGAAACATAGAAAATAGGTGCAGGAGTAGGCCATACGGCCCTTCAAGCCAGCACCGCCATTCAATATGATCAGTGGTGAGTGGTGAGTCTCTGGAATTCTCTGCCACAGAAGGTAGTTGAGGCCAGTTCATTGGCTATATTTAAGAGGGCGTTAGATGTGGCACTTGTGGCTAAAGGGATCAGGGGGTATGGAGAGAAGGCAGGTACGGGATACTGAGTTGGATGATCAGCCATGATCACATTGAATGGCGGTGCAGGCTCGAAGGGCCGAATGGCCTACTCCTGCACCTATTTTCTATGTTTCTATGTTTCTATCATGTCTGATCATCCAATACCCGTTCCAGCTTTCTCCCCATAACCCTTGATTCCGCTAGCCCCAAGAGCTCTATCTAAATCTCTTTTGAATGCATCCAGTGAATCGGCCTCCACTGCCTTCTGAGGCAGAGAATTCCACAAATTCACAACTCTTTATGTGAAAAAGCTTTTCCTCATCTCAGTTGTAAATGTCCTACCCCTTATTCTTAAACTGTGGCGCCTGGTTCTGGACTCCCCCAACATTGGGGACACGTTTCCTGCATCTAGACTGTCCAATCCCTTAAGAATGTTATATGTTTCTATAAGATCCACTCTCATCCTTCTAACTTCCAGTGAATACAAGCCCAGTTGCTCCATCGTAAGGCAGAAACTATCGGTATTACATCTTCTTATTGAACTACATACCAAAGCCACCGACTGCATCCTTTTCCACAGACACTGCCTGAAGCGGATTAGAGAACCACTAGGTTTTATAATAATCCAGCAGCTTTCATGGTTGTTTGCTGCTGCTAACTCAGCCACCAGCAAAATTTAAATTCATAGAACATGTAGCAACAAGGAACTGCAGGTGCAGGTTAACAAAAAGCCAGATTCTGTGTAATCTTGATGTGTGAGCTGAGTTATTCTCTCAATTATTCCACAGCTTTCTCAGCACATGCCATTTGAGATGCATAACTCTGCCCCCTCTCCTGACCTGCCTGATTTGTTGTGTGGGAAAGAACTGCAGATGCTGGTTCACACTGAAGATAGACACAAAATGCTGGAGTAACTCAGCAGGACAGACAGCATCTCTGGATAGATAGAATGGGTGAGTTTTCAGGTTGAGACCCATCTTCAGACTGAGACTTCAGACTCTCAGTCCGAAGAAGGGTCTCGACCCAAAACGTCTCCCATTCCTTCTCGCCAGTGATGCTGCCTGTCCCACTGAGTTACTCCAGCATTTTGTGCCTGTCTGATTCATTGTTACCCATGTGCACAGTGGCCTATACTGACCTGATGGGACAACTACATTTTGATTTTTTTTAAATAATTTGCATCTAACCCACTCCATGAACTTTCCTGATGCTATTCTCTACAATTCCAGACTCTACAACCCTTCAACAACTCATTTTGTCCAATGCTCTCCCACATCCCCAATTAACATCACTTCTCTCATGCAGCCGGTGCTTTAGCTGGGCGCATTTACCATCTATAGTCCCTTCTGTTCCTACGTCCTGCAAAACCATACTGAAAGCTTACTTCACCTGCCCCAACGTCTCTTACGTAACTCAATGTCAAATCCATCACATGGAGATCCTGAGGAAACAAATTCTTTTTTTTTTTTAAAGAGGCAAAATTAAATCCTGAAATTAAGATTTTAAATAACTTGTCTAATATTATGTAATTTATCAATTATCCTTCTCAAAATATAACAGTTTTTTCTTTGAGAGCATATTCTAAGTTCAGCACAAAAATGTAAATTCCCATTTAGGAATACAATTTCCAATGCTGCCCATCCCTTGAGAGTCAGAGACACTAACACCTGGATTTCACCATCTCATTGCAATCTCCAACATCTCTTTCCAGAAGTTGGCAGCACATCAGCTTTCAATGCACTTTTTCAGGACAATTCTCGCAAGCCCTCCACACTCCATTCCCCATCAAGACTTGAAATAGAATTTTCTTTTCAATACGATTGGAATCTTGAGTATAAAGATAAGGCAACATTTCTGTTACAGATCAACCATCTAACCATTAACAACAGGTGGAAGCAGAATCCATTCGTTGAAGGGGATTAGAGAACCACTGGGTTTTTACAATAACCCAGCAGCGTTCATGGTTCTTTGCTGGAGCTAGCTCAGCCACCAGCCAAATTTAAATACACAGGGAATGGAGAAACAAGGAATTGCAGGTGCAGGTGTACAAAAAGACAAAAAGTGCCGGAGCAACTCTGCGGGTTAGGCATCATCTCTGGAGAACATAGATAGGCAATGTTTCTGGTCGGGACCCTTCTTCAAACTGTGAATCAACTTTGTGTGATAATCAAGCTTAAAAAGGATCCCAAACCAAAATGTCACCTATCCAAGTTCTCAAGAGAAGCTGCCTGACCCTCCGAGGTACTCCAGCACTGTGTGTCTTTAAATTTTTTTTAAAAATTACTATTTATCAAGCACTGACCTCTGGTTTGCCAGTTGAAAAACAATCACAAGGCTAGTCTATCATTTTAAACAGTTCCAAGGCAGCAGTTTTTTACCCCCAAATATTTCTTCTACCATGTGATTTTAAAAAGAGAATTAATAATTGCAGGATGTATTCAGATGTGTTTGTTGCTAAACTTTGCATGTTGTATGTTTGAGGACAGGCCCCTGTTATGCATAGGAGTGATGAGTATCACTGGAAATGTTTCATTCTCAGGTAGAACAGATTAAACCCAATCCTCAGAGGTATCCTTGACAAAATCAAGGGATAAGGGGTTAGTGCAGGCCCTTGGCATTGAAGCAAATAATCAACCATGGTCGTATCAAATGATTCGTCAGGCATGAGGCACCAAATACCCAACACTTGATTCTATTCCTTTCAATAAAAGTACCAGTTTCAACTAAATTAGTTCCACCACTTGAAAAGATTTTATGGACATAGCAGAAATAGTGCAAAAGCAAACTTCATCTTTAGTAATATGTACATCCCTGAAAGGCTGAATGCAAATCCATTAATTATAACGGATATGAATTCATCAAGTTGTTGGTTAGATTTGTGGTTATGCACACATTTTATCATTAACATTGTTTTTGTTTAAATTTTAATTCAGTTATTTTTTAGTAACTAACTAATTTTAGAGTTTATAGTCTTTCTAAATATACACGTTTTTTCAGTGCTCAAAGAAACATACGTTAACATGTCTACATCTTAGAGGTTAAAATGTCTCTTCAAATGCTTGAGACTCACAGCATTTCCATAGTTCAAATGTCCATCAGTTGTATTTTAATTTATCTAATTTCAACATTAACACCCTTAAACAATCAATTTCGTTATAAACTAGAAATTCAGTTCAATGGAAACGAGGATGACAGAAAATTCCAGTGCTAAATGTGCTGAAGAAAGACAACAATAGCTGTAGGAGAATACTCTTAACAAATTCACACAATGCACTGTTTTCTCGCTAAATAAATTGGAAGGTAAGTTTTTGTTTGCGTGTTTCTCCTTTTCAAAATTGTCTGGAGTCTGGAGTCTAAATGAGCTCACCTTCTGCGGCAACTGAGCTCAAATATTAAAAACTTTGGTGGCTATCTCAGATTTCAATATGTAGACAGACAGAAAGTGCAAACTGCATATCTTCACCGAAAAGTGTGTGTACATGTGATTATTAGAAATCCTCCATATTTTGTAGTGGCAAACAGCTTTCAACACTTAATGCTACCATGCTCATGAAAGTGCAATTTGTCTATTATATGCGAGAGCTAATAAAATATAGCAATGATATAAAAATGGTTAAATGCACTAAAGCAACAATCCTTAGGCTTCTTTTATATGATGACTACTGCTAGGAAGTTCCACAATCTATCAATAACCAGGGCAAAAAATCGAAGACTGATTTTCTCCAGTCAGCCTGCATACTGACTGGGTTTAATTGCAACATTAGCTTTGATCAAAAGTGAAATTGTCTTACGCTGCTGGCATAGAGGCAATATAATTGTAACTTTAAAACACCCTCCACTCAAAGCAGAACTCATTCTCACATTATGTTTAGGAAGGAACTGCAGATGCTGGTTTAAACCAAAGATAGGCACACAAAATGCTCCAGAGATGCTGCCTGTCCCGCTAAGTTACTCCAGCATTGTGTGTCATTCTCACATTATGATGTGCAGCAGGAGAGAATTATTATGAGCCCTGGAGATGATTTTATTTGTCCCTCAGCTCACAAACATTCGATGTTTTCTCAGTGAACAATCGTTGAAATAACCCAAACAGAATCAGGGCACAAAATTGCAGCTGCTGGGATTACTGTGTAGAAGTGGTATTTGTGTTAATGATATTTTAAGAATCAAGCATCAGCATTGTGTGTGCACTTGACAGCCAAGTAGAGGCATCTGCACTGACAAAGCATTCAAATACTGCAACCACCAACTTTAAAGCTGCCAATACAAACGGCTAATAATCACCAATAGTTTCCTGAAATAAACAATTCATTTGTGCTAAATGTGAAAGTTTTTAGTGGAGGATGCCGTACCTATCAAGATAAGACACAACTATTTCTTATTACTGAACTAAGGTTATTTCCAGAGAATCATTTCTTACTGAACTGAGAATAGATTATTTAGCGAGTTTGCAACTTTCTGTTGATTTATTTTTCAAATCCTTGTGCTCCCAAGAACCAAATCATTTTGTATTCAATCATTTTTCTGAAAAAATTGCCAAAAACTGGACATTGGTAAATCAAAAGGGTATGCCATGCACAGCAAGATACAACACTGCATAGAAATGTAGTGGCATTTGCTGTAAAATGAATGCTTTGCAAACGGGTAGAGCTGTGTACATTTTTGAACAATGACGAGTGATCTTTAATATGCACAGTGACATGCATTTGGCTTAATGCCACGTCCATTGGAATCAACTCCAATAATCCTGCCATGTTTCATTAGGCTGCCATTTTGAATTGGGAGTTCAAATGGTTGACATAATGCTGGATTTCTCAGCCATGAGGTGTGCAAATGAAAATGAGACCAGTGGCCAAAATCTGGCAAATTAGAACCATCAAAAAATAGCTCTAATCAATAGCTAATTTTTGGAGCTCCAAATGAGGAAAAACTACAGAACTACAACTCATATAAATACATTCAAAGGATTATTTTAATGATGCATGTACATCACTTGTGTCTACGTTACAATAATTGTTTTCAATTGTTAATCTTGCTCTGCTGTCATAGTTCTCTGCAAAACACTATATTTATTATTGCACTAGATTTGTTATTTATTGAACTTTTTCTTTTTTTTCTCTTCCCCTGTTATGTACTATGTTTACATATTCACATATTCTGTTGTACTGCAGCAAGTAAGAATTTCATTGTCCCATCCGGGACATATGACAATAAAACCCTCTTGACTTGACTGTAACCCCCGCTTACTATTCTCCATACTTACCTTAGCCAAATCCAGAAAGCCAATCCCATATGCCAAGTTGGTGCAGGAGCAGAGTGACAGCAGGACCTCAAAAGGAGTTGGTGTGATGGGTCAGAGCAAGCACTCATACAATTCTTCTGGACCTTCTGACAGTGAGCCATGTTAGGGATGGGGCTTTGCTGGCTGTCAAAATGGTCAATTTTCTTTACAATGTTTCTGAATGTCAAACATTCAAAAACATTTGCAAGCTCTTAAGAATGAAATTTCCAAAACAAAGCCAGAAATAATGAAACATGCAGCAAAGCGTAATAAAGTCTTAGTTTTCAGTTTCTTCCCCATACCCAAAAATCTCCAATCAAATGGATGTTCTCAAATATAATTTAGTTTAGTTTAGAGATACAGCAAAGAAAGAGGTCCTTTGACCCATCGAGTCCACGCCGATCATCGATCACATGTACATTGGTTGCATGTTATCCCAGTTTTGCAACCTACCTACCAGGGACAATCTACAGAAGCCAAATAACCTACAAACCTGCACGTCCATGGAATGTGGGAGGAAACCAGAGCACACGGAGAAAACCCACGTGGTCACAGGGAGAACGTGCAAACTCTGCACAGACAGCACCCGTAGTCAGGATCGAACCTAGGTCTCCGGCGCTGTGTGGCAGCAGCTCTACTGCACCACTGGGCCGCCTCTAAATCTACAAATAAACGCAGAGAAAGCTCAATGAGCATCTGGCCCTTTGCTGTACTCCATGGGAACTTGTGAAAATGAAGAGCATTGGGAAGTTGATGGCCACATGACAGCCCTGAAATATAATAGTACTGACACTCAAAGGTGAACCGAGCCATCATTTTAGTTCTTTTAGTTTAGAGATACAGCACGGAAACAGGCCCTGCAGCTCACCGAGTCTGACCAGTGATCCCCACACATTAACACTATTCCACACACATTAGGGACAATTTACAATTATACCAAGCCAATTAAACTACAAACCTGTACGTCTTTGGAGTGTTGGAGGAAACCGGAGATCTCTGAGAAAACCCACGCGGTCACGGGGAGAAGGCACAAAGTCCGTACAGATAGCACCCGTAGTCGGGATCGAACCCGGGTCTCCAGTGCTGTAAGCGCTATAAGGTAGCAACTCTACACGTTGCGCCACCGTTCCGCCAACGTCATTCTTTTCAAATAAATGGCATTGTTTTCAGTATGCCACTTCGTTATCAAATGATTTAAAATAATTTGCAATAATTTGACTTGCACATTTTACATTTTTTATAAAGTAGCTATGAATGCCAACATCAATGTTTATGATCATCGGCTATTACCGATAGCCGCCCGAAGGAGATGAATTATCAATGTAGTTAATATACCAGCATAATGTTTCTCTTTCACACTACAGGTCCGACCTGCACCTTCATCGGGGGTTGCTAATGAAACAAAGCATACTCAAATGAAATTGGTGTTCAGGGTGGCGTAAATATTTGTAGTGATTCAATTATGTACAAAATAATTTGAGGTGCCTTAACGTTAGGAAGGACAAAGAATACTATTAAAGTTGACTATAAGGGCCAATAAATATCCCAATTTTAGTGGTTAATGAGAGTACAGCAGACAAAAAGAAAATCAGACCCACGGTAAATTCCAAAAAATTCAGATTGTTTAATGAATGCTTCTTAGAAGGATGGTTAACCCTGTGTAGAAAAGCATAATCTTGACGTGTGTGTGCGTGTGCATTCACAATATTATATATATAATTTCATTTATAGTTAAGGAATTGATAGTAATGAACGTCCTGTTACTCAATGGTCAATATCTCAATAATCCTATTGGCGGATATTCTGAATAAAGTTGATAAATATTTAATGATATAGAACACGTATTATCTTTTTGATTTTGAATTTCTGTTCTTCTAAACATTGAAATTATAGTGCGTTGGTTCTTGGTCTAAACAGGGAGAGCAGACGACAGCTCTATTTAACATCTCATCTATCAATACAGAAAATCCTAACCACTGCACTAGAGCAGTGCTTCTTAAACAGGTGAATGGTTCACCCAAGGGCAAATGAAATTATTTTGGAGTGATTGAAACTAGAGGGGTGAATGAAGGGTGAATTACTTAACTTATTCAGATATTTATATATATTTTTCTATGCGTAAAAAAGGCATTGCCATTAAAGTGGTCAGTGATGAATTAAATAAACACTTAAGAAATTAGTTAATTTATGTTTTTTGCTCATGTGACAAAATAAATTATATATAAAATTATGCACAAGATGAAAATTACCAAAAAACATAAGGAAATAAGGGTGAATGAAATTTAGTGATAAAGACTCAAGGATGAATGACACTGAAATAGTTTAAGAAGCACTGACGAGAGAATCAACCTTGAATTTTCAGCTTCTGATTCTAGAACAGGGGCTTGAAACAACAAACCTCTGACTTAATGGCAAGAATGCTAATGGTTAAGCCATGGTTGTTATTGATGACAACAGCAATTTACCTATGACCCATAGCTTCTCAAATTACCATAGGCAATCTCTAAAATAAATGTAATGTATTTTTACCATTTTCGCAACCAAGCATAAAACTGCTCACAAAATTCCAATATATATTTCTTATGAAAACATCCTGAAATAGTTTTGCTACATTAGTTCATTTTGGGTTTGTATATTCATCATAAACCATGTTAAGTTTATTGAGAATACCAATAAATAATTAAATTAACTACAGTGATTTAAAAAGCATAACAAATAATGTATTCATAGTTAATAGTGGGAAGTCTCTCTTTAAAGTATTGTGTCCACAGTATGTAATATGTGGTCATTCCTTAAATCTAAACTATTTTACTTTCGAAAATGTCACAGTATCTCTGGAAAAAAATAGACTAGTGAAACTTAAAAAAAAATAAAAGTAGCCAGTTGTATTAACTTTCAAAGCAAGAACACCAATTGTGACATACACTTGTATTTTGCTGTTGCTTTGATTTACATTGAACTTGAGCCAGTGTGAGATTTTCAATGCTAAACTAGGAAGTGATGTATTGCAATTGTTGTAACCAATCATCACTGCAACTGTACATTAATTAACTCTGAGAAACTGTTGAGTTCAATAGTCCCAGTCCAGGTTTGCTCTGGACATCAGTTCAGATGATGATACTGCCCTGAAATGTTACGTCAGCTTCTTACTTCACCGATGTTTGGCTGAGCATTTCCAACATTTACTTCCTTGCAAGGGTATGAACATTAAAACCCCAAAAAATCAAAAATAAAAGTAATGTTAATTTTTTGTTGTTACTGAAATGAGTTCTTGATAAAGTAATTCAGCTTTGAGGTTATTCTTTTGATACTCATCATGATCAAGAATCCGTACTGTAGTTGAAATATTTATTTCTTCAGGAAATCTTCAGAATATCTGCCTTAGCTGCAGTTGAAAAGTATTTTATTGCACCATGGATGTTTCCCTCTCGATGCAAAAATAAAGTTTGATAGCCAACTATACAATTTAATGTCTCCAGCAGGGGAAACCACTTTAAAATTCATTGTTGAATTGACGTCACTTTTCACAGAAGCTTCAAATGAGGAGATGCACATTGAAGAGTAATTATCCTGAATACAATGATAAAATTCGAGGGAATATATTAATTCCAGACTTCTTAATCTCTTCTTGTGTCTCATTCGTTAAAAGGAGTAAAATAATGGAAAGCAGACAATTTTCACAACACTTTAGAGTAAAATACGATACAAAGGAGTCCCGGAGATTTCCCATTGCTACCATTGTGTACCCAATGCAGCGTGCGACAGACAGCCTGAACTGAAAGCTCAGACATGATTTGCTGCAGCTGTTCTCGAAAATACAAAAGAAACCCAGCATGTGCAAAGAAGCAAAGGGATTTCCTCTGAATTTACAGCACAGCAAAAATTAAGGGCATCTTTATAGAAACAAAAATAAAATGGAATGGCTATAATCATATAAAGCTGTAGAACCAATGAGGAAATAGTCAACAAAATACCGATTCTAAACAGCAGTTCTGAGTGGTTGATGAAAGGCCAGAGAGAAATGCAATGTCAAGCTACAGAAGGTTTTCACCATCCAAACTAAAATAATCTTTGTACTTTATCATTACAGCAATTGATTTAATTCAGACGATGTCTTACGTGCATTTAACTGGAAGTTTTCACTGAGCATTTTGAATATGGGAGTGGGAATTAATTATTGATGGAAAAGATCACTGCATGCAGTAAATATCTGATTGGAGACCTGGAGAAAAATAGCTCTCCATTTACCAGCAGTGATAAACAAGCCCAAGGTAAAAGATCTCTCACCTCCTGGCAGTTATAATTAACAAGCTGTGGAAACAAGCAGAAAGGTTTTATGTCCATATCAAAATTAAGCTTCAATGGCCCCAGACAGTGGAAACTTTATACCTTCATCCATTCCTTTACAATTCCTAAATTATAATTTAGTAATGGCAGATTTATTTGACTGACAATACCATAAATGTTAATCATGCATGAATAACAGGCATGTGCAAATCCATACTGATCATTCATGAATAGCGGCAAATGGCACCTCATATTTTACAGCAATGTAACTGGACAGCAATGGGTAGGAGATATAAGTGACCCGAGAAGCATACAGTTACACATGTATGGTGCAAGAGTGCATTTCTTGGCTCCAAATACCCAGGTATTTGGGGGTACATCATTAAACTGCGCAATGTTCTCCAAAGATCCTGTATCTGTTACATAGAGTATTCGAATGTCTGATCAACTTCCATAATGCACAAAATGTTGTGTGAAATCAACCTACTGAATTTATCTTGAATATATTCATTTTGGTGAGTATTTTGGTAGTGTGCTAGGCATAATATCTAAGCTGGGACAGTAAGCCAAACCTACTGAGGGCTCAGTTTGACAGCTACTCTCCATTTGGCAGGCACACAACACTGTTCAAAAGGCTGAAGGCGTACGTCTTAAATTCTATAGAAACCTTCAATGAGGTCGTTGGACTTGAGAAACAGATTGCTATGAAAATGCATCTTAATTTCTCAATATATAACATACACAATGGATTAGCTGCCTCTTATTTAACTGAATAATGGAATAGATCAATATCAAATAACATATGTAAATAAGTGAATGTGGTCCATATTCATGCATATGGTCCAGAATCGAGGACGGCCTAAACATGTACAATTCAACTACAACAGATTTGCTACATTAATACTGTATATGAGCTAATTGTATTCCCTTTCCACTGTACTAACAAAGGAGCCTGAACTATGGTCAAATGTAGATTATTACCAACAGCTTGTACAGCAAGAACGGAAAAATGACCACTTATAAATGATCCTACATGTAGTGACGTTATCAGAATGCATGTTTCAGTAGAGATTCACATTCAATATAGGAAAGAGGTTCTTTACATTTTTAATCAATTGATTTTTGGAATTGCTGTCACCTATTTGGATAGGCAGTGCTCAAAACCTCTTTGGGAACATTTAGGGATTCATTGCACTGAAAAATATTTGCAGACAAATAGTTGTCCAGTCTCTCAAACTAAAATATAAATACTAAGTTATTATCATTTGATTGCTGGTACAAATATACTCTGGCAATGTTTTTTCCTACCTTTGCAAATTGGACCACCAGAAAATGCATCTTAAATGATTGTAAACCACAAGTTGGGCATGAATGGAAGAATGTGTCTAATTCATTCATCACAATTAAAGGAAATTAATATGCAGCTTACAGAAGGTGCAGACATTTACCAGAAGTGTAAAAGAAAGGAGGGGTTTCAATTATCTGCAAATATTATAGAAGATGTGAGTATTCTCATTGGGTTAAATGAATTGAGGAATTCCAAATTCAAAGTCTTGATATAGTCTCCTCTAAGTTTAGACAAGTCATGAAAGAGATCAAGGTTAAAAACAGCGGTGAAAATCCTTAACTAGAGGGGCACTAATTCTGGTAAATTGAAAGGGGACTTGGCCTGGTCGCGGTGAAGCCAAAGATTGCATTCTGGTTCTAGAGAAAAATATTGGAGAAACTACACTCAGTGTGACCGAAATATTTTTAAAGTATTGGATAGATATTATCAAGCCATGAGTATTATTACTGGGCGAATGTAAATGAGGCGCAATAGGCACAAAGCAAAAACAAATGAATAGCTGCTTTTCATAATGGTCCGGTGCTTGAATCAACATTCAAAAGTCTAACTGATATATATTTAGAAAATGGAATTGAGTGGATACGATATAATTTTAAAGGTAACACGAGACAAAATTAGGGAGTGCCTTAAAGTGGGAATTGGGGGATTGGAGTAGAAAAAGAGTAACAGAAATGAGGACATAAATAACTGGCAATAGGGCACACTAAATTTAATTCACGCCTGTGAAATGATTCATTTTATTTCGATGAACAAGGAGAATTAAAATGAAACACAATCTTGACAGTAAAATTGAGAGAGAAATGAGAGTGCCTGGGCTTCAGCCACTCACTGGAGGTGGTAGTTCTGGTTGAGAGCATTTAGAGGTCAAACAGGAAGTCGTTTTTTTCAATTGGAAGCAATGTACAAATGAAACCTAGAAGTTTATAAAAGCACTTGTTCAATTTGAGTATAGACAAAAATGCTGGAGAAACTCAGCGGGTGATGCAGCATCTATGGACCGAAGGAAATATACGATGTTTCCGGTCGAGACCCTTCTTCAGACTGACGTGGGGGGGTGGGGGGAGAAGAAGAAAGGAAGAGGAGGAGACAGTGTGCTGTGGGGGAGCTGGGAAGGGGAGGGGAAAGAAGGAGAAACCAAGGACTACCTAAAATTGGAGAAGTCAATGTTCATACTGCTGGGGTGCAAACTACCCAAGCGTAAAGTGAGGTGTTGCTCCTCCAATTTACGGTGGGACTCACTCTGGCCATGGAGGAGGCCCAGGACAGAAAGGTCGGATTCGGAATGGGAGGGGGAGTTGAAATGCTGAACCACCAGGAGATCAAGTTGGTTATTGCGAACCGAGCAGAAGTGTTGGGCGAAGCGATAGCCAAGCCTACGCTTGGTCTCACCGATGTAGAGCAGCTGACACCTAGAGCAGTGGATGCAATAGATGAGATTGGAGGAGGTGCAGGTGAACCTCTGCTGCACCTGGAAAGACTGCTTGGGTCCTTGAATGGAGTCAAGGGGGGAGGTAAAGCGACAAGTGTAGCGTTTCCTGTGGGTTGCAAGGGAAAGTGCCCAGAGAGGGGGTGGTTCAGGTGGGAAGGGACAAAAGGACCAGGGAGTTACGGAGGGAGCAGTCTCTGCGGAAGGCCGAAAGGGGAGGAGATGGGAAGATGTGTCCAGTGGTGGGATCCCGTTGGAGCTGCCGAAAATGTCGGAGGATTATTTGTTGTACGTGACGGCTGGTAGGGTGGAAGGTGAGGACAAGGGGGACTCTGTCCTTGTTACAAGTAGGTGGATGGGGAGTGAGTGCAGAGTTACGGGGTATAGAACAGTATAACCCGTTCTACACCCCGTAACCTGGTCTATAACCCTGGTCATCTATAGTTGAAGAGGGGAATCCCCGTTCCCTAAAGAATGGGGACATCTCCGATGCCCTGGTTTGGAACACCTCATCCTGGGTACAGATGCGGCATAGACAGAGGAATTGGGAGCAGGGGATGGAGTCCTTACAGGAAGCAGGGTGGGAAGCAGTGTAGTGGATTGGAGTGAGTTTATAGTAGATGTCGGTCAGTAGTCTGTCATCTGCGATGGAGAAAGTGAGGTCTAGAAACGGTAGGGAGATGTCGGAAATGGTCCAGTTGTATTTGAGTGCCGGATGGAAGTTAGTGTTGTGCGTGGGTGCAGGAGGTAGCACCAATGCAGTCGTCGATGTAGCGGAGGTAGAGTTTGGGGATAGGGCCATGGTATGCCTCAAACAAGGATTGTTCGATGGACCCTACAAAGAGGCAGGCATAGCTTGGGCCCATGCACGTGCCCATAGCTACGCCTTGGATTTGGAGGAAATGGGAGGAGTCAAACGAAAAGTTGTTACGGGTAAGGAGCAGCTCCGCTAGGCGGAGGCGTGTATCTGTAGATGGGGATTGGTTGGTTCTGCAGTCGAGGAAGAAACGGAGGACTTTAAGACCCTCCAGGTGGGGGATGGAGGTGTAGACTGATTGGACATCCATGGTGAAGATGAGGGAATGGGGGCCTAGAGAACGGAAGTCATGGTGGAGACGACGAGCGTGTGAGGAGTCTTGGACATAGGTGGGAGGGATTTAAATAGGGGGGATAGGATGGAGTCGAGGTATGTGGAAATGTGTTCGGTGGGGCACGAACAGGCAGAAACAATGGGTCTGCCAGGACACTCAGGTTTGTAGATGTTGGGGAGAAGGTAAAATCGTACAGTGTGGGGATGGCAGGTTGGAGCCTCGGGAGGGCAGGGAGCTGGAAGTGAAGATGTCAGTGATAGTGTTAGAGATAGTGGCTTGAGTGGACATTTTGCAACCAATTAACAATTGCGACCAGATTTAGAAGGACTGCCCATAATGCTTTACAGGGGTGCAATGTTGATTCATCAACAAGGAAAATGCTTCATTTGCATGAGAAACTAAAAATCACCCCTTAAGACATGGGTAAATTTGAAAGAGGTGTTCAAGATAATGGACGTTGAAAGGGTAGATGAGGAGAAATTGCATTCAGCTGCCAAAGGATTAGTGAACAGGTTTATTTTCCATCAAAGGAGCCAAAGGGTACTTCACGGAAGCAAAAGGAAGTGGTTTATTATCTGGAATACAAGCCTGAAAGTGTGCAAGAGGTTCAATCGCACCTTTCAAAAGATAATTGTATCCTTTAAAAAAGGAAACATTCGCATGGCCACACAAAAGGGAAGTGGGACTATTAAACATGGTTTTTTCTGTAGGAATGGCTAAATAGCCTGTGTTACTTAATTCACACAGTTAATTCAAATCCTTTTGCACTCATTTCATGAAAATCTTCATTGCGAACTCTAAGCAGAATGTTGATTTCTCCACAATTGGGAAAGCTATCTAATAAGTGGATTAAAAAAAAATCTTTTAAAGGTAATGTCCTTCTGAACTTTCTTTCACCTACTCTCAGCAACCAACATTCTGCCCAGTTACATTGAAATTGGTAGTCTTAGCATAATCCCACACTGAAAACCACATTAGAATGAGGCATTTCAAGTGTCCTGCAAAGGTCTAAATATTCCATTCTGAGATAAAGGTGAATAATGCTAAAGTTATCCACTAGCACATGAAGAATACAATGCACTGCCACTGACTACAAGATGGAGGCCAGCACAAACGCAAAAATCAGATAAAGAAAATCTAGTTTACCCCACCCATTCCCTCATTCCTGTGCTCCAAGGATAGCACCCATGATTGGAAAATTGTAATTTTATGGTGAAAATGCCTTGCCATTTTAAACTCAAAACGAAATAAGAAATGAAGTGATTTTAACAATCACTAAGGTTCCCCCCACACTTTATGGGCGAAAGATGGCTTGGAGAATATGGCCCTATTCAAAATCCACATCATTATTTTAATGAGGTTGTCGCTCTAATTATACATGAAAACATTAATGCCACATTACTGCAGCATAAGGGACGGGAAGAATGAGCCTTCAGTCACATTACAAGAGCAGTATGGAAGTATGTACGGTTTCCAACACTGGTGATTCTCTAAAGGGTATATTTGCATGCAGAACACAGTACTACCTTTTTTAGGATAAGCCAAAGACAAATTGCCATTTTACAGGCATCATTCACTGTGTAAGAACAAACATTTTTTTAAAATGCTGTTATTCAAAAGTGCCCTGGAAATCGTGTTTTGCTTTACTGTAGATTCAGAAAACAAGCTACCAGCACTGTCATTGCACAAAGCTTTATTTACAATTAAACTTGCACATCAGCAACACAAATGAACACATCAGCAGGCCACAAATTAAAAGTGATACAGAAAAACAGAAGCTGAGTACTTCCGGTTTGCAGCAGGTAGGTAGGCAAGCATTTATATAACTGCATTACAGAACTACTGCATTATGTGAGTCAGTACTATACACTATACTTCACAGTGCTCATTTTGTTACTACTGTTACGAACTCATGCAAAGAAGGTAACTTAAGGATCTGGTGCAGGTTCAACACAAGAAACACCAGTACTTGTCATTCCAACATGAACATGTCACAACTCATTTCTCTAGACAAACGAGTCTCAATCCCATTCATTCTTCAGATCTGATTATGCTCTTTCGCAAAGTCACTGTTAATTCTCTTCACCTTGTTGTCAGGTTGACGTCACTCCCTGCCTGTTGGTTGCCAGGACCGGGGGACGCCCCTCTCCTAGACTCACCTTCTTCCGGATGTCTTCGTCATTCGCTCCAAGGGAGGCGTACAACTTGAATGCAGCTTGCCGGAGTTCATGAGCATGTTTGAGGTCGTGGTCAAGCTGAAGAAAATTAGAAAATAAGAAATAGTGTACAACTACATTTGAACATCCGTATAATGAATTACTCAGCCGTTGGAGATACATTGTGAGCTGAATTAATTTATTTGACAAATATACTAATATTAAGATTGAATACTAAACGAAGTGAATACTAAAATAAGAAGACTATTCAGCATTTTAATTCTTCATACAAGTTAGAGGTGTAAACCATCTTAGAAACATTGGTTTTCAAATTAAACACAGAAGTATTGGCAACAAAAAGTGCTGGAGGATTTCAGCGCTTTAGGCAGGATCAGCGGGGGGGGATTACGTATCGGGTCAGGACTCTCTTTTATACTGGGGGGGGGGGGAGAGAGGTGGGAGGGAGACAAAACTTGGGAAATAATAGATGGATACAGCTGAGGGAGGTTTAATTGCAGATGGAGTCATGACAAAGGCTAGAGGTGAAGAGGAGATAAAAGGGTGTCAATAAGAAAAAAGGAATAAAGCCAGAGGAATCCCAAAATGCTGCCTGAGCCGCTGAGTTTCTCCAGCACTGTGTGTTTTTCAACATCAGCAGTTTCTAGTGTCTGTAGAAGTAATAACTACTGATAAGTTATTATAAATGAAGTAAAAGCCAACCTCACTACCATTATTGCAGGTAACACGGTAAACTAATTTAATTAAATAAATGGCAGCTATAAAGATGTAATCTTATGATCTTTTGCTTCATGAATGCAAGTTGCAAATTAATCAAACAGCTGATTTTGCTGAAGATTTGCCAGCCCTCTGCGATCGTTAAGGGATTTATTATCTTTAAAGTGGAGGGCTCCACCTTTTGGAAAAAGGAGGAAAGTCAACCCCCATCCTGGAGAAAAAGTTTGACACATTACAGCTGAACAATAAATTCACAGGCTTTTATCCTCCAGTTCATTTGGATGAACAAGTGGATACAAAAGAGACTAAAATACAAAATAAAAGTTAATTTTCCACAGGCTCTGGCTCGAGGTTAGAAACTTCAACACAATAAAGTGAATCACCTTTTATTTTAGTTTAGAGATGCAGCGCAGACACAGGCCCTTCGGCCCACCGAAGCCACACCAACCAGCGATCCCTTCACATTAACACTATCCTACACACACTAGAGACAATTTATATTTATACCGAGCCAATTCACCTACAAACCTGTACGCCTTTGGAGAGTGGGAGGAAACCGAAGATCTTGGAGAAAACCCACACGGTGACGGGGAGAACGTACAAAGTAAGTACAGACAGCACCCGTGGGTGGGATCGAACCTGGGTCTCCGGAGCCTTTAGGGCTGTAAGGTAGCAACTCAACCGCTGCACCACCGTGTCGCACATTAAATTATTATATCCATTGATATACCTCAATTATAGCAAATTGGCCAGGTTTTGCAACAGCTTCTTCCCCCGAGCCATCAGACTCTTGAATTCCATAGAATGTGCCACCACTATTATCTATTTTATCTTTTCATCTATTTTATCTTTTTATCCTTATGTTATTTTATATTGCACGGTGAGCCAGATGCAACAAAATTTCGTTCAGACTTGCATTTGTTGGTGTATTTATGAATAACAATAAAGTCTTTGATTGATTAAAAGTTTGTCTAAAAGCTTACAAGCGCTGGAACTAACATGTTAGGAAACTTACCCTTTTGATATCTGTGATTGCACTGACTGAACTAGGATACTTGAAATAATCAGCAAGCATTGCAATAAGATGATCTGTGATGCTGGCAATCCTCTGTAGCTCCACATCAGGTTCTATCAAGTATGCCAAGGTTTCAGCACCTTCCACCCGTTCCTCCAGCAGCCTCTCTTTACTGCACATCCTAACCAGGCATGGGAGCGTCTGAATCAAAAGCAATTAAGCAAGGTTAATCAAGCGACACAAACAATATTCTAATTTCCTAAACATAGGCATAAGGCCCAAAGGATCAAAGGGAATCAGGAGTTTCAGTGATCTGCCCTCTAGCAAAATGCCTGTAAATCAACATCGCCAATACACAATGCAGTGGGTCACTCAAATGAATAGTATTCTCAACAGTATTTCCTATATAGTTTCAAGTAAACTCACTTAAGCATTGTAATTCCATTAACTGAACCCACAAAAGGTCTGCAATACGACAAGCTTGAATACTAAGAATTATAATTTACACATTTATTTCTACAATATGCCACATTTGATACAATAAACTGTCCTCAGTAACATTATGCAACTTTATATGGATTCACTTCTTCTCAGTGTGAGGTAATGATTTTGCAGGGATTTTTACAGCTCTCCAATCGGCAGCATTTTTTTGCAAAAATTAGATACCACAAAAGAATCCTGAGGTGTAGTTACAGGAATATGTACTGGAACTGGGCATCCCAGACTTATCTTGTCAATCCTGTGACTTGAACTTGACTCGTGCGAGTCCAGAGAGCAGTTTTGAAATGCCAGGCATGAGACAGGAAAGGAATGAAAAAAGAGGACGAGGATTGGGGGTGCAGGGGCGTTGTCCCTTGGTAGGGTTCCAAGGGGCAACGCCACTGGCGGGGGTAAAGGGGTGCAGTGCCCCCTTTATGCAGAAAAGTCTTGATAATTGTACCTTGAAATGACACCGTTTTCTTGCCTGTTTACCCTTAATTTATACTGTAATTCTTTTTTACTGTACCTTAAAATACACATTTTACTTGCTTGTCACTTACATTTACACAGAAAATCTGTAATAATCATACCTTAAAATGACACTAACTCCTTGCTTGTTTACACTTAAGGCACATTGGAAAATATTTTATATTAGACCTACACCTACTTGGAACATGGTACCTGTTCCTTGCTTGTTTTCTTTAATTAGAGAGAAGTATCCTTTACACAGGTCATTTTTGATAAGTTTTTAATAATTTATACCTTGAAATGACAATTTCCTTGCTTGTTTACCCTTAATTTATACGGCTTTTTAAAAAATAACATTATACCTTACAATAACACATTTTACCTGATTGAATTGGGTAAAAAAAAGAACATTGTAGTGTCTATGACATACAGACTCTTGAATGCTTTTGTTTTTCGATGAAACAGTTCTTACACCGAATTTCAAAATACGCTGAAAAATCTCATGCCTGAATGCTGACCACAGTTCAGGATAACCTGTATTGTATTTACATAGAAACTCCAAACACACTGCCCTTTGCATAATATCTTAATTTGTTTAACGTTAAATCCAAGTGCAGAATGTCTATCGTTGAGGAATCCGATTCATAGTTGTCACGTTTACACACAAAAATACTGCCAGACCAGAGATCAGTGAAAAAGAGAAGAGAGACTGTTAACATTTGCACACCTTGAACAGGAATTGGCAATGTTGCTGGTTGTGTTGAGAAAAACCCACAAAGACATTCAGACTGTCATTTTACAGATGTTGATCTAATTATAGAATATTGAGAACTGATGGGATTACCCACTCATACAACTCAGCTCGCAGGACCCAATTCTAGCACTGATCTTTGACAAGTGGAACACGATCATCAAAGGTTCTCTTCCAAATTACACTCCACCAAAACTTTCACAGGCATTTTTAGAACTTCAGAAAACAACATGAAATTCTAGAGCCAATAAAGAGCCCAACACAGATATTTTCCAAATGAGAAATACATCAAAATTTCCATGTATATTTTGCAAGTGCAAAACAACTGTGTGGTACATCATTATATACAAAACCTTATGAAATAGGACCCTCAAGTCTGCCTACCCATTCATTAAGACAAGGCTATTCTGATTGTAACTTCAACTTCCCATCCCCACCTACTCCATCAATATCTCACCAATTTGCACCCAAGTATCTACCTTGATCAGATTCTATTTGGACTCTCTTTTGAGAACGATACTTTGATACTCACAAATTTCAGAACAATTTTTGCATTATCTCCCATCATAAATAACTGAACCTTATTTTTAACTAGTAACCTTAGTTTTAAAATCTGTCCTCTCCACATTCACTTGGTCAGAAATCCTCAGGATTTTATACTTTTCAATAAAGTCCTTTCTCCTTCTTAACTCAGGGATACAAACCTGGTCTTTCCAACCTATCTTCATTTGACAATACACATCAGTCCACTAAGCCTTCTCAGGTGCTCCCAATGCATTAAAACAAGGAATCCAGTACATTGAACAATACAGATGTGGTCTCACCAATGTCCTATAAATTGAAACATAACCTTCTACTTTGTATTCAATTAACAATAACATTCCTAGCTATTAGTATATCGTTTATTGTGACACATATTAGGACACCCAGATCCATCTGCATTTCAGAACTCTGCAATCTAGAACAAAATTCACGATAAAGTATATGATACCCTAACGCAATTATGTTTTTAAATGACATTTGTAATATTGCTAAATTGTTACTTTTGTTAATAGACAGAGAGAAATTAACCTCAGCAATTTTACATAATCCTTAAAAGGAACATTTTTCTCTCCTTTGCATTGGCACACCCTATGACAGTTTTCATCGACCATATCTGCCTACAGTTCTAGTAACAATGTGTTTGAAAATTCTGAGAGAAGATGTGATAGAATAAAAGACTTGACTGTGCATTCTTTTACGTAAATGGTATTATTTCTAGTTTGTCAGTACTGTTTAAATCACGTCTAAATATGACAATGAGCAGAAAATCATACTATTTCATCTCCCAACAGCTGGGATAAAGGCTAAATTAAACCAAGTAAAACAAGCAGCTTAAAGTGTTTAATAGCATTTGCATTCATTTACATTTAACTTGAAAGTTTGCAGCTCCCAATGCAGCAATAGATTGATAATATCTTTCAAGAGGTAAAGCTAAGATACAGTATAATTAACACTACTATGTGTTCAACTAAACTAAGCTTGGAAGATGATTGTTTGCATAATTATGGATTAATTTTATCAGTTACTCCCTCCCCCGGCTATTTAATTGTTCCATTTACAGTCATATTAACGACACATCTAGATTCATACCTGTATAAATATCCAATAAAAGGTTTGGGGAATAGCCTATCATTCATCAAATAGAACTCCATATGTTGCCAAATACACACAAAGCATAATTTACAATTATGTGGAGTGTATTCTGCCTATACGAGTTCCTGTAAAACTAATTCTAATTTACTAATAATTCAAGATTTAAAATGCAGATCATCAGATAGAATATTGTCAATCCTTTTGTGATGCCAGCAGAAGGAATGGAAGCAAGTGCAGATTAGTGAAATAAAGTAAAAATGGACCAGGCCACGTGGGCGTAATTCTGTTAGCATGTTCACTTCATTTTTATATGCAGGACAATATGAACATTTGAGACGCACAAGGAATGATGGCAACGTTCCCTGCAATGCAACTCCCAGTAAAGACTATGAGGATGTACCTACGGTCAAATGTACTTTCATGTACACCGCAGAAACTATTATCGAAGAATGTCATCAGGTGCAAATAGAGGGATAAACGATAAAGTGCCCTCCATAATGTTTGGGACAAAGATCCATCACTTATTTATTTGCCTCTGTACTCCATAATTTGAGATTTGTAATTTTTTTTAAATCACATGTGGTTAAACTGCACAACGTCAGATTTTATTAAAGGGTCATTTTATACATTTTGGTTTCATCGTGTAGAAATTACAGCGGTGTTTATACATAGTCCCCCCCCATTTCAGGGCACCATACTCTCCGACAGATCAGAAACACTCTTCAGGAGTCAGGTGTGGATTTGTCAATGACCACTGTCCTCAGAAGACTTCATGAACAGAAATAAGGAAGCTACATTGCAAGATGCAAACCACTGGTTAGCCGCAAAAATAGGATGGCCGGTTACAATTTGCCAAGAAGTACTT
Source organism: Raja brachyura (assembly GCA_963514005.1). The sequence goes on along the minus strand of OY740787.1, from coordinate 92,922,681 downwards.
AAAAGAGCAACCACAGTTCTGGAACAATGTCTTGTGGACAAATGAGATGAAGATTAACTTATATCAGAGTGATGGCAAGAGTAAAGTGTGGAGGAGAGAAGGAACTGCCCAAGATCCAAAGCATACCACCTCATCTGTGAAACACGGTGGTGGGGGTGTTATGGCCTGGGCATGTATGGCTGCTGAAGGTACTGGCTCACTTATCTTCATTGATGATACAACTGCTGGTGGTAGTAGCATAATAAATTCTGAAGTGTATAGACACATCCTAGCTGCTCAAGTTCAAACAAATTCTACAGCAAGACAATGATCCCAAACATGCTGCAAAAGCAACAAATAAGTTTTTCAAAGCTAAAAAATGATTAATTCTTGAGTGGTCAAGTCAATCACTCGATCTGAACCCAATTGAGCATGCCTTTTATATGCTGTAGAGAAAACTGAAGGGGACTAGCCCCCAAAACAAGCATAAGCTAAAGATGACTGCAATACAGGCCTGGCAGTAAACTGTGCCCCCTGGTTCTGGACTCCCCCAACATCGGGAACGTTTCCTGCCTCTAGCGTGTCCAAACCTTTAATAATCTTATGTTTCAATAAGATCCTCTCCCATCCTTCTAAAGTAGAGTATACAAGCCCAGCCACTCCATTCTCTCAGCTAGAAAACATATACTTGCCTAACGTCATTGGTACTGAATGGCTCGAATGTTCAGATATATCTGCCATCTGAGAGTGTTTGCCAACAATGCTTTGCCACTTCTTATTCTTTTAGCTCATAAAAAGCACAGTGGTCATAACCTATCCCATGCTTCGATCAGCCGATCTTTTATAAGAGTGTATCACCTAAGATATCTTATCAAAAATTCTGCTCCTTGTGTTAAAGCATTTCAAGGTGATAACTCTTGCTCTATTATCTTCACCAGCCCAAGAACTCCCTGCCTATCAAGCTTCAAAGGGTTCAGAAAATACTTACGAGGAGGCTGCCAGGACTAGAGGGCGTCAGCTATCGGGAGAGATTGAGTAGGCTAGGTCCTTATTCCATGGAGCGCAGGGGATGAGGGAGGATCTTATAGAAGTGTACAAAATCATGAGAGGAATAGATCGGGTAGATGCACAGTCTTTTGCCCAGAGCAGGGGAATCGAGAACCAGAGGACATGGGTTCATGGTGAAGAGGAAAAGATTTAATAGGAATCCGAGGGGTAACTATTTCACGCAAAGGGTAAAGTTTCAGACCCAAGTAAGAAGAGGAAGATCAGGCCGGTGTGTTCATTAGGGTATTGATGTTACGAGAAACAAGGAAATGTTGACTTGGAACAAAAAACATAGAAAAACATCCATTTGGACTGGAACATGTGCACATGTCCACGTCCAAGGTACATCCTGAGGCAACTTTCTCTAACAAAATTTCTGAGATGGGAAACAAAGGAGAAAGAGATAAATAATACACTCTCACTCCCCATCCCCCCCCCCCCACTCGTAACAAGGACAGAGTCCTCACCTTCCACTCTACCAGCCGTCACATACAACAGATAATCCTCCAACTTCTTCGCACCTCCAACAGGATCCCACATTGGCCACATCTTCCCATCTCCTCCCCTTTCCGCTTTCCGTAGAGACCACTCCTTCCGTAACTCCTTGGTCAATTTGTCCCTTCCCACCCAACCCCCCCCGGTACTTTCCCTTGCAAGTGCAAGAAATGCTACATTTGTCGCTTTATCTCCCCCTTCAACCACCCAAGGACCCAAACAGTCTCTCCAGGTGAGGCAGAGGTTCACCTGCACCTCCTCCAACCTCATCTATTGTGTTCACTGCTCTAGGTGTCAATTGCTCTACATCGGTGAGACCAAGCGCAGGCTTGACGATCGCTTCGCCCAACGCCTCCACACAGTTCGCATTAACCAACCTGATCTCTCGGCTCAGCAATTCAACTCCCCCTCCTATTCTGAATCCGACCTTTCTGTCCTGGGCCTCCTCCATGGCCAGAGTGCGTCCCACCGCAAATTGGAGGAGCAGCACCTCATATTTTGCTTGGGTAGTTTCCACCCCAGCGGTATGAACATTGACCTCCAATTTCAGGTAGTCCTTGTTTCCTCCCTCTTCCCCTCCCCTTCCCAGCTCTCCCAAAGCCCACTGTCTCTGCCTCTTCCTTTCTTCTTCCCGCCCACCCCCCTCATGGGCGGAATTCCCGTGGGGTATGGGGGGGACACGTCCCCCTTAAGTTTTGAGATGTGGGGGACAATCCCCCCCATGTTTTGTAATCCGGTTTTGAAATTCAGTGAAAAGAAATCTATTAAAAATCTCCGCTTTCCCCGAGACAGCGAGGGTAGGACTGATGATCGAGGGCGCCGATTGGATGAGAAATATATGGTCAGCAGGCAATGGGGGGGGGGGGGGACATGATGATTCAGCGCGATGATTGGAGGAGGGAGGTGTCGGTCAGAGGCGGAAGTAGGGGCTGAGACTGACGATAGAGCGCGATGATTGGAGGAGGAAGACTTCTTGGTGGAGCAAAGATTATAGAGCGGAGCTTGAATCGGCCCGTTCGCGGGGCCTTTCATTGCCCCGTGGTCAAATTGCCGCGTCAAGGCGATCGAGGTCCCCAATGTTGACACCCCTGCCAGGCGATGGAAGATCCCGCGGCCGGTTTTAAGCCGCGCCAGGCGATGAAAGGCCCACGAACGGACAGATTGAAGCCCCACGATTCGGGGCTGACGAAGCTGTTGTTGCTGGAGTTCGGAGTCGGCCAACAACCAGATCAGCTCCCAATGTTATCGTTCACAGGGCCCACGGCCGAAGCCTCGCGCGTGTGCGCTCGTGCGTAGCCACCAAGTCATTGTGCCCCCCTCCCATGTTTTGATGGCGATTTTCACCCCTGCTCCCCCCCACAACAGTCTGAAGAAGGGTCTCGACCCGAAATGTCACCTATTCCTTCGCTCCATAGATGCTGCCTCACCGGCTGAGTTTCTCCAGCATTTTTGTCTACCTTCGATTTTTCCAGCATCTGCAGTTCTTTCTTAAACATAAATAAAACAATGTAATCACTGGGATTCTTTTGTTCTTCTGGAGATTGTTTTTTCTTGTAAAGGTATTCCAGAATTAATCGCAAAATGAGAAAATGGACAAGAATTGGACATGGAACTTCATAGTCACATTCAACTTTTCTATCGTGGCCTCAGATAATCAAACTATTATAGAGTCTGCAAAGGCCTTCTGCATCTCCCAGCTGATAACATTTTTAAATCCTCTTCCCATTCCCGCACAGACTTTTCTGTGCCGGGCCTCCTCAATTGTCAGACGCAAACTGGATTAACAACGCCTCAAGTATCTTAGCACCCGACGGTATGAACAATGAATTCTCCTATTATAGGTAACCTCTTACAACACCCACTCCCCCTCCCCTTTCTCTCTCCCCCCCCTCCCCCACCATTCCCTCCCTGGACCCCCACCTATTTCTCCCCTCCCCCACATTCCTTCCTCTGGCTTCACAATTTGCAACTCTTCAATCAATCGTATTATTGAAATTTCGAACCAACCTTTAAAACTATACTGTTATCATCTGTCCGGATCGCTCCAGCCCTGCACATGTAAGTCAAACTGCAAAATGATAAAATTGGATTAATCACAGAAATAACTTCTTGTGAAAGTACAATGCAAAGAACATTTGTTTTAAACTAGATGAAGCAAGCAAGCTGAGAAGATATGTTTAATACTAAATAAATACCTTCAAATAATTAGTTCTAACCACAATAACATTCTGAACACCAAAATCCAAAGCTGTAGGAGCAGTTAAAGGATTTAGCAAAATATGTATGTGACCAAATGTCACTAAGGCAGAATAGTGAATTGGATACCATTTTGCGGATGTCAGCTGCATTTCAATAGGTTTATCCCTCTGCATCATCTTCACAAACACTTGGGGCAACAATTCACCATCTACCAGCACTAAAATAGAATACAAATCATATTAAGCATGTTGTAAATAAACGTTTTTAAAAAATGATACGTGGATAGTCTTTGTAATAGTTTTTACACAAGAGCTTTTTATAAATGCCAAATTGATAAAAGCAGAAAATGGCATATTATATCAAAATAAACATAACATGAAGATTGTGAGCTACACCAGAACTGTCCCCATGAGATATATGGTGGCATGACCACCACAGATGGCTCTGAAGTTGAACAAAAATGGAGGAGTATGCAATCACTAGACCAAAACACCAGAGGGCGCATTGCATCACCAAAGCAAGCATAGCTTCAGTAAACATAGCCATATTAGGATGTCTGCACATAATTAATGTTTCAATTGCTAAAATTAACACTTGGCCTATCAATTGCCATTTGCAAAAGCCATTTCCGTATTTCTACCTTCTCTGCATATGGACGAGTGCTTGCTAACTTTAGCCCTGAAAATCTTGGATCCAATAGTCTTGATTAGAACGGGTGTCAAGGGTTATGGGGAGAAAGAGGAAAATAGGATAGGAGGCAGAGATCAGCTATGATTGAATGGCAAAGTAGACTCAATGAGCCGAATGGCCTAATCCTACTCCCATAACTTGTGAATATTTATATGCCCAGGCCCTAAACTCTCCAATGAGGAGAAAAGATCTGCGCTTCCAGCTATATGAATGCCTCTTTGTAACATTTCTTAAGCTACCAAATTCCGGATAAATACAACTCTTGTTGCTGGCGATTATGAAAAGCAACAACACATTTCTCAGGAAGTGATACAAGACAAAGCCAAAACAATAAAGGAAATTAAACCTTACCATTTACAAGAGTCAGGGAAACTTGAGGATTTTCGTAAGCCAGGACAGAAAAGCATTTTAACGCCTGCATCTGAACCTATTGAGAAACAAAGAAATTCATGCTCAAAACATGATGTCTATATTTAAACCCTATTTAGAGATTGATCTGAAGTTCACAACATTGTCTCAAATTTAAGAAAATCAAACTTGGCACCCAATTAAATAATGAAAAATGCTTAAATCAGAAAGGATGAAAGAGTTATTTCTAGAATCTTGGTAAGAAACTAAAATGTCTTGACCCTATATTCTCATTTTAATTTAAACTTTGAAAAGCCAACGCCTGAGAGACCATCTTTGAGTGAGGCCAATTAGGAATTGGGGTTTATGGCATGAACGTATTTACACAGAGATTAAAAGCAACTGACGCTTTCCATCCAATTTCTACACACAATAATCTAATCAGGGTCAAAGAGTATGCATATAACATTGACTGCATCGGCCAGCTAAACTAATTAGAATGCCTTCAAGGATTTATACCCTTCCTTATCTTTGCACATTCCCTTTGCCATACAAGTTCCAATAAACATTTTGATGACATCCAATTCTCTCCCCCCAATCCTAGGGCTATTGGTGCTTCGAAACATCCAGTTTCAAAGACATGATTCTGCAAACTCCACATTGTTCATTTCCAAACCAAGTGTCAGAACATTACATCCCTGGTATGGTCAGAAACCAGGCTCTCATCTCCAGCATGCCACACTATTCGCACAGTACCTCAATCAATTCACAGCCAAAAAATTTAATTCAATTATTCCAAAGGTCATGTTCCATATGCTTGACATAGGATCTGGTTCATATACCACTTCTGGTTCCCATTACTAAAACTAAAAATTCTTAGCCTGCTGTTTAAATCCTTCACAAACTATGTATTTCTTATGTGTAGGAAGGAACTGCAGATGCTGGTTTAAACCGAAGATACACACAAAAAGCTAGAGTAACTCAGCGGGACAGGCAGCATCAAAGTGGGCAGCATCTCTGGAGAGAAGGAATGGGTGACGTTTCGGGTCAAGTCAGGGGAAAGGGAAACAAGAGATATAGATGATGATGTAGATAGATAAAGAACAGTGAATGAAAGATATGCAAAAAAATAACAATTGATAAAGGAAATAGGCCATTGACAGTTGTTCGATGGGAGAAAACGAGAAGCTAGTGCGAATTGGGTGGGGGAGAGATGAAGAGGGAACTTCAGAGTTAGTTGAAGTTAGAGAAATCAATATTCATACCACAGGGCTGCCCAAGCGAAATATGAGATGCTGTTCCTCCAATTTGCATTTAGCGTCACTCTGACAATGGAGGAGACCTGGGACAGAAAGGCCTGTGTGGGAATGGGAAGGAGAATTCAAGTGTCCGGCAAACGGGAGATCAGATTGGTTCACGCGGGCTGAGCGGAGGTGTTCAGCGAAACAATCGCACAGTCCACGTTTGGTCTCGCCGATGTATAAGAGTCCACATCTTGAACAACGGGTACAGTGATGAGGTTGGAGGAGGGGCAAGTGAACCTCTGCCTAACCTGAAAGGATTGTTGGGGTCCCTGGACAGTCAAGGAAGGAGGTATAGCGACAGGCGTTGCATCTCCTGCGGTTGCAGGGGAAGGTACTTGGGGAGGGGGTGGTTTGGGTGACAAGGGATGAGTTAACCAGGGAGTTGTGGAGGGAACGGTCTCCTCAGAAGGCGGAAAAGGATGGAGATGGGAAGATGTGTCTAGAGCTGGGTCCCGTTGGAACTGGCGGAAATTTCGGTGGATTATGTATTGCATGCGATGGCTGATGGGGTGGAAGAAAAGGACCAGGGGGACTGTCTCTGTGCAACTGGAGGGAGGGGGAGCAAGGGCAGAGCTGTGGGGTACCGAAGAGACACGAGTGAGGGCCTCCTCTATAATGGGAGGGGAATCCCCATTCCCTAAAGACAATAGACAATAGGTGCAGGAGTAGGCCATTCGGCCTTTCGAGCCAGCACCGCCATTTAATGTGATCATGGTTGATCATCCCCAATCAGTACCCCGTTCCTGCCTTCTCCCCATATCCCCTGACTCCACTATTTTTAAGAGCCCTATCCAACTCTCTCTTGAAAGCATCCAGAGAACCTGCCTCCTCCGCCCTCTGAGGCAGAGAATTCCACAGACTCACCACTCTCTGTGAGAAAAAGTGTTTCTTTGTCTCCGTTCTAAATGGCTTACACCTTATTCTTAAACTGAGGCCCCTGGTTCTGCTCCCCCAACATAGGGAACATGTTTCCTGCCTCTAACGTGGCCAAATCCTTAACAATCTTATATGTTTCAATGAGATCCCCTCTCATCCTTCTACACTCCAGAGTGTACAAGCCCAGCCGCTCCATTCTCTCAGCATATGACAGTCCCGCCATCCTGGGAATTAACCTTGTACTACGCTGCACTCCCTCAATAGCAAGAATATCCTTCCTCAAATTAGAGGACCAAAACTGCACACAATACTTCAGGTGTGGTCTCACTAGGGCTCTGTACAACTGCAGAAGGACCTCTTTGCTCCTATATTCGATTCCTCTTGTTATAAAATCCTCTTGTTTTTAAAGCAGAACTACCACTGGAGGAATTCATTTCAAAGATATTTTCAAATATTGCTTGTAAATTATATGAACCCTAAAGTAAGAATTGATGTTCTATATCTTGGTTGTGCATTTGATGACAATTTTACCCAAAGTAAAAAGAGCCATTACGTTTGGCGTCAGTCTTTATTCATTTGAATTATTTCATGCCTCATGATGATCTAAAAAGATGCCTATTGATATATTTTTCCTTGGTGTCCATATCTACGGTTCAGAGCCAGGCTCCAAAAGGTCTGTTTTTGAGTGATTCATAATCTTTCTGTTTTCACAACACAAGTTGGATATAATAAGTGATCAATCTACGTGTATTTGCAGGTCAAATTGGTTATAATGCCATTTTAATCGGGCACCAGAGAAACAATTTTGAAGCTAGGCACAAAATGCTGGAGTAACTCAGCGGGACAGACAGCATCTCTGGAGAGAAAGAATGGGTGACGTTTCGGGTCAAGACCCTTCTTCAGACTGTTGCTGCCTGTCCCGCCTGAGATACTCCAGCATTTTGTGTCTATCTACAGTTTAAACCAGCATCTGCAGTTCCTTCCTACACGAAAAATGAAAGCAGAAAGAAGCTGTTTCGGAACAATCAGCCACAATTTTCTCCTGAGAACACAGCCTGCCAGTTTTGCTGCAGGATCAGTCACTGGAATTGACATGAAATGCTTGTATTGACACTAGTACAATAACACTCAATTGAACAAGCATTTCGATTGCAGGAACAAAAGTAAACGTACAGCTATTTAAAAAAATCTGCACCTAAAAATCCTGGGGGAGAAATAATTTAGTTAAACGAGTGATAAACTCTCTCACCGCTAACCCCCTTTTCCCCCATTGGCACAAATTGTATTTATATCACAATTTTCTATAACATGAGTTTTCTCAGGAACATAACTCTCGCCTTTTTAGCAGAACTACCGCTTTCCTCACTCTAGCAAGATGGCTCCAAATCCAGGTGATTATTTGTGTGCTAGACACAGAAGTGGACCTGCAATCACACATTACTTTCACCCCACACGTTGAAATCTCTACTCCTACAGGTCATGTATCTGAACACTGGAAATGGTGCGAAAGTAATCATGTATTGTCTTTCTGCTGATTGGTTAGCATTCAACTAAAGATTTTCACTGTACCTCAGTACACGTGACGCTGAACCAACTAAAACAACCTGTACTTATTTTTCAGACACTTACTTTGTATGAAGGTGAAGTCAGTAGATGAGCAATGTTCTGCACTGCACCATGGTTGAACAACACAGCCTGATGCTCTGGTGTCTGTAATGAAACAAGCGGCAGTTAATGGCAGTTAATGGGCAGAATTTGTATTTGTTATAGTGGTGAAATTGTCCCTACTCGCCATTACTAGTGCATAAAAACAAAGTAGCCCAGATGGAAAAAAAATGAAACAATTACATCGCTAAAATAATATACAAGTAGGGGGATTAGATCGTCTTCATTAAAATTGATTTCACAGCAACATAACATTTTACCTCGAATAATATTGACATCTAAAAGAAAACTTAAACCACAAAAATAGCTGATTTGTAAAAAAATTATTTTGCAAAAACCAAAGAGAACGATAAGGATTATTAAAGTTAATATTTCCAATTAACACAATTCAGATAGTTCTGCATGTAATTCATGGATAGTGGTGTACCCTGACATGCAGGCAGTAGAGTGAAATGATGCCAATAACGCTGTGGCTATTATGTGGTTGTCAGCTTTTACTTCCAATGGCTTAATGAGTGAAATCAGAATAATAAGCAGAAAAAGCAGAAAAATAAGGATAAAGAGGGGGCATGAGATAGCTCTGGCAAATAAGATAATAGAGAATTCAAAGAGATTTTCAGAGAATATTAAGTGAAAAGTGTTAACTTGAAAGAGAACACAGCCCCTCAGAAACCAAAGTGGTCATCCATGCGTGGAACCCCAGATAGGCAAGGTCCTCAATGAATAGGTGTCCTCTGTACCACAGAGAAAGATGAACACTTGCAAACTTGTAAATGAAGATGTCTTGAGGACAGTCCGTATTACAGTCAAGGAGGTGCTGGACATCCACAATGTATGAAGGTAAATAAATCTCCCAGGGTGGTGATGGAAGGATGTTTTTCGGACTGGAGGCCTGTGACTATTGGTGTACCTCAGGGATCGGTGCTCGGCCCATTGATCTTTGTCATCTACCTCAATAATTTTGATGAGAATGAACAAGGAATAATTAGGAAGTTTTCAGATTGAAGTAAAGTATCCTTTATTGTCATTCAGACCTTTCGGTCTGAACGAAATTCCGTTACCTTGCAGTCATAACATATAATAAAAAACAAAACACACAACAAACACATATTTAACATCCACCAGGCACCTCCTCACTGTGGTGGAAGGCAAAAGTCTTAAAGTCTTTGTCTTCTTCCCTCCTTGTTCTCCCTCTGCGCTGAGGCGATCCAGGCCTCCGATGTTATCGTCCACTAGGCCCGTGGCCGAGCCTCCGAAGACGGGCTGCCGCCACTGCCGTCGCCGGAACGCTGGAACACTGCCACAGCTCTGAAGCCGGGTCGCTGCTGGAACGCTGGAGCACCGCAGCTCTGAAGCCGGGTCGCCGCTGGAACGCCACCGCTAGAACGCCACTGAAGCACCGCAGCTCTGAAGCAGGGTCTGCCGCTGGAACGCTGGAGCAGCGCAGCTCTGAAGCCGGGTCGCCGCTGCAACGCCAGCGCTAGAACGCCACTGAAGCACCGCAGCTCTGAAGCCGGGTCGCCGCTGGAACGCCACCGCTAGAACGCCACTGAAGCACCGCAGCTCTGAAGCCGGGTCGCCGCTGGAACGCCACTGAAGCACCGCAGCTCTGAAGCCGGGTCGCCGCTGGAACGCCACCGCTAGAACGCCACTGAAGCACCGCAGCTCTGAAGCCGGGTCGCCGCTGGAACGCTGGAGCACCGCAGCTCTGAAGCCGGTTCGCCGCTGGAACGCCACAGCTCTGAAGCCGTGTCACCGCTGGAACGCCGCTGGAGCACCGCAGCTCTGAAGCCGTGTCGCCGCTGGAACGCCGCTGGAGCACCGCAGCTCTGAAGCCGGGTCACCGCTGGAACGCCGCAGCTCTGAAGCCGGGTCGCCACTGGAACGCCACCGCTGGAGCGCCACCACTGGAGCACCGCAGCTCTGAAGCCGGGTCGCCGCTGGAACGCCACCGCTGGAGCGCCACCACTGGAGCACCGCAGCTCTGAAGCTGGGTCGCTGCTGGAACGCCACCGCTGGAGCGCCACCACTGGAGCACCGCAGCTCTGAAGCAGGGTCTGCCGCTGGAACACCGCAGCTCTGAAGCCGGGTCGCCGCTGGAACGCTGGAGCACCGCAGCTCTGAAGCAGGGTCTGCCGCTGGAACGCCGCTGGAGCACCACAGCTCTGAAGCCGGGTCACCGCTGGAACGCCACCGCTGGAGCACCATCGCTCTGAAGCCGGGCCGCCGCCGCTGCTGAAAGCTGGAAGGCCGCCATAGCTCCAAGGCCGCCAGCTCCACCATTAGGCCTCAGCACAGGCAGAGACGGTGACGGGGGACACGACAAAAAAAGTCGCACCCCACCCGAAGGGAGAGACTAAAACCCTGTTTCTCCCACCCTCCCTCCCCCCACCCACATGTACACAGCCTAATAAACCGAAATTCTAACTAAAACAGACACAAGAAGACAAAAATGAAATAAAAAACAGATGGACTGCTGGTAAGCCACAGCTGCCAGGCAGCGCTGCCACTTCAGTCGTTAATAAAGGATCCCTACACTTACATCTCTAATTCAGACAACCTAGATAATGTTAGTAATCTATTTTCCAAAATGAGACAAATTGTAAATCAGGAAAGGGGTGCAAAGTCGGAGCATGCAGCTCATTTCATTCAAATAATAATTTTGTTATTTGTGTTATATTAATTTCATACGAGATCAGTGAAAGAGTGCCAACACTTTAAGATTCTAGCATCTGTTACTTCCATAATGGCATATGTAGATGGACAGGCATTTTTTTGGTCTGACGTACAGTGCCCTCCATAATGTTTGGGACAAAGACACATCATTTATTTATTTGCCTCTGTACTCCACAATTTCCATCACCAGTCCTTCCATCACCGTTGGAAACTTTTATGGCTGTTTATCAATACGAGGACCAAACTTGTGCCAATGAAAGTCAAATAAGTCATTATGAGAATGAGAAACCAGAATAAAACTGTTGGAGACATCAGCCAAACCCTAGGCTTGCCAAAATCAACTGTTTGGAACATCATTAAGAAGAAAGAGTGATCTGGTGAGCTTACCAATCACAAAGGGACTGGCAGGCCAAGGAAGACCTCCACAGCTGATAACAGAAGAATTCTCTCTATAATACAGAAAAATCCCCAACCACCTGTCTGACAGATCAGAAACACTCTTCGGGAGTCGCGTGTGGATTTGTCAATGACCACTGTCCGCAGAAGACTTCCTGAACAGAAATACAGAGGCTACACTGCAAGATGCAAACCGTAAAAATAGGATGGCCAGGTTACAGTTTGACAAGAAGTACTTAAATGAGCAACCACAGTTCTGGAAAAAAGGTCCTGTAGACAGATGAGACAAAGATTAGCTTATATCAGAGTGATGGCAAGAGCAAAGTATGGAGTAGAGAAGGAACTGCCCAAGATCCAAAGCGTACCACCTCATCTGTGAAACACGGTGGTGGGGGTGTTATGGCCTGGGCATGTATGGTTGCTGAAGGTACTGGCTCACTTATCTTTATTGATGATACAACTGCTGATGGTAGTAGCATAATGAATTCTGAAGTGTATAGACACATCCTATCTGCTCAAGTTCAAACAAATGCCTCAAAAACGCATTTACCAGTGTTTCATTCAGCAAGACAATGATCCCAAACTTACTGCTGAAGCAACAGAGTTTTTCAAAGCTAAAAAATTGTCAATTCTTGAGTAGCCAAGTCAATCACCCAATCTGAACCCAATTGAGCTTGCCTTTTATATGCTGAAGAGAAAACTGAAGGAGACTAGCCCCCAAAACAAGCATAAGCTAAAGATGGCTGCAATACAGGCCTGGCAGAGCATTACCAGAGAAGACACCCAACAACTGGTGATGTCCATGAATCACAGACTTCAAGCAGTCATTGCATGCAAAGCATATGCAACAAAATACTAAACACGACTACTTTCATTTACATGACATTGCTGTGTCCCAAACATTATGGTGCCCTGAAATGGGGGGACTATGTATAAACACTGCTGTAATTTCTACATGGTGAAACCAAAATGTATAAAAGTGCTGCCTATCTTGCTCAGAACCCAACGTGCTAATTTATTACAGATTTCTAGCATCTGCAATATTTTACATCTAGCCAAATAATGAGGAACAAATATGTGTACTAAGTATTGGTCATTGATTTCTGATATTGAAAAAGGCTTTTGGTTTATAGCATATGGCCTGATCTGATGCATCTAGCCTTATCTTTTCTATCTAGTTTCTCAGTCCACATAGGATGCTCTTGGAGATAGTGGCTCAGCGGTAGAGTTGCCGCCTTACAGCGCTTGCTGTGCCGGAGACCCGGGTTCGATCCCGACTATGGGTGCTATCTGTACGGAGTTTGTACGTTCTCCCCATGACTGCGTGTTTTTTCTCCAAGATCTTTGGATTCCTCCCACACTCCAAAGACGTACAGGTTTGGAGGTTAATTGGCTTGGTGTACGTGTAAATTGTCCCTAGTGTGTGTAGGATAGTGTTAATGTGCGGGAATTGCTGGTCGGTGCGGACATGATGGGCCAAAGGGCCCGTTTCCGCGCCGTATCTCTAAACTAAAAACTAAACTAAAAGCTGACAGCAATATTCCTTGAGGATTTCCTGATTTCTTTTTGTGTTTATGCATCCTTAGGATGTACATGACTCCGACTGAAAAAAAAACTAGCTAGATGTCTGAGGTTTGCCTTCATCGACATGGCAGCTCCATTAAATGTATGGTTGGATGTACATTGTTTCAATATTTATCCTGTTCACTTGGAAGAGAATATTATCCAAGTGAACGTGCGAGACCTTCTATAATAGAGATGACAGTACTTCACCAGGACCTTTTACTGTCCAAAGATAGACAGAAAAAGCTGGAGCAAACACAGCAGGTCAGGCAGCATCTCTGGGAAAAAAGGAATAGGTGACGTTTCGGGCCAAGACACTTCTTCAGACGGAATACTGTTTTCAGTATGAGAGATATAGACGCCAATGTGGAGAGATAAAGAACAATGAATTAAAGGTATGCAAAAAAGTAACCAAGTCGTCAAACTGGGAAGAATGATGTTGCATCCTACTCGCACACCATCATGAGGATATGGAATGACAAGATCTTAGACCCACACAGAAGATATTATTACAGCCTTCTCTGCCACAGGATTTATTTCCAACTGAATATACAGTCATTTTAAAAAAGTTTCTCAGGCACTCAAAGATCACAAACACTTAATGTTTGTTTACTGATAGTCATCTGGAATATTTGAACTGCCAAGATATGGGAGATGCTCATCATGCAACAGAATCTCCACACAAACTTGAGTGGCCAGGGTACAACCTTGTTGATGGACAACTTAGTCATACTGCTAAGCAACTGTTGCGTATTTACAAAAGGTTTAACGAATACAAATATGGGAATATCAGTGTTTGAAAGAGTACACACAATAGCTGTATCAGTACACTAGAGCGAGACAACTACATTTAGGATGGTTTAACTGCCGCACAGAAATAATCTTAAGTGAATGACGGGACATCCGGCAGTTTGGTTCCACTTTGATTGGGAACTAAACACTGGTCATTTGTATTATTACAGCTCAGCTTTTCATGACTCCTGCTATAGCATTAATGGGGTTTGTGATGGATGCTGAAATAGAGTTGAACAGAGAAAGCAAGGTATATAAAGAGGTGTGTGCTTTTTATAGCATTTGCCCTGCAGCTGGTCAACAATATAAGTCACGTGGTGGCCTAAACACAGATTCTGTAATAGGTTCTCTAGTAAATGTAATAAAAACAATTCAGAAGGCTTCTCACAACCATCTTTTCCAATGGAGCATAAAATGTCCTCCCCCTTGCAATTTCCATAATTGGACATTTGCTTCCTTAGAGATGCCTCTTATCGTGGCATCAGAGGCCCTCTAATGTTCTCTTGTCATTCCATATCCTCATGATGGTGTGCGAGTAGGATGCAACATCATTCTTCCCAGTTTGACGACTTGGTTACTTTTTTGCATATCTTTAATTCATTGTTCTTTATCTCTCCACATCACCGTCTATATCTCTCATTTCCCTTAACCCTAACCAGTCTGACGAAGGGTCGCGATCCGAAACGTCACCCATTCCTTCTCTCCAGAGATGCTGCTTGTCCTGCTGAGTTACTCCATCTTTTTGTGTCTATCCTCGGTTTAAACCAGCATCTGCAGTTCCTTCTTGCACCACTAAACTAAAATGGATTGTGATTTTTCATCTATTGAATGACGTTTTGCATCTCATCAAGGGTTGAAGAACAGAACATAGAACAGCACAGCATGAGAACAGGCCCTTCAACCCATGTTTCATCCGAACATGATGCCAAGCTAAACAATTTGACAGATGCCAATTAACCTACAAACCTGTCATCTTTGGAATGTGGGAGGAAAACAAAGCTCCCAGAGAAAGCCCACACAGTCATAGGGAGAACTTACAAACTCCAGACAATAGTCAGAATCGAACCCGGGTCCCTGGCGCTGTAAAGCAGCAACTCTACAGCTGCACCACTGTGTCGCCCCTAACTTGTGCTTTTGTGCAATTACATCATTTTCTTGTGCTTGCCAAACTTTGTTTAAAGCGAGTGTTTTTATTTTTTCATTTTTAATTTTTCCAAAATTAATTTTCATTGCTTATTTCATATTTCAGTATTTTAATGCTTCTAAATATCAGGGAAATACAAGGGGGGGGGGGGACAATTTCTTGACACAGTCATGTGGCTTTACCATATGTTAAAGATGTTCTCAACAATGGCAGGCAGGGTTCATGCTGCCTCACCCCCATGACCCTGGCACCAGACAAGGTCTCAGCAATCAGGTCCCATTTGTTCCCAGCCAGCAGATTCAGCCTTGTGGAACTGAATCAGGCAAATACAAGCCAACCAGTGATCCGGCGAGTACTGCCTCAGCAGAAACTTAAATAGAATACCTAGAGAATCTCAAATATTAAAAGAATACATGTTGACTGCCTCATTACACCTCCCAATCTAAAGACAGGCTTCCATATTGGCAATTTTTCTCCAGCAATTTCAACTCATCCTAAAACCTTGGGAGGATTCTATTTTGTATAGTTACGAGAGAGTTAGTGCTGTTAACCTGTGATCAGCTGAAACTGGTGAAATTAAATGCATTCAGTGCTGTCAGCAAACAGTAAACCAAGATTTTCATTCCAACATTCTAGAGTAAATTTAAATTCAGAGAAGTAATTTCATGCAAATTCATTACATGACTAATGCCACTGTTGAGAACATCTTTAACATATGGTAAAGCCACATGACTGTGTCAAGAAATTGTCCCCCCCCCCCTTGTATTTCCCTGGTATTTAGAAGCATTAAAATACTAAAAAATGAAATTAGCAATGAAAATTAAAAATGAAAAATCCAATTATAGGAAGGATGTCAACAAAATAGAGAGGGTACAGAGGAGATTTACTAGAATGTTGCCTGGGTTTCAACAGCTAAGTTACAGAGATAGGTTGAATAAGTTAGGTCTTTATTCTCTGGAGCGCAGAAGGTTAAGGGGGGACTTGATAGAGGTCTTTAAAATGATGAGAGGGATAGACAGAGTTAATGTGGACAAGCTTTTCCCTTTGAGAATAGGGAAGATTCAAACAAGAGGACATGACTTTAGAATTAAGGGACAGAGGTTTAGGGGTAACATGAGGGGGAACTTCTTTACTCAGAGAGTGGTAGCGGTGTGGAATGAGCTTCCAGTGGAAGTGGTGGCGGCAGGTTCGTTGGTATCATTTAAAAATAAATTGGATAGGCATATGGATGAGAAGGGTACGGAGGGTTATGGTATGAGTGCAGGCAGGTGGGACTAAGGGAAAAAAGTTGTTCGGCACGGACTTGAAGGGCCGAGATGCCCTGTTTCCGTGCTGTAATTGTTATATGGTTATATGGTTATATGGTTAAAAAATAAAAAGGAATTGAAAAACAATCAGTGCATCACTAATATCTGTATCATAGAATCAAAAGACATGGGGATGTGCTTTCATAACAACTACATACCACTGCTACATGACCATCAAGAATGCCTATCGCTCTATCCCTCGCCCTCACTTCAGGAAATCTGACCATTCAGCGGTGCTGCTTCTTCCTGCACACAGGCAGCAACTGAAGAGCGTACCCCCAGAGGTGAGGACAGTACAGAGCTGGTCGGGGGAGGCAGAGGAACAACTACAGGACTGTTTAGAGTCTGTGAACTCGTCAATGTTCAAGGACGCGGCAACAGACTTGAATGAATATACCACAGTCGTCACTGACTTCATAAAGAAACGTGTGGAGGACTGCGTTCCAACAAAAACCTTCCGAATGCTTCCTAACCAGAAGTCTTGGATGAACCACGTGATCCGCATTCTTCTGAAGACCAGATCTCGGGCATTCAGGTCTGGTGATGCAGAGGTCTATAAGAAGTCTAGATACAACCTTGACAAGCCCTTCAAAAAGGCCAAAAGGGACCTCTGCTCTAAGCTGGAGGATGAGGCAGATGTTCGGCAACTGTGGCAGGGCTTGAATGCCATCACCTCCTCCAAGGCGAAAGCAGGAGGCAGCTCCAACAACAGTGAAGCATCACTCCCTGACAAGCTCAATGCGGGGTGGAAGATTGCAACCTTCACGTGGTCCGCCCCGTTTCGACTAATGTAATCAACTCAACGTGCACAAACGGAAGATCAAATAGAACAAGTTGTCCAACAACTTTAGGCTGTGCACGCCACACGAAAGAAGAATGTGGTCAATGCGTTCTACACACGCCTTGATAGGGAGATCACTGATGTGCCTTCCCGAGCCCCCATTCGCCCTGATGGTATTACAGTCACAGTCACAGAGGCCGACGTCAGAAGATTCACACAGGATGGGTGAACCCTCGGAAAGTGCCTGGACCTGATGGTATACCCGGTGGAGTTTAAATACCTGTGCAGACCAACCGGCAGGAGTTTTTACGGACATTTTCAATCTCTCACTTCTGAGGTCTGAGATTCCCACCTGCTTTAAGACGGCATCCATAATACCAGTGCCGAAGAAGAGTAAGGTGACATGCCTCAATGACCATCGACCAGTGGTACTAACATCTATGGTGATGAAGTGCTTTGAGAGGTTGGTTATGGGGCAACTGCTACCCCAACAAGAACCTCGACCCACTGCAGTTCGCCAACCACCACAACAGGTCAACGGAGGATGCGATCTCACTGGCTCTCCACTCCGCATTGGACCACTTGGACAATAAAAACACTTACGTCAGGCTGTTGTTTATAGACTATGGCTCGGCGTTCAATACTATCATCCCCTCAAAGCTGGTTACCAAGCTCACGGAACTGGGCCTCTGCGCATCCCTCTGCAATTGGATCCTCGACTTCCTCATCCACAGACCACAGTCAGTTTGAATTGGCAAAAACACTTCATCCTCAGTAACAATCAGTACGGGAGCACCTCAAGGCTGTGTGCTCAGCCCCCCTGCTTTACTCACTCTATACCCATGACTGCGTAGCCGGACATAGTGCGAACTCCATCATCAAGTTCGCTGACGACACCACTGTGGTTGGACGAATCACAGATGGTGATGAATAGAAGTATAGAAGTGAAATCGAATAGAAGTATAGAAGTGAAATCGACCGATTGACCAAATGTTGCCAGCACAACAACCTGCCTCTCAACACCAGTATAACCAAGGAACTGATTGTGGACTTTGGTAGAGGAAGGATGAGGACGCACAATCTTGTTTATATCAATGGGACGACGGTGGAAAAGGTCAATAACTTCAAATTCCTGGGCGTGCATATTTCCGAAGATCTTTCCTGGACCCAACTTTCCTGCACAATGATGCAATTATAAAGAAGGCACATCAGCGCTTCTACTTCCGGAGATTACGGAGATTCGGTATGTCAACGAGGATTCTCTTGAACTTCTACAGGTGCACAGTAGAGAGCATTCTGACTGGCTGCATCATGGCCTGGTTCGGCAACTTGAACATCCAGGAGCAGAAAAGACTGCAAAAATTTGTGACCACTGCCTCAGTCCGTCACTGGCTTTGACCTCCTCACCATCGAAGGGATCTATCGAAGTCGCTGCCTCAAATAGGCAGCCAACATCATCAAAGACCCACACCATCCTGGCCACACACTCATTTCACCATTGCCATCGGGAAGAATGTACAGGAGCCTGAGAACTGTAATGTCCAGGTTCAGGAACAGCTTCTTCCCTACAGCCCGCAGGCTATTAAACATGATAACAAATAAGCTCGGAGCTATTATTATTATACTATATTTGTTTATTTATTGAGTATGCGTGCATGTGTATATATACACACACTGAACTTTTTTTTTTCTTCTCCCGTTATGTACTATGTTTACATATTCTGTGGGGTGCAGCAAGTAAGAATTTCATTGTCCTATCTGGGTCATATGACAATAAAACACTCTTGACTTGAAATATTGTAATGTTTCATTATGTGTTGCATAGTACATTGATTCCAACACACTTCCCTTGATACTACACTTCAAAGCTCAGAATTAACACGCATTAACACACATGTAGTGTTTACATGTCTTTACAAACTAATTTTAATATTTTTAATGTCTCCTACCTTGCAACAATGGGAAAAAATCTGACAGATGTACTCCTGTATATATCGTGATCTACTAAGTAAGGACATAAGATGAGGCACCACTGTTGAATCCTAGAAACAACATAAAAACAAAGGTTAAAATCTATCCTTGTCTCATCTGTTCCTCCCCATAGGTGCAACATTCCCAACACTAACTGTCATCTATGATCTACTGATTTAAACCATTCTTTGACCATTCTTAACCGTCAATCCCTTTACTCCAACTATTCATGAGAATCCTTTTAGTGTGTAACTGTTCTCTGCAACCCACCACCCTCCTCCTCCAGGATAAACCTAATCATACGTTGAACGTGATTTGCATCCACTCATTTTCTCCAAACAAAACTCTTGCGCTGGGAATTTATCCAAGCTATTATTTTGTCAGTGATTTCACCTGCCTGCCATCTTATACAAGGTATTCTTAGTTAAAGAGGAAAGGGCCTGTCCTACTTAGATCTTTTAGGCGACTACATGCGACTGCCACAAAATTATGAACATGTTGAAAAGTTTTGGCGACAGTGGCGACAATTGTTGCTGTCGTAAGTTGCCGTAGGTCTTGTTGTAGGTTTTCGCCAGGTATTGTAGGTGAATGCCATTAAAACTAGTCCCTGGCAGTCAGCTAAGTGGGACAGGCCCAAAAGCAAGGATTTTGCCACAATGCCATCAACAATGTAGCTTTTGACAAGTTACCAGAGAGCACCACAAGGGAACCCCCACGGAGACTTGTGATAGTCTTACTTCCTGTGACACTGCCCTGCAGACTCCACCCAAACACAAAACACGAAAATAAAACTTCAACAACTTCATATCTTAATGCTCCAATATTCTCACTAGCAGAATTTGTTTTCAACCAAGACCCCAAAAAGACAGATATAAATGATTTAAATATATCTGAGACTAAAAAGTAAAAAACTATAGATGCTGGAAATCAAAATAAAAAGTTTGTGCTGGAAACACTCAGCAAGTCCAGTTCTGAGCAAGTCACTGATTTGAAGCATAAACTCTGTGTTTCTCTATCCACAAATGTTGCATGGCCTGCTGAGTATTTCCACCATTTTGTTTTGAATTCCAGTGTCTGCGATACTGTACTTACTGTATAAAGCACCTCTACTGGCGTCACAGGGCTTGTCAATATTGTACGGAGGCATCGAAGACAAGCCTCTATAAATTTAAGATCTGGAAGGAGGAGACCTATTCAGAAGGGAAAAGGAATTTCTAATTACATCACAAATCAGTAGTATATCTAGTCAATGTCCCTTAAAGATAAAATAACAGCTTCAGCAGAGTCAGAAAAACATTTGATATTCAATATTTTCCACAGTTCAGTCGCACATCATGCGTGTGTGCGTGCGTGCGTGCGTGTATATATATATATATAGATTAATATATGTGTATATATATATATATGAATATTTGGAGGTGTGTGTACACACACACACACCTCAATAACTATTAAATGATCGCTCAATATGATTTTCACTTGGTAGTATTAGCAGTCTGTTCGGTTTGGGAGAAAAATACTTTCACCACACCTTGTAACGTACTCCCTAACAAGTCACTGAACAATAATACAAATCAGGTGATCTCTGCTACTTGCATCATTAATGCAGCCAAGCATGCTGAAGTGATGACGCAAATAATAGAACTGCAAACCAAAGATCATGTTGGAGATTCCTCTGTGTAGGAAGGAACTGCAGATGCTGGTTTACACTGAAGACAGACAAAATTGCAAGAGTTACTCAGTGGGACAGGCAGCATCTCTGGATAGGAGGAATGGGTGACGTTTAAGGTTGAAGGTCTCGACCCGCAACCCAAATCGCCACCCATACCTTCCATCCAGAGATACTGCCTGTCCCGCTGAGTAACTCCTGCTTTTTGTATCTATCTTTTGAGAGTCCTCCAATCTAGGTGTCCCATTCTTCAGATTATTTGTGCAGCCTTATAGCAAACTCTTATGAAGCGCATTGAAACATAACATGCAATTCCATAGTAACTGTACCTTGTAATAATGCCGGAATTATGTGACAATCCAACAGGGACTTGACATTATTTTCTGTCCCCATTGCAAGACTCCCCAATACTACTGCACATTCAGTTTTAAGTTCAACAGTTGAAGCCTCTTGCTGTAGTAAGTAAAGCAATCTGTAAAAAAGATCAATGAATAGATAAATATTTGAACAAAGTGTTGCAGTCAAGCGGAGCTGTGTGCTGGTACCTCTTTTAGTTCTCATCATGCATTCACGAGGACAAGGGTGCTGAAAGAATCAGCATTTAAAGGAGACTTTTTAGTGTTAAATACAAAGAGCGATGCCTTGCCAGGCACCTGCTGCAAACCCCTGCCCTCCACACAGCTGCAGTCAGGCATGTCAGTTATACAATGCAAATCCCTGTTCTCCTCTGGAGTTTTCACAGCAACAAATTACCCACGGCCTGGTGTGGAGAACATCGGTGTTGGGGACCCAAGCAGTCATTCCAAGTCCGACAGAGGTTCACCTGCACCTCCTCCAACCTCGTCTACTGCATCCGTTGCTCCAGATGCCAGCTAATCTACATCGGTGAGACCAAGCGGAGGCTAGGCGATCGTTTCGCCGAACACCTCCGCTCGGTCCGCAATAACCAACCCGACCTCCCGGTGGCTCAGCACTTTAACTCCCCCTCCCACTCCGTATCCGACCTCTCGGTCCTGGGCCTCCTCCATGGCCAGAGTGAACAACACCGCAAGTTTGAGGAACAACATCTCATATTCCGCTTGGGGAGTTTGCATCCTCTGGGCTTAAACATTGAATTTTCTCAATTCTGTTAACCCAGACTGCTCCCTTCCCCCCCCCCCACCTCTCCCTCAGCCCTCGGGCCCTGACATTCCTTCTCCATCTCCCCCCCCCCCCCCCCCCCAAGTCGCACTAGCTTCTCATTTTCACACCAGAAACGGCTTACAATGGCTTGCTTCCCTTATCACCAATACTTTTTTGCATATCTTTCACTCATTGTTCTTGCTTTATCTCTCCATATCACTGTTTGTGTCTCTCGTTTCCCTGATCCCTGACCAGTCTGAAGAAGGGTCTCGACCCGAAACGTCGCCTATCTCCTTCGCTCCTTAGATGCTGCTGCACCCGCTGAGTTTCTCCAGCTTTTTGTGTAACCATCGGTGTTGGGGAGGCTGGCTGTGGTTGAGCAATACAACTGCTTAGAGCTTGGGATATTGGGTTCACGACCACACTCTGGCAGTGAGTGCAGGCCATTGGTAATGACTGGCGGAAACAGGTCCATGTGTTGACAGACAATTCAAACCCTAGTCATCATCTCGTGATGTGATGGAAGTTGCTGTCACCCCCTGTTTTTATGCGGCTGCACAGCTTTCCCCCAGTGTTAGATTTCAGTATGGACACAAGTCCAAGGGTGGTTGCTGGCAGTGATCATTAAATCTCAAGCCATACATACAGATACGAATGTGCACATATTCATTTGCTACGGTTACAAGAAGCGTTTTGGATTGCTATTCAATAAGATCATGCCTAAGCTTTTCTTTTAATATCTCTTTTTTATATTAACCCCAGAAGCCTCGAATCCTTTAATATCTAAAAAACCTCCGCATCACTTTCTTGAATATTCTTATCAATTAAATCTCCAGTCTCCTTAAATGAAAAATATCAAAAGATTGCGACACAAGAGGCTGCAGATGATTGTTTACATAAAAGGCCACAAAGCACTGGAGTAACTTGGAGCCTCGTGGGTTGATGAAGCCCGTGGCCATTGGTGCCTGTGATTGTGTCTGTGGAACCCGTGGCGGAGGCCTGGAGAGCAGGCACGTGCCGTCAGGGTAGGCACTGCCTACCCTGACTAAAATTATGAAATGGGAATTATTAAATATAAATAGTAAAGGCATGGAGAATTATGCCTATGTAAGAGACTGATCTCTTAGGTAGGCATAATTCCCTGTGCCTTTCACCCGCAGCGCTTGTGACACGGGAAGCTCTGTGCAGCCCCCGTGCCGTCAGCGCTGCCTGAAGCCGTCAATTTTAATCGGGGCTGAAGGCAGCAGAAATCCTGCCTTTGTAGCACTGCGCATGCGCAGCATCATACTGCGCATGCGCATCAGTCTACTGTGCATGCGCAGCGCAAGTTTATTGGCGGGGTTTTCAACCATGGTTTGTCGTGTCCCAATGATATGGTAAGTACATTTTGTGATTTTATTTTTTTTAATAGCGTATTTGCCGGGGTGTGGGGGGGTGTGGGAGTCGGAGTGGGGAGAGAGGTCCTTTCACAGCGTTTGGGGAGTCTGGCCCGGGGTAACGTTGCGGGGAGGGCACAAATGTTATGAATGAGGGGCCGGGGGCATCCACTTGTGACGTTCCTTGCAAGGGGGCATGCAATGACACTGCTCTGAGGCCGGGGGGGGAGAGAGAGAGAGAGAGGTAGCTCGAGCGGCCGCCGGGCCGGACAGCGGAACCAGCCGCCACCTTAGCTCCAGAACCACCCGCTCACCTCTGGCAGCTCTCCATCTAAAAACCTCTCTCCTGCCGCTCGCTGGCCTCACTCATGTCCTTAAATTCCAACAGCGCAATTGAGGTTACTCGGCTGTGGGAATTTAAGGATTTGCAGTAAGTCGCTGACATGAGTGAAGTCGGCGAACGGCAGGTGACAGGTGTTCAGACGGAGAGCACTGCCAAAGGTGAGCGGGCCGGCAGAAGGCGCTGAAGTGGTGGCCAGTTCAGCTGTCGGGATCCCGGTGGCCGCTGCCCGAGCTGCTTCTATCCCCAGCTACAGTCCGTGGCTTCGCGCCCGGAGAGCTGCGGCAGCGGTGAGGGAGTGAAGATTCCAGTACTTTTTGATAAGTACTTTCTTGCGATTTTCACCATTGTTCCTTACATGTCCAGCCTACAACCTCTATATATCGCTCAGAACCTCTAGTCCTGGCACCTTCCTCGTAAATGTTCTCTGTATTCTTTCCAGCGCTGGCAGTATCCCCGACACCCTCCTTCTCAACACTCGTGCCCTCCCCACAACTTTACCCCTGTCACAGAATCTCCACACGCTGTGAAAGGAACTATCCCCACAATTGGACTAGGAAGCCTTGGGCAAATTGAAATGTCACTGTTTTTATTTATTTATTTATTTAACGGGGAGAACAATCTGCGCATGCACGGTTTACATTTTTTTTTTAAGCGGACCGAGTGCCTACCCTGAGTAATTACTCACGGCACGTGCCTGCTGGAGAGGAACCAGCAGCAATAATGGAGAGGTCGGTGATGACGGTCGATGATGGCGTCGACAGACAGACGAGACGGACAGGTGAAGTAAGGACGTCGTGGCCGAGGGAAGGAAGGAAGGAAGGAGAACCCGGTGTGGGGGGACAGCCATGAGGGAGAGGAAAGAACAATGGAGGACCTGACGTGGGGGGGCCACCGTGAGGAAGAACAAAGGGGGGCCTGGGGGTGCAAGCAAATAATTTTACTGTGACTTGTCACATGTGACAATAAACTCTTCAAATTCAGGTCAGGCAGCATCTCTGGAAGACATGGATGGACTTCAGCTTTTCAGGTTTGGATCCTTCAGTAAATGTTGCCTATTTATATTGCACTTTGCTTTGTATCATTCTTTTAAATATCAAATGATTTGCTACCAAATCAAAAATGTTTGGGATGAAGACATTTCTTCTCATCTCAAGCCCTTTTTAATAATGGTAAAATCCTCACACGTTTGTACATTTCAAAGAGCCTTCATTCATCTAAATTCCAGGGGATATAATCGCAGTCTGCTTAATCTCACCTCAAAAGATAAACCACTCATTTTATAATTCAATATGGTGAATTTTCATCGCGCTCTCTCTCTCTAAGGTTTATAAGGTTTTCTTCCTTAGTTGAAATCAGATGTGGAAGCAATACTCCAAGCGTAATTTCTCCAGATCCCAATAAAATTGCATTAACACTTCTTTAGTCTTGTACATAAACCCACTTAGCAATAAAAGGCCAATAATCAGTTGCGCTCCTAATTGCTCGTTGTGCCTGCATAGTAATTTAAGAACGATTTGTACACAGGGCCACTCATTCTTGTCCCTCCAAATAGCATCATCAATCTCCCAACATTTAATAACTACTCTCCTTTCTAAATTGTATCTGTCAAAGTGAACAATCTGACATTTGTCTGCTTTCTGTACCACCTGCATCTGGTTACTCATTCATTTAGCTTGTTACGATCCCGTCCTCCAATGAATTCAGCTTTGCATCATCAACAAACTTCAGTATATTTCTGCTCTAATCCTAATCATATATAGACAATAAACAATAGGTGCACGAGTAGGCCATTCGGCCCTGTGAACCAGCACCGCCATTCAATGTGATCATGGCTGATCATCCACAAGTACCCTGTTCCTGCCTTCTCCCCAGATCCCTTAACTCCGCTATCCCTAAGAGCTCTATCTAACTCTCTCTTGAAAGCATCCAGCGAACCAGCCTCCACCGCCCTCTGAGGCAGAGAATTCCACACACTCACAACTCTCTGTGTGAAAAGGGTTTTCCTCATCTCTGTTCTAAATGGCTTACCACTTATTCTTAAACTGTGGCCCCTGGTTCTTGACTCCCCCAACATTGGGAACATGTTTCATGATTCTAGCATGTCCAAACCCTCAATAATCTTATATGTTTCAATAAGATCCCCTCTCATCCTTCCATAAATTCCAGAGTATGCAAGCCCAGTCACTCCATTCTCTCAGCATATGACAGTCTCGCCATCCCGGGGATTAACCTTGTAAACCTACGCTGTACTCCCTCAACAGTAAGAATGTCCTTCCTCAAGTTTGGAGACCAAAACTGTACACAATACTCCAGGTGTGGTCTCACTAGAGCACTGTACAACTGCAGGAGGACCTCTTTGCTCCTATACCCATCTCCTCTTGCCATTCACTTTCTTCACTGCCTGCTGTACCAGTATGCTTACTTTCATTGACTGATGAACAAGGACCCCCCAGATCCCTTTGTACTTCCCCTTTTCCCAACTTAACACCATTTAGATAATAATCTGTCTTCCTGTTTTTGCTACCAAAGTGGATAACACATTTATCTGCATTAAACTTAATCTACCATGCATCTGCCCACTCCTCCCACCTGTCCAAGTCACCCTGCATCCTCATAGCATCCTCCTCACAGTTCACACGGCCACCAAGCTTTGTGTCATCTGCAAATTTGCTAATGTTACTTTTAATCCCTTCATCTAAATCATTAATATATATAATATAAATAGCTGCGGTCCCACCACCGAGCTGTGCGGTACCCCACTACAGCCATTCTGGAAGGGACCCGTTAAGTCCCACCCTTTGTTTCCTGTCTGACAACCAATTTTCTATCCATGTCAGCACCCTACCCCCAATGCCATGTGCCCTAATTTTGCCCACTAATCTCCTATGTGGGACCTTATCAAATGCTTTCTGAAAATCCAGGTACACTACAACCACTGGCTCTCCCTTGTCCATTATCCTGGTTACATCCTCACAAAATTCCAGAAGATTAGTCAAGCATGATTTCCCCTTCGTAAATCCATGCTGACTCGGACCAATCCTGTTACTGCTATCCAAATGTTCGGCTATTTCATCTTTTATTATTGACCCCAGCATCTTCCCGACCACCGATGTCAGGCTAACTGGTCTATAATTCCCTGTTTTCTCTCTGCTGCCTTTCTTAAATAGTGGGATAACATTAGCTACCCTCCAATCCACAGGAACTGTACCTGAATCTGTAGAACATTGGAAAATGTTCACCAATGCATCCACTATTTCTAGAGCCACTTCCTTAAGTACCCTGGGATGCAGACCATCAGGCCCTGGGGATTTATCAGCCTTCTGTCACTTCAGTCTACCCAACACCATTTCCTGTCTAATGTGAACCTCCTTCAGTTCCTCAGTCACCCCAGGTCCTCTGGCCACTAGTACATCTGGAAGAGTGTTTGTGTCTTCCTTAGTGAAGACGGATCCAAAGTACCTGTTCAACTCATCTGCCATTTCCTTGTTCCCCACAATAAATCACCCTTTTTAGTCTTCAAGGGTCCAACTTTGGTCTTAACTAGTTTTTTCCTCTTCACATACCTAAAGAAGCTTTTACCATCCTCCATTATATTCTTGGCTACCTTACCTTCGTACCTCATCTTTTCTCCCCGTATTGCCTTTTTAGTTATCTTCTGTTGCTCTTTAAAAGTTACCCAATCCTCTTGCTTCCCGCTCATGTTTGCTATGTTATACTTCTTCTCTTTTATTTTTATATTATCCCTGACGTCCCTTGTCAGCCACGGTTGCCCCTTAGTCCCCTTGGAATCTTTCTTCCTCTTTGGAATGAACCAATCCTGCACCTTCTGTATTATTCCCTGAAATACCTGCCATTGTTACCTGCCTAGCACTGTCATCCCTGCTAGGGTACCTTTCCAGTCAACTTTGGCCAGCTCCTCCCTCATGGCTCCATAGTCCCATTTGTTCAACAGTAACATGGACACCTCTGATTTACACTTCTCCCTCTCCAATTATAGATTAAAACATACCATATTATGGTCACTACGTCCTAATGGCTCCTTTATCTCGAGTTCCCTTATCAAATCCAGTTCATTACACAACACTAAATCTAGAATTGCCTTCTCCCTGGTAGGCTCCAGTACAAGCTGCTCTAAGAATCCATTACGGAGGCACTCCACAAACTCCCTTTCTTGGGGTCCAGTTCCAACCTAATTTTCCCAGTCTACCTGCATGCTGAAATCTCCCATAACATAACGTAGCATTACCTTTGTGACATGCCAATTTTAACTCCTGATTCAACTTGCACCCTATATCCAGGCTACTGTTTGGGGGCCTGTAGATAACTCCCATTGGGGTCTTCTTACCCTTATAAATTCCTCAGTTCTACCCATATTGACTCTGAATCTATGTTCTATGTCACCCCTCGCAAGGGACTGAATTTCATTCCTCTCCAACAGTGCTACCCCACCCCCTCTGCCCACCTGCCTGTCTTTTCAATAGGAGGTATACCCTTGAATATTCAGTTCCCAGCCCTGGTCCTCTTGCAGCCATATTGTAATATATATGCTTCATATATGAAGAAATACATTTTCTTATGCTTATGGTGGTATACTTTATAATAATTATACAGAAACATTATCTGTGGCTTCGGAAGGAACAAATTAAGTCCTCACGTGTTATTATTTCGAAACCTAGATTTCACGGGACCAGGGTCTAATTATTGATCTAGTGAGGAGAGTGGCTTAGCATTAGGGGGCAGAATAGGAATAATTTACTGTTAATTAATCTAATGAGATGTTTAAGTTAGTTTAGTTTTGAGATACAGTGCAGAAAAATGCCCTTTGGTCCACCGAGTCCATGCTGACCAGCGATGCCTGTACATTAGCATTATCCTATACATTAGGGACAATTTACAATCTTTACCAAAGCCAATTAACCTACAAACCTGTACGTCTTTGGAGTGTGGGAGGAAACTGGAGCATCTGGGGAAAACCCACGTATTCATGGGGAGAATGTACAAACCTTACTGTACACAGTACAGTACTGACCATACAGACAGCAGCCATAGTCAAGATCAAATCCACATCTCTTCTAACCTAATCAGCATGTTTCAATCTCTACTTAAAATTACACCTCATTTGCATTATTTGACGAGTGGATAACCTCACATTTTTCCTAATTGTACTCCATCTGACTTGCTCTTGCTCACCTACTCCATTTATCAATGCCTCCTGAAGCCTTTTACATCCTGATCACTCCTCACATTCCCGATTAGATTCACAGCAGCAGCAGTCAGAAATGTAAAATATTTGATACCGCTATCAAATTATTGATACATATTGTGAAGAGTCCATGCAATACCCTTGGTTACCCAACTCACCCCAGCCTGAGAAGGACCTATTTCTCCCAGATGTTGTCTTCTATTTGTTAAATAACTCTTGTTCACAAATCTCCAGTAAGGGATATCATTTAAAGCCTTCTGAAAATCTAAACACATCACATCTACCGCTTTCCTCCTCGTCTAATCTACTAAACACATTCTCAAATAATTACAACAATTTACTCATGATTTCTCACTCAATAATCCGCATTGATTCTGTTCAATCATATTATTTTATAAATGTCCTTATAATAAACATCCCTATAATAATGGTAGCATTTTCCCAACTGCCAATATCAGTATAGTACTAACTTCCTGTCACCATATTACCATTAATATCTCATTACAAAGACCATGCACCTTAATGTGCTTGTGGCCATTAAGTAATTTCAACTCATCACAGATATTTCCTTTGTTCTACACACGCTCCAATCTTCACTCCTGATGAAAAATCAATATTTCTTTGCAAGTTCTGATGAAAGGTTGACGACAAGAAATGCGAAATGTCACTCTTTCCATGGATCCTACGAGCTGCAGAATTTTTATACGTTGTTAATTTTTGTTTCAATTTTTTAGTACCTGCAGTTTATTTAACTTCCATTAAAATAAATAACTACATTAACTTCTTTGGTTGAATTTCCTTGCTCATGATAGGTTATTTTGTTTTCCCATTTGCATTGTATCCATGGTTTACCAGTATTTCCGATTGACTTTTGTGCCTCCTTCCATCGTATTAGGCGCAATATATTAATTAGTTTAATTGTTAAAGAAGGAACTGCAGATGCTGGAGAATCGAGGGTTACCCAAAAAGCTGGAGAAGCTCAGCGGGCGCAGCAGCATCTAAGGAGCGAAGGAGATAGGCGACGTTTCGGGTCGAGACCCTTCTTAATTCCTCTTTCATTTCTCTACACCTCATCCCAACCCAATCTAAATTCTTCCTTCACTGTTCGTAAGGGAGCCCTTTCTAGTTTTTCCCTTTTTGAGGGCCAATTATTCTCTTATTCAACGACTTCAGTGATGATGGAGAGTATGTTTGCAGGTTTGCTGATGACAAAAGAACAAACAGTGCTGCATGCGGTGTAAATGGTGAAAAGGCAGAACAGTGGCAATTGAATTCGACTTTTAACATGTGAGGTCATCCACTTTGAACTTAAATAGTGAAGAAATTTAGTCACTAAATAGTGAAGAAATTTAGTTGAAACGATTTTGGGGAAGTGGCCAAGTAAAAAAGTGATTGATGAAATGCCAGTCTTTGTGGTGGAAATTAGAGAAATTAAATCCTCATCTTCTCTCCAGAACGAAGAAATTAGATCATTGATATGATCAAAGTTTGTTAATTAAACTAAAAGTTCCGTTTAGGTGAATGGAAGCCAATTATTTCTGCCATTTGGGGAAGCTAGAACTGTATGCAGATGTTTAGAACTGTCTACAATCTATAAACTGCAAATGTTGCTAAGTCAATTGTGCAGTTTTTGTTAATTTTGACAAATTGTTGTTAACCAAAGATATTGCAGGATATGGCATGAAGGTGGGTATAGCAAACGTATCAGGACACAGATGAGTAATAATCATATTGAATACCAGAACAAGCTCACTGGGATATTTGGTTTATGCTGTATTTTAAGCTCTATTGTAGCAAATTAAAAATAATATTAGGACCATTACAATACCTTGGCACTGCTCCCAGGACAATCAGGTTAGCTTTTTGTTTGTTATTTCCAATTACGGCATTCTTCATATCACTGTACAAACAGAATATTAAACAATATGCAAAGTGGTTACTCAAAGCAAATGGTTTTATCACACATGATTTGAAATAACTTTGAACATGTACTTGGGTACTTGGGTTTAATAGGATCTATTTCAAACATATTTAAAAATTCCAGGCACACAACTGAAGCATCAGCCTTATACCTCAATGTTTTTTTTTCATAATTTAGAGTTAAGAGATACAGCATGAAAGCAGGCCTTTTGGCCCACCAAGTCCAATCCAATCACGGTTCACACTAGTTCCACCTTATTGCAATTTCTCTTCCATTTCCTATACGGCTCAAAATTAATGGTTGCCTGGGTGCCAATGGCGGCCTAAAGTCCTGCTGGGCAACCTAAAAGCCGTGCCATTTTGCCAGGCTTGGCAAGCACCCGGGACACCTGCCGTTCAACTCTGAGCGGGCCCCCCTCTCTATCTCTCTCCATCTCCGGGCCGCCGGTTCTCCGCTCTCTCCTCATCCGCTGGCAAAGGCCGGCCACCCTGCACAATGTGTACTGCCACGTGTGTGTGATATATATACCCACTCATACAATTTCCCTCCTGGGATTAATTACTATCGTATAGTATCTCTGGACAAAAGAAAAATATTACGTTTTGGGTTTGGTCTGAAAAAGGTTCCTGCACACCTTTGGAATGTGGAAGGAAACAAGAGCACCCGGAGAAAACCCATGCGATCAAAGGGAAAAGGAGCAAACTCTATATAGACAGCACCCATATTCATGATCAATTCCGGGTCTCTGGCACTTTTAGGCCAATATACTGCCTCATGGTCTTGAACTGAATTAAAACATACAGTAGCTGTAAAGGGGGACACAGCGTCACTTAGAGATTTAAGACTGAAAATGGATAGTTTCTTTTTTTTAGTAACCAAAGTTATCAACGTATAATTTTTTGTGCGTTGGAAAACAAAATATATAGAGGCACAGCTGGTGGACTTGCTGCCTCACACACCACTGATCTGTGTTCGATCCTGTCCTCAGGCACCGTCTGTGTTGAATTTGCACATTCTCTCCGCAAGTGTGTGGGCTTCCTCCCACATCCCAAAGACGCATTGATTTTGTAGGTTAACTTGTCTCTGTAAAATTGCCCCTAACATGTAGGGAGTGGGTGAGGAATGTGGGATAACAGAACCTGTGTGAATGGGTAGCAAAAATGCTGGAGAAATTTCTGTGGTGTATATATATATGTCTTGATTAGTGAATATGTTTGGTTTGTGACTTTATTTGAAGCAGAAATAATATGTGAATGCTTCATGGAGCATAATTCCGACTGGTAACTATGCACATCGTCCGAGCACATTATCGCACGTGTCATTCAAGCCATCTTAAATGACCACCATAACTGTCATTTGGCAACCTGTTGCCCGGCTGGAAACAGAGAAAAAAAGTTGTGAGAGCCCTGCTAATTAACCTGCAAAACTGCATGTCTTTGAGATGTTGACGGAAAACAGAGCACCTGGAAGAAACCCACACAGTGATAGGGAGAAGAGCAAACTCCGCACAAACAGCACCCGAGGTCAAGAGCCAAATCATTTTGAGGTGACATTAAACCATTTTGAGGTAACATTAGGTAACAGAAAGCCTTTCTTTACAATAATTCTGAGCCGGTTTTTGCCTTGAAAGATTAACCAGGAATTAGTAGGTTAACCTATGATGAACATTTGTCCGCACTGGGCCTGTATTCGCTGGAGTTTAGAAGGATGAGGGGGCGGACCTCATTGCAAAATACAGAATAGTGAAAGGTTTGGATAGAGTTGATATGTAGAGGATGTTTCCACTAGTGGGACAGTCTAGGACTAGAGGTATTAGCCTCAGAATTAAATGACGTTCTTTTAGGAAGGAGATGAGGAAAAATGTATTTAATCAGATGGTGGTGAATCTGTGGAATTCTTTGCAACAAAAGGCTGCAGAGGCCAAGTCTGTGGACATTTTAAAGGCAGAGATCGATAGGTTTTTGATTAGTACAGGGGTCAGAGGTTATGGGGAGAAGGCAGGAGAATGGGGTTAGGGAGGAGAGATAGATCAGCCATGATTGAATGGCAGAGTAGACTTAAGGGCCTGTCCCACTTACGTGTCCTTGGCACGCAAATTACGCGACGGTAATTACGAGCCGAGACGGTTGAGCGAAGGTCGGGCGCGATTACATGCGTACGCACAGCCGTCTGGGGAGCGTGAAGTCATTTGACGATGGACACAAAGCTGGAGTGACGCAGCGGGACCGGCAGCATTGCTGGAGAGAAGGAATGGGTGATATTTCGTTTAGAGACTCTTCTACAGTCTGAAAAGAAGGGTCTTGACCCGAAACGTCACCCATTGCTTCACTCCAGAGATGCTGCCGGCCCCGCTGAGTTACTCCTGCACTTTGTGTCTATCTTCAATTTTCTTGGCCCCGCTCTGGGAGTAGAAGTGGGGGCGGTTCCGGACAGCAACGGCCGTGAGCCCCAGGCCGAGCTCGGCGATCGTTTGCCTGCTTCTGATGCTGTTGAAGATGAGACGCTGCGCCGCGCCAGGGTTTTAGGAGTGTCCCACTTTGGCCGTCAGTTCCGCGACAGGCCGTTGGCGCGCGAAGATTTGATTCACTGCAAGAATTTGAGCCCCACGCGATGTCGGGACCGGCCCCGCACAACTCCATACCCCTCCACGCTTCTAAGTGGGACCGGCCCCGCGCAGCCATATGGTGCCTGTACGCCTCAACGCAACCACGAGGTTGCGTAATTTGCGAGCCAAGGACGCGTGGGACAGGTCCTTTAATAGGCTAAATGGCCTAATTCTACTCCTATCACTTATGACCGTATGTCCTTGGTGAATTAGCATTTTAAAATACCAACTCATTTTACGTTTCAAGAACATAATTTAATTTATTTTTAACCCGATCAGATGACCCAAGAAAATATATTTTTCAGTCCAAAACTGCACAAACTGTATTTGAAGCAAGGTCACATTTACATTTTGTAAAACTAACTTGGGTACCTCCTTTTTCTTATAATAATCAATCTATCACGAAAATGTAATTTTGATTCACTTTTCAATCACGCACATGCATGCATGTTAGGAATAAAATATCACACAAATTGTTTTCAATTAAAACTTTCAATGTTCTGTGTCCATTTGTATACATCTAGTTTTAAATATATTAAATTGCTTTTAATTTCCACAGTTTATACTGTAGTCCTACATTCCCTGAAAATTGAACGTAATCTTGAATAAGCAAAAGTGTAATCTTGAATAAGTGTACTGTATGTAACATTAGTTTTCACAAAAATCATAAAATCGTGTTTGCAAATTTTGTAAATTATACACAAGGACCGAAAAAATAGGGGTTAGATGTAGCATGGGGCAATACTTACATAACACCTTGCAACACTTTCTGTGGGTCCGGATCAAAGAGCCGGTCAACATAATGACGACTGCTGGCTGTAACCTCCTAAAAAGAACAAAACGTTTAGAAACATAGACATAGAAATTAGGTGCAGGGGTAGGCCATTCGGCCCTTCGAGCCTGCACCACCATTCAATATGATCATGGCTGATCATCCAACTCAGTATCCCGTACCTGCCTTCTCTTCATACCCTCTGATCCCCTTAGCCACAAGGGCCACATTTAACTCCCTCTTAAATATAGCCAATGAACTGGCCTCAACTACCCTCTGTGGCAGAGAGTTCCAGAGACTCAATAGAGCTCAATAGTGTTTTCATTATCAGGATTTCTGCCATTAACAAAGGGTATACCCGGTAACCTCACGAACAGTATTAATCTACGACCAAATCACAAGACGTCTCTTTGAAAATAACTATGCTGTTAAAGAGCATAAACAAAAGCTAACAAATGCAAGAATTGTTTGATAAATTAAGCTACTACTTGCACTGTCATGTTTTATTGTACAATAGAAATTGGAGCCTTTAATCTGGAACTTTAATTATAAGAATGTGTAGAAAGAAACTGCAGATGCTGATTCATACCAAAGATAGACACAAGCATCTGCAGATTCTTGCGTCTCCAATAGTACTTCTTTAACCAGCTCTCAAGACATGATTGACCTATCACTTTTCTATGCCTGTCATTGGAACTGCTGGGTGGGTTTGCTTACTTGGGCCAGCATGTTGCTGGCCACTGAGATCACTCCACACATTTGTTCCTGTGACACTTATTCACCCACATTATACAATACCAATCAAAAGCAGTCTACCATCAAATCAGCAGTTTTCCAAGGAATGTACAGGATTGAGGTACATGCAAATATGAGTATTAAACAATGATGGTACCCATTATCTGCACTTACCAAATGGAAATGCAATTACCTACATCCAAAATCCCAATATTATGACAGTTAATAGCTTATTGGTCACTGCACTAGATTATAATTTGAGTTTTAATGGAAACAACGCTATGGTCTCAAACTTCAAGTATTAAGCACATTACATTTATTTGAATATAACACAATGTTATATTACAGCACTTTTTTAAAAGTGCATTTGTGATAATGATGTAACGCACTCGTCACAAATATTCAACAGAAAACAATATCATCAACATGATTTTGCAATTGCAACAAACTGCATTATTTATTTAGCGATAGAACATGGAAAAAGGCCCTTCAGCCCACTGAGTCTATGCCAACCAATGCGTGATCATCCGTTCACACTTGATCTTCATTATTCCACTTTCTCATCTACTCACTACACATTAGGGGCAACTTTGCAGAGGCCAATTAAGCAACAAACCCACATGTCTTTAGGATGTGGGAGGAAACTGGAGCACCCGGAGGAATCCCATGCGGTCACAGGAAACCCCAAAATGTAAACTCCACATAAGACATGACCCAAGATCAGGATCGAGCCCGGGTCTCTGGCGCTGTGAGGCATGTGCCTGCCAATAACCATATAAGTTTAAGCAAGTCTTTTATAGATACTTTACTGAGAAATGCAAACAGTATGAAAGACTGCTAGCTCCAACCTAGAAGACTAACAACAAAATAAAAATTGTGCAAGCATCATCAATAAGGATTTATTTCATCAGCATGATTTCCAACAGAAGTCGACTACAGTTTCAATCTTTCACCAAGGATAAATTGGCATTGTAAATTTTGCTACTAAGCTCCATTGATACGATTGAAAGTATATAATCTCATTTTTCAGAGCTCAAGAATAACATTATGCAGAAAGTGGTGATATACAACTCCAGATATTCACGCAAAATAAGCTCACCAAATCAATTACTTTAGTTTTGAAAAGCATATATTCAACTATCATGCAGCAATGGAAATAAAAACAGAAGGTGCAATAATTACTTCAGATTGGGCTACAGATGATGGAGAGAAATCGAGTTAACACTTCACATTAATCACTGTCTACATTAAAAACCAAGAGGATAACAGAGGAGAAAGTAGGACTGCTCCGGGATAACGGAGGGAATTTGTGCTTGGAGTCAGGGGATGTAGGTGAGGTAAAAAAAACAAGTATCTTGCATTGTTTTCACCAAGAAGAACACGAGGAAGAGGACAGTGGGATCAGTGTGAAGAATACTAATATGCAAGGACTTTGAGATTAAAGTAGCGGTGGTGTTGGGGCATGTGAAGAGCACTTAAGGCGGATAAATTCTCAGGACCTAATAGGATCTCTCCCTGGTTATTGAGGGGGGGCAGGAAAAGAGTTTGCAGGTGCCTTGATGAAGAATATGTGCAGGCAGATAAGATTTGATCTTGGCACCATGTTGGGCACAGATACTGTGAGCGAAGGGCCTGTTCCTGAGCTGTACTGTTCTATGTTCTACATTAAGGACAGTTATAGAGAAAACAAAAAGCAAAAAAGTATGCAAGAACCATGACGGCAGAACATAGTAGTTGCTGGAAAAACCCAGCAGATCAGGGAGCATTTGTGCAGAGAGAAAAACTAAGTTAATGTGGTTGATCTTTCATTAACTGACTATTTCTCAAATTAACAGGAAAAGCTGTTTACAGATGCTCCTTGACTTACGATAGTCTGACTTTACAATGGTGCAAAAGCGATACACATCAGTAGAAACCGTACTTCGAATTCCGAATTTTGATCTTTTCCCAGGCTAGCAATCTGAAGTACAATGCTCTCTCATGATGCTGCGCAACGGCAGCGAGTCGCAGCTCCCAGTCAGCCACTCGATCACTAGTGTAAACAGCCGATACTCTACAGTGTACTGTGTTGCCAGGGTTGTTTGGATACATTGCATTGTGTTTTGTGTTTTTGCATCCCATCATGTCTACAAAATGCCCATCCGTGTCTCCTGCTTCAGGTGAGAAGAAGGCAATTACTCTTGAGATAATTCAAGATAATTGCCCAGCGTGAAGGCGACAAGCCAGTAATGGCCATCACCAAGTGTCAATGCCCCAGTGCCTTCTCCCACTATTCTCGAGCCTTATCAGAAGAGAGGGATTGTTTGGTAGGTTAGGTGTATTAAATGCATTTTCGACTTACGATAGGCTTATCGGAACATAACTCCATCGTAAGTCGAGGAGCACCTGTATATGTACATTAATAACAAGAGGGTAGCTCTGGAATGGGTAGGAGCACTCAAAGACAATGAGGGAATTTATGCCTGGAGCTAGGGGAAGTAGACAAGATATTAATTAAGTAGTGAAATATGGGAGGGGTATTTTGATAATCTACAACACGTTTACATCAAAAGGAAGATGTGTTGAGTTGCTCGAAGAACATTAAGAAAGAACTGCAGATACTGGAAAAATCGAAGGTAGACAAAAATGCTGGAGAAACTCAGCAGGTGAGGCAGCATCTATGGAGCGAAGGAATAGGTGACGTTTCGGGTTGAGACCCTTCTACAGACTGAAACATCTCGACCCGAAACGTCACCTATTCCTTCGCTCCCATGCCAGGTTATTGAGAGAGGCAAATGGAAGATTTCAGGAGTCTTAATTAAGATCTTTGAGACAAGGTCCCAGAAGACTGGAGATAGCATTGATTATAGGTCAGTGAGCCTTACATCAATGATTGGGAATTATTGAAGATTCTTAAAGATAGAATTTACTCAAACATTTGGGAAACCACAAACCTATTAGGTATAGTCAGTATGACTTTGTGTAGGGGGAAGTCATGTTTTCAAAACCTGATTGAGTTTTTTTTGAAGAGGTGATGACGATGATTGATGAGGGAAGGACAGTGTGTGTTGCTTACATATACTTTAGTAAAAACGTTTCAACATGGTCCCCCGTGGTAGGCTGACACAGAAGATTAAAGCATCATAGGATTTAAACTGACTTTGTAGACTGGATTCAAAATTGGCTTGGCCAATGAAGACAGGAAAAAAAATGTGTAAGAAAGAACTTCTTTCTTAAAAGTATGTTTTTTCTTACACATGTTGTCCACTCCACTGCAAGATCTCCTCACGGTTTGTGGTGGACACGTATTATTCTGATTGGAAATCTGTGATCACGAGTGAGCCGCAGGGAGCTGTGCTGGCAGCTTTGTTGTTTATAGAAATGATTTGGACAATCTGTAGACAGTTGGTAAATGGCACAGAAAATGGTGGAGTTGTAGAACATGAGAAAGGTTGTCAATATGGGCAGCAAAATGGCAGATAGAGCTTAATCTGGACAAGTAGGAAATGTTGCAGTTTGGGAGTCAAATGTACAAAAAGGTATATGGTAAATAGCTGTAACATTGAGGTTCAAGGAAATATTTGGGTGCAAGTCCATTGCTCCCTGAAAGTGGCGATACAAGTGGGCAGGGTGGTAAAGAAGGCATATCGCATGCATCAAGACATCATCATCGGTCGTATGAAAGGAATGAAGTCATGATGCAGCTGTATAAAACTTTAGTTAGGCAACATCTGGAGTATTGTGCGTAGTTCCGGTGACTGCTATAAAGGATGAAGGTAGAGACTTTGGAGCGGGTGCAGAAGAGATTCAGAATGTTACCTGGATTAGAGTAAAAGCAAAAGTAGAGGTTGATCAAATTTGGAGTGTTTTTCTGTGGAGTGCAGGGTGACCTGATGGAACATTGAAGATTGGGAAAACCACAGTTCGGCTAGACTAGAGTATCAAAAAGTGACTCAGGTTTAAATGTCAGATGACAGCACGCACAGCTTTAAAGTGAGCAGGGAAAAGTTTATAAAAAATGAACAAGCAAGTTTTTTGTTTATGTACAGTGAGTGCTAGGTGCCTAGAACACAGTCTGTGTTGTGGTGGAAGCTGATATGATAAAAACATTTAAGAGGCATTTTGATAGGCACGTGAAGGATGAAATGGAGGGATATAGACCATGTGCACGCAGATGGATTAGTTTAATTTGGCATCACGGTTGGAATAAACATCATTGAGATGCTGGTCCTCAGATTTGCACTGAAATTTGCTGGTTCACAACAGGTGGGCAGCAGGGAATGGTTGGCCAGGATGTGCAAAGTCAGATCAAGGGCATGAGATAACCCACAATCAGTACCCCATTCCTGCCTTTTCCCCATATTCCCTGGCTCCGCTGTCTTTAAGAGCGCTACCTAACTCTCTGTTGAAAGCATCCAGAGAATCGGCCTCCTCTGAGGCAGAGAATTCCACAGATTCACAACTTTCCTAATTTCCGTTCTAAATGGCCTACCCCCTATTCTTAAAATGTGGCCCCTGGTTCTGGACTCCCCCAACATCAGAAACATGTTTCCTGCCTCTAGCGTGTCCAATCCCTTAATAATCTTGTTAAAGAAGGAACTGCAGATGCTGGAGAATCGAGGGTACACAAAAGGCTGGAGAAACTCAGCGGGTGCAGCAGCATCTA
Organism: Raja brachyura; assembly: GCA_963514005.1. The sequence continues at coordinate 92,883,057 of OY740787.1, read as the reverse complement.
AGGAGCGAAGGAGATAGGTGACATTTCGGGCCGAAACCCTTCTTCAGACGAAAGCCCTTCTTCAGATGTCATTAAACTAATGTCTTAAATGTGATACAGTAAATTCATGGGATTAAGGTGAGAAGGGGAAGGTATAAATGAGATTTTGATAAGCAAGAGTGGTTGGTGCCTGGAACACATTGCCCGTTCAGATAGTGCAAGCAGGTGCTTTAAAGAGAATAGTGATGATAGCGGCAGAGAGAGTATTAGTATTGAGATACAAGTAGAAAGGGTATTGGATTATCAGAATCATAGAATGCTACAGTTCAGGAAAGTGACATTTCTTCCATTTTAACCTCAAACAGTATTAAAATAAGAATAACCAAAGCAAGCATGTTTTAGCCATAATAGCACATATCCTCTGTTGTGAAATGGAAACACTTCTGCCAATTAATTCCTACAAATAGCAATGTGAGAGTTGTGACCAAACCATGTGTTTTAGTGATAATTGTGAAAAATAAATTCAGCCAAGATGCAGTGAATACCTTCCCCAGACTTCAAAAGACATGTTATGGGCTTTGTTCACCACAGCAAGCAAATTAGGGTCTGATTCAACACTACCTTAATGCAGTTTAGAGATATAGCGCGGAAACAGGCACTTTGGTCCGCGCCGACCAGCGATCCCCACAGACCAACACTATCCCACACACACCAGGGACAATCTACAATTTTTTAGCAAAGCCAATCAACCTACAAACCTGTACACCCCTGGAGTGCTGGAGGAAACCGGAGCACCCGGAGAAAACCCACGTGGTCATGGGGAGAATGCACAATTCCGCACAGGCAGCACACGTAGTCAGGATCAAACCCGGGTCCCTGGTGCCACTGCACCGACACAGTTCCCAACCCCCCCCCCCCCTCACCACCTCTATCTTTCAGGTTTCAAACCCAAAATATCACCCATTCCTTCTCTCCAGAGATGCCACCTGACCCGCTGAGCTACTCCTGCATTCTGTTTGGCGATTCGCAAAGGGAATTAAAGCATCTTACTAAACTTGCTATACATTAACACTGGTCAAATAAAATAATGAAAGGAATAGATTGAGTGTCTTGCCCAGAGTATGTTAATCGAGGACAAGAGGACATAGGTTTAAGGTGAAGGGGAAAAAAATTAATAATCTGATGGGAGACTTTTTTTTGGAAAACTTTCCTGGAAAAGTAATTTCCAAAAGGATAACCATCCCAATGACAAATTTTAGCCGAGATTTGGATACTCAAATTTCTGGTATGGATTTAAACACACAACCTTCTGACTTTACTCATCAATTTTCCCATTGCACCAACTATGAAAACAAATCATTTCTATTTCAAAAATCATTCCATTACAGATATCTTAAGACTTAGATCAACTCCAGAAAGGTCTAATATCCTTTCAAAATAAATTATTAGTTCATTGCTCGACAAAATTAACAATCTTATGCTATGACTTAAGTACAGTTCTTTATCAAAGCAGTTCCAGCCTACCCAACACAAACCCAAAAGCTCTCAAGCGTTCAAAGATTACCCTTGATACAAATAAAGAACACCATACCTTTTTACCATGACTTTTCCATTAACCTCTGAACATTTACACTTGTTTCGCTCCTAGCATTTCAATCCAATAGTAATTGTTATACTAAATACATATTTAATAAAAGTTATACATTTCGTTCAGGCCCAAAAAACACAACAGGAATAGCAACCCAACCATGGCAAATAACAGCGAGCCTGAGGTCCAGTAGCAGTTTAGAATTCAGCAAAGAATAACTAAAAGATGGATTAAGAGAGTGAATATGGTGTATGTGCTCAAACTTGCAAGGAACATAACAGTGGACATTAAAAGCTTCTCCAGTAGGAAAAAATAAAAAGATTAGTGACGAGAAGTGGAAATGAGAATGTGCAATGGAAACAAAAGCTATTTAAAATGCACAGCTATTAAAATACTACAATTACATCCGCACAGAAGTGGACAAAACAATTTTCTAAAAGTACTTAAACGAATGAAGAGAAATTAAAGCAAATTAGTAGGAAGGAACTGCAGATTCAGGTTTAAATCGAAGATAGACACAGAAAGCATCTCTGGAGAGAAGGAATGGATGAAGTTTCAGGTCGAGACTCTTCTGTCCCCACCCGAAATGTAACCCATTCCTTTTCTCCAGTGATGCTGCCTGTCCCGCTGAGTTACTCGAGCATTTTGTGTCTATCTAAAGCAAATTAGTATCAGTTAAAAAAGAATCTGGAGAAACTAATAGGAATGAAAGCTCATAAATGCCCAGGATCCACAAATCTGCAACCCAGAATACTAAAAGACAATCATGGAAAATAGATATATTGATTCTCATCTTTTAAAATTCTATGTAATGTAGAATGGTACCTACAAATTGATGTGTGATATTACTATTTAAAATGGAGTTAAAGAGAACACAGAGAATTACAGTGGTTAGCCCGACAACAGTACCAAGGAAGGTCCTTGTGCAGGGGTCGACAGCCTTGTTCTGCATAGGGGCTAGGACGCATGTCTGTGAGCGGATGGCGGGCCACATCTATCACGTGTACACATGGATCCCGCCCCGGACGGCTGGCATCAAATCACGTGTTCACATAGATCCCGCCCCTTTATGGACGCCACCTACAGAGAGTTTAAGGCCCTGACCACGGGTGAACAAAGGAGGAGGACTGGCTGAACTTTGTGCCTTCCACCACAGTGAAAAATGCTGTGGTGGGTGTTTGTGTTAGATCTTATTGTGTATTGTGTGAATTTGTTGGGTGTATCGCTGCTGGCAAATTCATTTCACTGCGCCTTCGGGTGCATGTGATGAATAAAATTGACTTTGACTTTTGACTTTGATTCCAAAGCTTGTTACTATTCGTAAATAATACTTATAAAATTCTTAAAGGATTGGACAGGCTAGATGCAGGAAATGTTTTTCCCAATGTTGGGGGAGTCCAGAACCAGGGGTAACAGTTTAAGAATAAGGGGCAGGCAATTTAGGACTGAGATGAGGAAACAAATTTTCACCCAGAGTTGTAAATCTGTGGAATTCTCTGCCACAGAAGGCAGTTTTACTATGTTATTGTGTACCATGATACAGAAACTTTGCTTGGCATAGTATTGTGGCAAATCATACTATGCATGAATGCATCATGTCGTGCAGAAGAGAAAATAAGCAGAGCGCAGAATAGTGTAGCAGATGACAAAGAAAGTGCAGGTTAATTTTAAAAAAGCAATCGTCGCAACAAGGTAGATTGAAAGATCCGAAATTCATCCCTAGCATACGACTGCTATTTTTATGTGTTCTTGTATTCCTTGCTCACATATTCCATGCCCCTATTTATAAAGCCAAGATTGTATGCACTATTTTAAAATCACATTCCCTACCTGCCCGACGTATCAATGATTTTATGTACCAACACACTCCAAATCTATCAGTTCATGTACCATTTATAGAACAATGCCCTCTAGATTATATTTCATCTTTTCAATCTTTCTACAAAATTATAACACTTCACATTTCTCAACATCAAATTATTTCAACTGCCTGCCTATCTATATCTCCTTGAAGTTTATTACTATCATCCTACAGATCACTCTGCTTTCACGTTGTGTGTTACTCACTTCAAAATTGTATGCGATACAGGTCTGTGTATTATAATATTTAAAAAAAAACAATAGACCAAGTGTAAAATTCCTAGGATTTTTCATTATATACTTCCCTTCAGTGCAAAACAAACCTGGATGAATTCATTGTGGAGTGATGATGGTGTAATTTTATTTTACATGCACTTATCTCAGATTTAGTTTGAAATTAATTCCATGATAGTTTATACAACGCAATAACACTCCACTTCACATCCATGCAAATTTAGCAGGAGACAATTTACAACTGTGAGATATTTATGTATTTCACATTTATTCTGTTTCCACCGTACTAAAAATCTAACACCTATCCAAATATTATCCTGCACTTCTTTCTACCCATTTTCCATATAATGATCTCATGTGATCATAATTCCTTTTGCACAGGATTCAATCCAGTCATGATCAATTTGAAGATATTATAGTGCCAGCTCTTTGCCACTTTACAATGTAAAAATAAATATATTATAGACAATAGGTGCAAGAGTAGGCCATTTGGCCCTTCGAGCCAGCACTGCCATTCAATGTGATCATGGCTGATCATCCCCAATCAGTACCCCGTTCCTGCCTTCTCCCCATATCCTCTGACTCAGCTATTTTTAAGAGCCCTATCTAGCTCTCTCTTGAAAGCATCCAGAGAACCTGACTCCACTGCCCTCTGAGGCAGAGAATTCCACACTCACCACTCTCTGTGAGAAAAAGTGTTTCCTCGTCTCCATTCTAAATAGCTTAAGGGCCTGTCCCACCAGCATGCAACTCTATGCGATGAGCGCGATCAAACTAGAAGCGGGGGCCGAGCGGAGGTCAGGTGATCCCTGTACAGGGCCGTTCCCACCAGCATGCGCCTGCATGTGGCAAGCGCAACCAAACCGGCAGTAGGGGCCGCGCGGAGGTCGGGTGAATGGCGCAACGCGGCGCAAAGTGAGGCGAACTAGGAGCGAAGTCTTAAAGGTACGTTCGCCAGGACAGAGAGGGGCACACAGAGAGGGGCACAGAGGCACACACACAGAGGGCCACGGAGCCACACACATAGAGGGTCACGGAGGCACGATGTCGGGGCAGTGTGTAAATGTCGAGGCGACTGCGAGCCAACAAGCCGTTGCCGCGCGGAATTTTTGGACAGTCAGTTTTTCGGAGCCCCGCGCGGTGTTGGGACGAACTCGGGACGAACTCCGCACGGCTCCAGCGATCGAAGTGAGACTGGCCCCTCGACGCCGGACGGCTCAAGCGACCACGTTAGGTCGCGCTAATCGCATAGAGTTGCATGCTGGTGGGACAAGCCCTTTACTCCTTATTCTTAAACTGTGGCCCCTGGTTCTGGACTCCCCCAACATCGGGAACATGCTTCCTGCCTCTAGCGTGTCCAAGCCCTTAACAATCTTATATGTTTCAATGAGATTCCCTCTCATCCTTCTAAAGTCCAGAGTGTACAAGTCCAGCTGCTCCATTCTCTCAGCATATGACAGTCCTGCCTTCCCGGGAATTAACTTGAACTCCCTCAATAGCAAGAATGTCCTTCCTCAAATTAGGGGACCAAAACACAATACTCCAGGTGTGGTCTCACTGGGGCTCTGTACAACTGCAAAGGACGTCTTTGCTCCTATATTCGATTCCTCTTGTTGTAAAAGCCAACATGCCATTCGCTTTCTTCACTGCTTGTTGTACCCGCATGCTTACTTTCATAGACTGATGTACAAGGACCTCCAGATCCCGTTGTACTTCCCTTTTTCCCTTGACGGCATTTAGATAGTAATCTGCCTTCCTGTTTTTGCTACCAAAGTGGATAATCTCACATTTATCTGCAATAAACTTCATCTACCATGAATCTGCCCACTCCCCCAACCTGTCCAAGTCACCCTGCATTCTCACAGCATCCTCCTCACAGTTCACACTGCCACCTGCTTTGTGCCATCTGCAAATTTGCAGATGACACAACTATTATTACACCTGTCACCATACCAATGCTGTGAAACAGTGGAATGAAGTTCCACTACTACTACTAACACGTTCATCCAAGTTCATATCCAACATGTACATATGTAACCTCATTTAATATGAGACTAATCATAAAATGTTAGAGGGTCATTACCAGCCAGACCCTTAAATCATGGTAATCAGCCAAAGTAAACAATTAATTTCTGTAATTTAACACAAGATAGTCATTTTTATTTTAGTTCACAATCTAGGTAAGCAACCTTAAAATAAGCCAACAAGGCCATTCCAATATCTATTATAACTCTTTACTTGTACTGATCTTCTTTGCTTTATCTCTCCTCTCTTTAATCCATGGGACACTCAGAAACCTAGAAGACATGCTGATTTGGTCTTTTTTTATTCTTGCTATAGGACTGCAGAATTTTAAGATCATGATTAAAAGGGCAGGAATACACAGCCCAGTCCACTTTCTGAACCAGTTTATTAAAGTTATAACATACCAAAATATAACAAATTCTCAAAGTACAAAAGGCAGGGTTGTTGGAAAATGCCTTCTTTAAATGAAATTTCAGAAACTGGAAAGGCTAAGTGAGAATTCCAGTGCATGTCTCAGCAGGGAGCATTGCACAACGCTCAATGCTAATGAAAAATAGTTTTGCAAAGCCAAGACAGACACCCCAAAGAGTCAGTGCCAGCAGAGCAGGGATTGTTCCATTTATGTCAACATAATGACTTGCAGTAAAGGGGCTGTCCCACTTGGGCGATCTAATTGGCGAGTTTAGAAGAGTTTGAAAAAATGACATGTTGAAGACCTCCTTCGGCTATGCAGAAGACCTCCTTCGACCTCGTTCGACTATGTTGAAGACCAGCTTCGACTAGGTACAACTAACTTCGGGAAAATTGGACACCGAATAGTGGAGAGTGAAGACGACCTCCTTCGACAATGATGAAGACTATCTACGACTACCTTCGACGACCCTCGATTACCTACAACTAACATGCCGACCTACTACGACTAAACCTACCAGTACAAAAAGTACAGATTTTTTCCATGGCGACCTTTTTTTACTCGCGGGCATTTTAACATATTGCAAAAACCGCTGCGACCTAGCTGAGGCCTCGAGTAGGCGGGGACTACTTTCAAGCATGAAGGAGAGTTACAAAGACCTCCTACGACCCCGTGTCGACCATGCTGCAAGTATGAGTGAAGGGCAAACTCACTAGAACTCGCGGATTAGGTCGCCCGTTGGGCCAGCACCTTAAGACTAATTTGTTTCAATTTCAGCTATTTTAGAATCTTAAACAAAATTACAACTTACTTGAACACACACCCTTCTGTTCCAGCAACACAAGTATAACCCACCATTTATTCCATAACTGACACAACTGAAACTATAAAACCAAATTATTAAAATGTTAAGAATCAAATTACAAATATCCTTGCTAGATTAATTCCAATGTTAGAACAATCCTTATGTACCTAGAAAATTATTCAAATTGCAGCATACACAAAAATCTTGTCAAAAAGGTAATAATTTATAGATGCTGGAATCTAGAGCACATCTTTAGTGCTGGAGGAACTCAACGGGTAAGGCAACATCTGTGGAGGAAATGGAAAGACAATGTTCTCGGTTGGGACTCTTCTTCAGACTCCTGTGCAATCTAATGAACATTCTCTCTATCTTCTGTTTTTTTAGACTACTTGAAAAGGTTCTACTCAATCATGCCAATGCACAAATCTGGTTACATTTTGGTATATCCTACATTAGATTTAGCTGCCATATGCTTAGGTTTAGAAGTTGTGAATTTGTGCAATTCTCTGCCTCAGAAGGCAGTGGAAGCCAATTCACTGGATGCATTCAAAAGATAATTAGATAGAGCTCTTAGGGCGAGTGTAATCAAGGGATATCGAGGAAAGGCAGGAACGGGGTGCTGATTGTGGATGATCAGCCATGATCACATTCAATGGTGGTGCTGGCTCAAAGGGCCAAATGGCCTCCTCCTGCACCTATTATCAATGTATCCAAGAAGTACCAGCATAATAACAAGGCAAGCAGACATAAATCGATGCCAAAATGCCAATTTCCAGTGAAAGTGGAGTCGTGAAGAGGGGGCATTTAAAGTCTGCACATGAAAGCAACATGTTACTTGGTTCCAGGATTGAGAATAAGCAACTGCAATCTAAAACACAGACAATCCAGTGTCTCAAGTCAATCTTTAAACACTTTCTAATTAGACAAATCCGCTTAAAATGTATTCTATATTAGTAGGCCCCTTTGGTCATGACTGACCATGGGTGATGCATCCTAGTTTGTAGGTGATGTGTGGTCGGATGCAAGCCTGGGCGATGTCATATGGAGGACAGGCTGTTGCCCATGCTGCACGTCTCCCCCTCTCCATGTTGCTGATTGATCCAAAGGAACAGCAGGGCCATTACAGTTTGGCACCAGCGCCGTCGCAGGAGCGGCCAGAGCGAGGTCATAGACAATGACGAACTGTCTTAGGGGCTCAAAGTCCAGATTTTTTTTAGGTTTACTCCAGGAGCTATTTCCATGACTGGATATGGCCACAAGGCAGTGGAGGTTTTAAATCAGAGTATTTCCTCTCCTAGGGTTACACAAAAAGCAGGAGAAACTCAGCGGGTGCAGCAGCATCTAAGGAGCGAAGGACTGCCTTCCCAAGCTAACGAGCCCCATATGTCCAATATATACAACTGCAAAATGCTATGTTACATAAACAACATTTATTCCACATAAAATTCTACAAATAATTTAAAAACAGTTTGAACTGAAAAATACAGCATGGAAACAGCCCTTCGGTCTTCAAGTCCAGGCCAACCATTTATCACCCAATCACACTAGTTCTGTTATCCCACTTTTGCATCCACTCCCTACACACACAAGGAGCAATTTACAGAACCCAATTAACCTACAAACCCGCACGTCTTTGCGATGTGGGAGGAAACTGTAACACCCACCCGCTCACAGGGAAAACGTGCAAACTCCGCACAAACAGCATTCGAGTTGAGGATTTTAGACAGAATAAACAAGATTATTTCACAATAATTACCAATATCCTTTATTGCTTACATGAAACAATATGCCTTAGTGTTTCAACACTGCAATGCATATCACTGTTTAAAGAGGAAATGCAAACTCTTACAAGTTAATGTTTAAACATATTAAACAGGTGGAAAAACGTGGCTAGTGGTGAGATCCTGTTGGAAGTGGCGGAAATTTTGGAGGATTATGCGATGGCTGATGCGGTGGAAGGTAAGACTAGGGGAATTCTGTCTCAGTTGCAACTAGGGGGAAGGGGGAAAAGGGTGGATCTGAGGGGTACTGAGGAGACACAAGTGAGAGCCTCATCTATGATGGGAGAGGGGAACCCCTGTTCCCAAAAGAATGAGGACATCTTGGATGTTGTAGTACAGAACACCTCATCGTGGGCGCAGATGCAGCGTAAACAGAGGAATTGGGAGTAGGGGATAGAGTCTTTGCAGGAAGCAGGGTGCGAGGAAGTGTAGTCAAGATAGTTGTGGGAGTCAGTGGGTTTGTAATAGATATCAGTCAATAGTCTATTTCTTGTGATGGAGACTGTGAGATCAAGGAAAGGCAGGGAGGTGTCGGAGATGGTTCAAGTAAATTTGAGTACAGGATGAAAATTGGTGGTGAAGTTGATGAATTCCATGAGATGTGCATGGGTGCAGGAAGTAGCATTGATGCAGTCATCAATGTAATGGATTCGTATAATAGTTTGTGTATAGAGCCAGTGTACACCTATAATGGGGATTGTTCAACATACCCTGCAGAGGCAGGCATAGCTGGGGCCCATGTGGGTGCCCATAGCTACACCTTGGACTTGGAGGAAGTGGGAGAAACGGGAGGTTGTTGAGGTTGAGGACTAGATCTGCTAGGCAGAGTGGAGTGTTAGTAGAGAGAAATTGGATGGTTCTGCGGTCAAAGAAGAAACAGAGGACTTTAAGGCCTTCCTGGTGGGGGATGAAGGTGTAGAGTGACTGAACGTCCACAGTAAAGATGAGGGAGTGGGGGCTCGGAAAGCAGAAGTCATTAAAGAGACGAAGGGCATGCGAGGTATCTTGGGCACAGGTCGGGAGAGATTGGACCTTGGGGGGAGGGGGGGGGGGGGGAGATAGGATGAAGTCGGGGCACGTGGAAATAATTTCCTTGGGACAGGAGCAGGCAGAAACAAGCAGGTCAGGCAGCATCTGTGGAGGGAATGGACAGATGACATTTTTGCATGCAACCCTTCTTCAGTATCAACACATATTTATTCTCAACAACTGCTCATTTCATTATTATGAGTATTGATTCTTTCCTGGCCAAAACATTCCACTTTCCAAATGACCAGGGCAGTCATGGTGGCGCAGCGGTAGAGTTGCTGCCGTCCAGCAAAAACGGCACCGGAGACCCGGGTTCGATCCTGACTACAGGTGTTGCGTAGTCAGGATCGAACGTGTGTATGGAGTTTGTACGTTCACCCCGTGACCTGCGTGGATTTTCTCCGAGATCTTCTGTTTCCTCCCACACTCCAAAGACGTGCAGGTATGTAGGTTAATTGGCTTGGTAAATGTAAAAATTGTCCCTAGTGGGTATAGGATAGTGTAAATGTGCGGGGATCGCTGGTCGGCGCACACCCGGTGGGCCGAAAGGGCCTGTTTCTGAGCTGTATCTCTAAACTAAACTAAATGAATATTTGGTTTTATTTTACAATAACCAGCCACAAAATATATCCAAGCAAAGCCAGTTTTTTGGATACAATTGGCCCCTTTGTCTGCGCTGAAGGCACTGAGGCTAATCAAAGCCTGTTATTGTCCAACCAGATCAGTTGAGCCAATGTGTTTAAGCTTACAATTTAAGTTAATAATGCTTTTGCTGGCTCAATCTTAAAAGTATGCAAATCTAGCAAATTTCAAACAAAATCACCAGGATGGTGAAGATGACAATGTAGCCGAGGGTTGGTGGAGTGTAGGAAGCTGTCAGGCAGCTGACCCTCTCCTGACTGGTACCCAGCAACCCCAGACAAAACGGGGTAACATCATAAAGTGGGCGTAAAGAGGTCGCCATTTAACTATTTTGTTCCAGATTAACAGAATGTGACCATTCGCTACTGTGCTGGCATGCAAAATAATCTCGTTAGTAAGTATCATGTGACTACTCAGAAGTCCAAATCCATCTTATTGCATACATTGTGTGGGAAGGAACACCAGCAGTCGGTTTAAACCAAACATAGACACAAAAAGCTGGAGGAACTCAGCAGGTCAGACAGCATCACTGGAAAAAAGGAATAGGAATAGGTGACGTTTCAGGTCGAGGCCCTTCTTCAGACTGGAGTCTATCTTTCATTGTATAAACCACAGCTAAAAAAAAATCCCCCCCCCCCCCACCACCACATCAAAAAAATGCAGACCATAACAATATGGTATTCTTGCCCACATGTAATTTTTGTTACGCAATACTTATAAAGCAAATCTGTTCAAAATTTAGATCAGTTCAGGATATGTTCAGTTAGCTGAATGCTAATTATTAAAGAGACAATGATTTTGATATATAAATTAGATTTATTGTGAAGTGTAATAACTTTCTAACTTTCTCCCCAAGATAGACACAAAATTCTGGAGTAACTCTGCTGTGGAGCAAACGAATAGGTGACGTTTTGGGTCAAGACCCTTCTCCAGACTGAGTCACCCGAGAAATCACCTATCTGCAGTTCCTTCCTACACTAACTGTCTCCCCAATCTGGCTGCTATAGGCAATGGCAAATTAACCAGGACCAAAGGCAGCTTTAAAAATTAGATACAAAATGCTGGAGCAACTGTTAGGCAGCATCTCTGGATAGAAAGGACGGGTGACATTTCGGGTCAAGACCCTTCGTCAGACTGAGAGTCAGAGGAGAGGGAGACACAGAGATAAAGAATGTAAGGTGTGAAAAAGAGACATCAAAGGGTATTAAGTTCAAGGAAAATGTGGAATAGGTCATTCTTAGCTGGGGAAGGTGGCAACGAAGCATACGGATAAACATTTAATCAAAGGGACTGTCAGACTGGTCGGAGAACTGGGATGGGGGACGATGGACTGAGAGGGAAAGCAAGGTTTACTTGAAGTGACAGAAGTCAATAATCATACCGCTGGGGTGTAAGCTGCTCAAGCAACATGTGAGGTGCTGTTACTCCAATTTGTACTGGGCCTCACTCTGACAGTGGAGGAGGCCCAGGACTGAAAGGTCAGTATGGGAATGGGAGGGGGAGTTAAAGTGTTTAGCAACCGGGAGATCGGTTAAGGCGGACTGAACTGATGTGTTCAGTGAGATGATCACTGAGCCAGCGCTTGGCCTCGCCAATTTATAGGAGTCCACACCTGGAAGAGCGGATGGAGTAGATGAGATTGGAGGAGGTGCAAGTGAGCCTCTGCCTCACCTGAAAGGACTGACGGGTCTTGGACAGAGCCGAGGGAGGAGATAATGGGACAGGTGTTGCATCTTCTGTGGTTGCAGAGGAAAGTACCCGGGGAGGGGTAGTTTGGGTGGGAAGAGATTAGTCGAGGGAGGAGGAATAGGGAGGTATCTGTCCAAGGACCCCAAAATCTAAGATCTTACAGATTCTACATTTCTGCAGATTCTACAATTCTAATGGGTTATTATTCAGCATCTCGAAGCAGCATACCAGTACTAACCTAATTTTTCCAGCAGCAAACAATTGACAAGGTGACAAAATCTTTATGCTAAAAACGTATTTTCTCAGATGGTAGCAAATGTCTGTAAAGGGGCTGTCCCACTTGGGCGACCTAATTGGCGAGTTTAGAAGAGTTTGAAAAAATGACCTGTTGCAGACCTTCTTCGACTGTGTTGAAGACCGGCTTCGACTAGCTACGACTAACTTCGGGAAAATTGGACACCGAATAGTGGAGAGTGAAGACAACCTCCTTCGACTATAATGAAGACTACCTTCGACTACCCTCGATTACCTACGACTAAACCTTAGAGTAAAAAAAGTATCAATTTTTTCCATGGCAACCTTTTTTTACTCGCGGGCATTTTTTAACGTATAGGAAAAAAACACCGCGGCCTAGCTGAGGCCTCGAGTATGCGGAGACCACTCTCGAACATGAAGGAGAGTTACGAAGACCTCCTACAACCTCATGTCGACCATGCTGCAAGTACGAGTCGAGGGCAAACTCGCCAGAACTCGCGGATTAGGTCGCCCAAGTGGGACAAGCCCTTAACTCTCTCCCCCTGAGGGTGATGGACATAAGATTATTTGAAATAGATGTTATTTAAAAGATCAATGAGAGGAGTTATGGAGCAAAATGCAAGAGTTGAGAGTGGCACAGATCACCCTTAATGATATTGAATGGTGGAGCAGGTCCTATTTATTTGCCTGTGCTCCAAAAGACAATTTACCTTGCAGATTGCAGTAAAGCTTGTCAGAAACCACATTCAAACTGTACAGAAACAAATTATTGCCTGCCTTCTCCACTGAAATCACAGATGTGAAATATAATTTAATTACAAAAACATCGTAGTAACAAACGCTAATATTTCAAACTATTTGCTGTTTTAATTATTATTGAACTATAACCTGAATTCTCACTAATTAAATCTATTTCTAGATCATTTATTTTCAAATTCAAATTTAGTTTAACTGATTCCTTATTGCTTCCGCCCCCAAAAGAATAAAGCTGTTTTAATTTGGTAGCAAGAAAATACTCAATGTTAAAGCAATTAATAGATACATATAAAGTTAACATTATATCTTATAAATATATATAAAGTTAACATTATAGCAATTAATAGATACATATAAAGTTAACATTATATCTCAACCCGAAACGTCACCGATTCCTTCTCTCCAGAGATGCTATCTGACCCGCTGAGTTAATCCTGCATTTTGTGTCCACTTAAAGTTAACATTATATCTCTAAAACAAGCTGTACAATTTGACAACACCAAGTGCTGGAGTAAGGCAGCGGGTCAGGCAGCATCTCTGGACAACATGGATAGGTAACATTTAGGGTTTGAAATAAGGTCCCAACCCAAAACTAGTAAGTTAGTTAGTCAGAAAGACAATACACGATTACAAACGATTCATTTACAGTGCACAGATACATGATAATGGAATTTGTAGGAAAAAACTGCAGATGCTGGTTTAAATCGAAGGTAGACACAAAATGCTGGAATACCTCAGCGGGACAGGCAGTATCTCTGGAGAGAAGGAATGGGTGATGTTTCAGGTCGAGATCCTTCTTCATGATAAGGGAATGTTTAGTGCAACGTAAAGCAAGCAAGTCCGATCAAGGATAGTCCGAGAGTTATCAAAGAGGTGGATAGTAGTTCAGCACTGCTCTCTGGTTGCGTGTGGATGGATGATTCAGTTGCCTGATAACAGCCTGCAAGAAATTGTCCCTGAATCCAGTGGTATGCGTTTTCACACTTCTATACCTTTTGCCTGATGGGAGCAGGGAGTGGCCAGGGTACGACTTGTCCTTGATTATGCTGCTGGTCTTGCCGAGGCAGTGTGAGGTATAAATTGAGTCAATACGAGGTTGATTTATGTGATGGTCTGGGCTGCATCTACAATTCACTGCAATTTCTTGCAGTGTTGAATGGAGCAGGTCCCCAACCAATCTGTGATGCGTCCTGATAAAATGCTATCCATGTTCTCCAGAGATGCTGCCTGCACTTTGTGGTTTTTTTTTGGTAAACCAGCATTTAAAGTTCCTTTGCAGGAAAGTCTGAAGTAGGGTCTTGACCAAAAACGAGACCTATTCCTTCTCACCAGCGATGCTGCCTATCCCATTAAAGTTCCTTGTTTCTTTTGTTTGTACAATGTGTTGGTTCCATTATTATTCGCTGCTCTTCTCAAATGAAGGAACATATAAAACTCAAAGAGAAACAGCCCTCATACCTAAATCATGTTATTGATCGCATCTAATCAACTTTCCCACCTAATCCCCGTATTTTTTAATCCAAAGATTTAAGAACCTGGCCATGAATACACACAAGCATCCACAACAAGCAAAATTGTGAATTTCAACTATTTACAATTATGTAAGCTATTTTTTTCTCCTCAAGTACGTCCCAGCCACCGATCTCTAATGCTGAAATTGTGTGTCCTGTGTTCAATATTTTCCAGCAACTCGAATTAGTCTCCATGGTCTATTAATCCCTCTGCACGATTCTGGTTCTTCCAAACATTTGTGAATATTGTGTCATACTCCTAAATATTGTTTTCATAGCGCAATTCCTAGTATATGATAATCAATATGGACAGGTTCTCTCTCTCTCGACGATTTAATTGAAAATAATTGCTTAATATATCATATTACTTTTCCAACAATATCACAGTGATGATAAGATCGACAATGTCAAAGGCGTCGTTAAATGACCGCGTAGTGGTGAAGTTCGGCAGGAGACTATCAATGAGACTGTTCGAGTCCCAGTCGAGCAGGTCGTGTTAATGAGGGTTTTACTGCAAAGATTCTGGGCCTAAACCGATATCTGGAGCACGGCGAAGGACGCCAGGAGTGGAGACTGAGCCAGCTGAACGCCCAAACCGTGTCCGCCCTCACAGCGAGTGTCACTGACGGCCGGGGTACGGGGAAGGGTGGCGGAGTGTCGATGTACTCACCGAGAGCACGCTCATCCGCATCGGGGCCTCTAGCAGACACGCAGCCATCTTCAGCAGCGCCGCCGCCGCCGCCGCCGCCGCACAGCTCCGCTGCCGGGCCCGGCACCGGCGCGCAGCCGCACACCGACCCACGGGGCACCAGAGCCGGGCCCGGCACCGGCGCGCAGCCGCACACCGACCCACGGGGCGCCAGAGCCGGCCCCGGCACCGGCGCGCAGCCGCACACCGACCCACGGGGCGCCAGAACCGGGCCCGGCACCGGCGCGCAGCCGCACACCGACCCACGGGGCACCAGAGCCGGGCCCGGCACCAACGCGCAGCCGCACACCACCAGCCTGCTCGGACCCGGACCCGGACCCGCCACGCAGCGCGGAACCGCGCTTTTCACACCAGACGTGGCATGTGAGATCCATGTAAACCATTTAGTTTCATCTACCAATTATGTATGTTATTCTGCTGCACGTCTATTCGGCGGGGTGGTTTCTGCGCGCAGTGTGTTTATGCTTTGTGTGGCCCCCAGCGGCCTAGTCTTCAGGCGGCCGCCAGCCAGCCCGCCCGCCAGGTGAGCGGGGGCTGGGGCCGCGGGGGGGCTGGGGCCGCGGGGGGGCTGGGGCCGCGGGGGGGCGGGGGCCGCGGGGGGGGCGGGGGCCGCGGGGGGGCGGGGGCCGCGGGGGGGGCTGGGCCGCGGGGGGGCTGGGGCCGCGGGGGGGCTGGGGCCGCGGGGGGGCTGGGGCCGCGGGGGGGCTGGGCCGCGGGGGGGGCTGGGCCGCGGGGGGGCTGGGGCCGCGGGGGGGCGGGGGGGCTGGGGCCGCGGGGGGGCGGGGGGGCTGGGGCCGCGGGGGGGGCTGGGGCCGCGGGGGCCGCGGGGGGGGCGGGGGGCTGGGGCCGCGGGGGGGCTGGGGCCGCGGGGGGGCTGGGCCGCGGGGGCCGCGGGGGGGCGGGGGGCTGGGGCCGCGGGGGGGCGGGGCCGCGGGGGGGCGGGGCCGCGGGGGGGCGGGGCCGCGGGGGGGCTAGGCCGCGGGGGGGCGGGGGCCGCGGGGGGGCTGGGGCCGCGGGGGGGCGGGGGGGCTGGGCCGCGGGGGGGCGGGGGCCGCGGGGGCCGCGGGGGGGCGGGGGGGCTGGGCCGCGGGGGGGCGGGGGCCGCGGGGGGGCGGGGGCCGCGGGGGGGCGGGGGGGCTGGGGCCGCGGGGGGGCGGGGGCCGCGGGGGGGCGGGGGCCGCGGGGGGGCGGGGGGGCTGGGGCCGCGGGGGGCTGGGCCGCGGGGGGCTGGGGCTCCGGCTCCGGGGCGGCCAACAGCTCGGTCTAGTTCCGCACTTGGCAGATGCGCCCTCAGTGTTTGCCCTCACCCACCCACCCACCCACCCTCTAGCACAGCACCGAGTCACAAGGAGGGAAATCTGTTGTTATAGACTTGTGTACATTTCATTAACATCGCTTCTTACTGTTTTAAGTTCCATGTGTAAATATCAAATACAGTTCATGTGTTTGATATTCTCAAATGTTAAAACAAACTCAAATGTTGTTATGTACACAATTGCATTTCAATTACGATTTCTGTTTCTGATCCTAAAGAGTGATATCCAGTGCATTGTTTCCACAATTGTTTCAGTATGGATGGTGTGAAAGGGCAGTGATATGTCCACACCTCAAGTTTAAAAATGTGATGAATCATTTAATTTTCTGGAGTAATATTAGCGTATTCGATTATTAATATAACTTCAACCTCTGATATTCCTGCCTGCTCACCATCTTAGTTCTCCGAACACATTACCTTCAGTAAGAGCCTTATGACACAATAGATCTGTGTAATATATTTGCTTGAAGGAAATAAGAATGACATTGTAAACACCTCAGCTCCCTTGTGTTTAGAGAGATGATTTCGAGAGGTGATTAGAGTCTGAAGAAGGATCTCGACTTGAAACGTCACCTATCCCTTCTCTCCAGAGATGCTGTCTGTCCCGCTGAGTTACTCCAGCATTTTGTGTCTATCTTTAGAAAGATGAAGAACCATTTACACTACTTGAAATAATATCAATGACATTTCATCAATGTGATATTTTGGACACAAATGTAAGATCTTTGATATAGTTTATATGAGTTTACAGCTATTGCTACACTGAGTTGTATTTGCCAGTCAAACAGATCCCTTTATAGACACAAAATGTTGGAGTACCTCAGCGGGACAGGGAGCATCTCTGGAGAGATCCAGCATTACAAAATTCTTAAGGGCTTGGACAAGCTAGATGCAGGAAGATTGTTCCCGATGTTGGGGAGATCCAGAACAAGGGGTCACAGTTTAAGGATAAGGGGGAATTCCTTTAGGACGGAGATGTGGAAAACATTTTTCACACAGAGAGTGATGAGTCTCTGGAATTATCTGCCACAGAAGGTAGTTGAGGCCAGTTCATTGGCTATTTTTAAGAGGGAGTTATGTGGCCCTTGTGGCTAAAGGGATCAGGGGGTATGGAGAGAAGGCAGGTACAGGATACTGAGTTGAATGATCAGCCATGATCATATTGAATGGTGGTGCAGGCTCAAACGGCCGAATGGCCTACTCCTGCACCTATTTTCTATGTTTCTATTTTGTGTTTTTCTGTAAACCAGCACCTGTGCAGTTCCTTCCTAAACGGATCCTTTTAACCATTTTCGATTCTCCTCATTGACCAGTCACATTTAATTTACGGCTAGTTACACACAACGTTGTTGATATTTGTCGATCTACTATCTGAATGAAGTCAGACCAACATGTGCACACATAAATAGATCAAAACAATTTAGCCTGTTTCAATTTAGAGTTTAAGTAATATTTAGATCATTTCCCAAGGTTTGAAAAATGGCTTAACTGAATGGAAATTTTAAAACTCACTTCTATCCTCCAAATTTGAATAACAATTAGTTGTATTTTATTCCTGGAATGAAGAATTAATTTGGTGGCGTTTTGCCATTTTGCATGAATATGTTAGTTTATAAAACATAGTTGAGAAGTTGGCACAGTTCATACAGCTCTGAGTTGCAGCTCTGGGTTTGATCCTGACCTCGGGTACTGTCTGTATGGCGTTTGCATATTCTCCCTGTGACCAAGTGCATTGTTTCCTTCCACTTCCCAAAGGTGTGTGGATTTGTAGATAAATTGGTCTTTGTAAATTGCCCGTAGTGTGTTGGGAATGGGTGCAAAAGTAAGAAAACATAGAACTAGTCTGAACGGGTGATTGATGTGGACTGAAGGGCCTTCTGTGCTGTTTTGTTCAATCAATCAATCAAAGTGTATGTTAAGCAAGTTTTCTAATTGTTTAGAGGTTTGGAACTCGTCATGAATTATTATTTTTCAATTCTGTTATGTTATTAATCTACACAAGTACACTGAGGTAATGATATCATGTCATAACCATCTAATCAATAGCATGCAAGCAAAGTAGCAAAACTGTATTTATATTAACCAATAATTAATTAATATTGCCCTCTCTTTAATTTCAGATGCTTTGGTAGTTTAATTGGGTCAGTACACTGAGAAATGAGCAGTGCTTAAATAGGGCCCAGGAAGGGAGATTGCTGATAAAGACACCCAGCTCATTGGAACGTGTAGTGCAAGGTATTGCACTCTGTTACAATGAAGGTAGCAGTGGAAGGTTGCTGTCATGGTGAATTGGACAAAATCTATGAGAGCATTCAGTTTTTGGAGAAAAAGGACAATGTTAAGGTGGACCTCTTGTTGTGCTGTGGAGATTTTCAAGCAGTCAGGAATGAAGCTGACATGAATTGCATGGCCGTACCCCTTAAATACAGGCACATGCAAACTTTCTACAAGTAAGTGGATGTTCAAGGTCATTATATCATACCACCACTTTTGTTTCTTTGTCCGAAACTAAACTCGTTTGCAAATAAAGATTAATTTGCATCTTTAAACTGCTGTTTTTAAATGTTTACTGTTGTTAATTTCTATTAGTAATGTAAAAACTATGTTTAAATGTCTTCTGTTTTTTAACATGAGGAAAATTGTAGCTAGCCAGTAAATTATACAACTTAATTAACTGTCGGATATAATGTCCTGTTTGTGAGGTGAAACAGTTTTTGTTGAATTGTTAAATTATAGATATTATTCGGGAGAAAAGAAAGCCTCTGTTCTCACCATCTTCATTGGAGGCAATCATGAAGCATCAAATCACCTACAGGAATTGCCATATGGAGGATGGGTGGCACCAAACATTTACTATCTAGGTATTAAAAGAACACTTTAATGTGTCACTATATTGTGTAACAACTATAGGTTGCAAACCCAAATTTTGTTAGACTTAGTTTTAATCTGACAAAGATATAATAATGTATAGGAAGGAACTACAGATGCTGGGTTAAAACAAAGATAGACACAAAATGCGTAATACTCACAAAATGAGTAACTCAACGGGACAGCAGCATCTCTGGAGAGAAGGAATAGATGACGTTTCGGGTCGAGACCCTTCTTCAGTATAATGATCAATATGATCATATAAAGATATCATATATTTGGATAGGTGGGCATGAGTTTGCTTTTAATATTGGATCAATAGAATAAGGTTTTGCTCCTCAGCTTTAAATTGTGTGTTTTTGTAAATAACTCGCCACTAGTGAAAATGTGTTCTGGTCTTTTCAAGATTAATTTTCCTAACTTTCAATGCAATCAAAATGCTTTTAGATAAACTAGGGTTTAAATTTTCTATAAAACATTAGCTTACAATTCTTGCTGACCCACGAGAATTGTGCTGCAATGCAAGTGTTGAGCATGACAATATGGTTGGTAATATTTGACAGGCTATTTGACAACAAATGTATACCCATACGATACATATTTTAAATCGTCCTGCCATAAGAGGCAATTTGAATAGCCATAATTTAGAACACCTATCTGCTGTTTTCTTTTTACAAGGTGAGAACCATTAAGTTGGTGAAGTAACATAGAAAATAGGGGTAGGCAATTCAGCCCTTCGGGCTAGCACCGCCATTCAAAATGATCATGGCTGATCACCCAAAATCAGTACCCTGTTCCTGGCTTCTCCCCATATCCCTTGATTCCATTAATTAGTTTAGTTTAGAGATACAGCACGGAAACAGGCCCTTCGGCCCACCTGGCCCACGCCGGCCAGCGATTCCCGCACATTAACACCATCATACACCCATTAGGGACAATTTACACTTATACCAAGCCAATTACTTATACCAAAGCTAAGAGCTATATCTAACTCTTGAAAACATCCAGTGAATTGGGCTCCAATGCCTTCTGTGGCAGAGAATTCCACAGATTCACGCTCTCTGGGTGAAAACGTTTTTCCTCATCTCAGTCCCAAATGGCCTACCCTTTATTCTTACACTGTGACCTCTGGTTCTGGACTCCCCCAGCACCAGGAAGTAATGCATCAAGTTTTATTTGAATAGTTGATGTACTGCATACATGTAAGTGAAACTTTTTTTTTGTCACCAGGATATGCAGGTGTGGTGAAGTATCGTGGTGTGCGTATTGGTGGACTCTCTGGTATTTTTAAATCGCATGACTACAGAAAAGGTAAATTTTACAGCTCATCAAAGCACTGAATCCCAACTAAAAATTTCCACCGTGCTAACTCAAAGTAAATAAATATTGCCATGATTATTATTTAACCATATAAATGGCATACTCTTAGTTCAGTTTAATTTATTGTTACGTGTACCGAGATACTGTGAAAAGCTATTGTTGCTCGCTAACTAGTCAGCAGAAAGACAATCGAGCCATTTACAGTGTATAGATACATGATTAGGGAATAACGTCTAATAGAAACATAGAAACATAGAAAATAGGTGCAGGAGTAGGCCATTCGGCCCTTCGAGCCTGCACCGCCATTCAATGTGATCATGGCTGATCATCCAACTCAGTATCCCGTACCTGCCTTCTCTCCATACCCCCTGATCCCTTTAGCCACAAGTGCCACATCTAACGCCCTCTTAAATATAGCCAATGAACTGGCCTCAACTACCTTCTGTGGCAGAGAATTCCAGAGACTCACCACTCTCTGTGTAAAGAATGTTTTCCTCATTTCGGTCCTAAAGGAATTCCCCCTTATCCTTAGACTGTGACCCCTTGTTCTGGACTCCCCCAACATCGGGAACAATCTTCCAGCATCTAGCTTGTCCAACCCCTTAAGAATTTTGTAGGTTTCTATAAGATCCCCCCTCAATCTTCTAAATTCCATCGAGTACAAACCGAGTCTATCCAATCTTTCCTCATATGAAAGTCCTGACATCCCAGGAATCAGTCTGGTGAATCTTCTCTGTACCCCCTCTATGGCAAGGATGTCTTTCCTCAGATTTGGAGACCAAAACTGTACGCAGTACTCCAGGTGTGGCCTCACCAAAACCCTGTACAACTGCAGTAGAACCTCCCTGCTCCTATACTCAAATCCTTTCGCTATGAATGCTAACATACCATTTGCTTTCTTCACTGCCTGCTGCACCTGCATGCCTACTTTCAATGACTGGTGTACCATGACACCCAGGTCTCGTTGCATCTCCCCCTTACCTAATCTGCCACCATTCAGATAATAGTCTACCCTCATGTTTTTGCCACCAAAGTGGATAACCTCACATTTATCCACATTGTACTGCATCTGCCATGCATCTGCCCATTCACTCAGCCTATCCAAATCACCCTGCAGCCTCCAAGCATCCTCCTCACACCTAACTATACCCCCCAGCTTGGTATCATCTGCAAATTTGGAGATGTTGCATTGAATTCCCTCGTCCAAATCATTAATATATATTGTAAATAGCTGGGGTCCCAGCACTGAGCCTTGCGGCACCCCACTAGTCACTGCCTGCCATTCTGAAAAGGACCCGTTTACTCCTACCCTTTGCCTCCTGTCTGCTAGCCAGTTCTCTATCCACATCAATACTGAACCCCCAATACCGTGTGCTTTAAGTTTGTATGCTAATCTCTTATGCGGGACCTTGTCGAAAGCCTTCTGAAAGTCTAGATATAACACATCCACTGGTTAATGCAAGATAAAGCCACAAAGTCTGATCAAGAATAGTCTGAGGAACATCAATGAGGTTGATAGTAGTTCAGCACTGCTCTCTGGTTGTCGTAAGATGATTCAGTTGCCTGATAACGGCTGGGAAGAAAATGTCCCTGAATGTGGAGGTGTGCGTTTTCACACTTCTCTACCTTTTGCCTAATTAGGTTTGTCAAGAACTTTATTCCAAACAGTAATGCCAAATGTAATATAAAATGTAATGATTAATGTGACATCATTACTGATACTTTTCAGAAATGTATCAATTTCCTTATATCAGATTGACAGGTCTTTGAGTTTTACAGTGTATAATAAGTCATGCGCATTACAATTTTTTTTGATTTCTATGACATTAAAACAAATTAGCTTGGTTTTTGTTCTTTACAGGTCATTTTGAATATCCACCATACAATCAGCAGACTGTGAGGAGTGCATATCATGTCAGAAATATTGAAGTCTTCAAACTGAAACAGGTCAGGCATATTAATAATATGAGCATTACTTTTATTTTGCTATTTTTTGACTTGATTTGTTTATGATTTTTACTTTCCTGGTTTTAATTCCTTGTTAAAACACCAAGTGCTGTAGGAACTCAGCAAGTCAGTCAGCATCTGTGGAGGGAATGGACATGCATGTTTCGATTTGGGACTCTTCTTCAGACTGAATACAGTTGGGGGCGGGGGTGGGGGGGAAGAAACCTGTAAAGAGAGGTGGGTGCAGGACAAAACCTGGCACGTGATAGGCGGATACAGGTTAGGGAGGTTTGTTTGGCAGCTAGGTGGAGTAAGTGACAAAGGTTAGAAAAAGAGATAAGGAGAGGAGGAAGAAAATGTAAAGTCAGTGGGAGGGGTACAGATGGAAGGAGACTGGAAGAGGAGGGAATGTGGATAAAAGACAAATGAGAAACTCTCAGATGGGAGACGAGGAGGAGAGAAAACAACATTTCAACTAATTCAGATTACAACCTCTATTTTGTTAGCAAAATCAGTGAAAGAGCCGCATCGGATTAAAACAAGCTTCCATTCATTGATAAGTTGTGTTTCTAAGACACCTGCCAGCAGGGAAAGAAGCCAGGAGCAGCTTTCATGAACTGTATCTGGTCTTACTAATGCATCCCACCATTTTGAATAAAGTGGAAGACTGTTCAAAATAAAACTAAAGCAAGGGTTCCCAACCTAGGGTAAATTTACTCCCAGGGGGTAAATTTGTTGATTCTGGATTTTGTGCCTATTTTTTCTCATTGACTGACTGTGTTTGGTTCTGGTATACTGGTATCTGTTCATCATTAGTTGTGCATGAATAAGTGAAATAACATTGTTATGTGCTATTAAAGTTGCCAGGGATAAACGGGACAAAAAAAGTTGGGAACCCCTGATCTAGAGGATCATATTTTTACACAACAACTCATCAGCTTTTCAGTCAAAATCTCACGTTTTGGTCACACGCACATTTTAACAAAAGTAAAAGCTTTCCACTTACTGCAAATTATTAGTTTGAACACTTTTCTCATTATTGCTCCCATTATTTGCAGTTAAAACAACATATGGATATATTCCTGTCGCATGACTGGCCAAGGGGTATCTACCACTATGGCAACAAAAAACAACTGCTTAAGATGAAGGCTTTTTTCCGCCCAGAGGTGGAAGCTAACACCTTGGGGAGTCCTGCAGCCACAGAGCTTCTGCAGCACCTCAAACCTTCCTATTGGTTTGCAGCACATCTACATGTGAAATTTGCTGCTCTGATGCAGCATCCGGTAAGAGGCGGGCTGAAATAGTGTAGGCTTCTACACTCGCTTAATAATTCACTTACTGCAGAACTTAATGCCTGTTATTTAGGTTGTGATACTAAAATGAAGAGTATTGTATTGACTGTTGTATTGTGGAAAAATAGAACATTTCGGAGTTTAATTTAGATTTCACACATTTGCTGAATGGTAAAGCTCAACGAGCAATTGGAAGGAAGCATGGTCTTTTAATAAGTGGTTACAATGATATGGATCATTATCTAAAGAGAGCCAAGCAACCTTAATCTTATCCTGAAGATAGACACAAAATGCTGGTGGAAAAGACAACATCTCTGAAGAGAAGGAATGGTTGACGTTTTGGGTCAAGACCCTCCTTCAGACTTATCCTAGTGTTTACTGAAGAGATTGAAGCAACACACAGCTTTATCTCCGTAGAGTTTATTCCAGCTCGCTGCATGTTCCAGGATATTAACAGAATTTGCCTTGCATAATTAAGAAGAGTTACTTTGCATAATTTTATGAATTCTTGGGGCTTTGGTGTTTTTTTTAATAAATCTTTTTTTTACCAAATTTGGTAACGGAATATTGTTTTAAATTGGAATGAGGGAAATCATTTGTTTCTTGCAAATAAAATAAAAAACTCAGCTGCTGGAAATCTGAAATAAAAAGAGAAAATGCTGGATATGCTCAGCAGGTCAGGTCACATCTGGGGAAAGAGAAACATTTCAAACCTAATTTTCGATTTGTTAAAACCTCTAAAGGGTCTCTTACCTGAAATGTTTCCCTTTCCACAGATGCTGCCTGACTTCGGAGTGTTTTCTGTAGGCTTTGTTTAAATTTGACATAGAATAAACCAACTTGGCTTTGACCTGTCTTTATCCTTTTTGGAGGGGGAATCGGGGCATTTCTGTCCATTCCCAATTGCCTTTGTGAAAGTAGTGGTTAGCCACCTTCTTCATCTGTAGCAATTCCACGGTTTGAGGTACTACCAGAGTGCACTTGTGTTGGGAGTTTCAGCTTTTAGATGGAGTCATGATGAGACCCAGGAGATAGTTCCAAGTCAACATGCAGCTTGGAGAGGAATCTGCCGGTCATGGTATTTTCTTACAAAGCTTGAGCTTTGGGAAATGCTGTCAAAACAACCCGGGTGAGTAAAGGCCGTGCATTTTGGTGAAGGTGCACACTGCAGCCCATGGAGGGAACTGGTGTTTAGGCTGGTTGTTGAGGTGCCAATCAGTGGACTGCATAGTCCTGTATGCTTTGAATTGTTGCAGCTACACTTAGTCATGCGAATGGAAAGTATTCCAATACACTCCTGATTTGTACCATAGTGGAAAGGCCTTGAGGTTTCAGAAGATCTGTCACTAACTAGATTATCCAGCTTCAATGTTCTTGTAGCCATGGTGTTTATATAGCAGGTGCAGTTGAGGTTCTGGTTAATGGAGACCTTGCAGGAGTCTATGGCCTGGGGCTTGTGATCGTATGGCCATTGAATGTCAAGAGTTCAAACATTTCTTTCTTGTTTCCTTACAGAAAAGTGACGGTGAGCAGCTACCAAAAGCAACAAAATTTTTGGCTCTGGATAAATGTCTCCCTCGCAGAGATTTCCTACAGGTATTGTGCAGCGCTGTTGTAGTCTTCAATCTATCTGAAATCTGGAGCATTGAATCATCCAACCCTTCTCTTTTTGGCATTTCTGAAGGTTGGGTAAATTCAGATGCTCATGAAGTGTCCTTGCACAGGATGCACATGGAACTACACATGCAGGTATACAAAAAAAACAGTGCTGAAGTGATTCAGCGGGTCAGGCAGCATCTCTTGAGAATATGGATAGGCAATGTTTCGGATGGGAACTGTTCTTCAGATTGAAGGTATTCACAAAATGCTGGAGTAACTCAGCGGGACAGACAGCATCTCTGGAGGGGAGGTATGGGTGATGATTCTTTCCAACACATTTTCTTCAGATTGATTCGAGTTTGGGAGGGGTTAGCTGGGAAAGAGGTGAGGATGAGACTAAGCCAGGCAAGTGATTGAAGCCTTGCACAGGATGCCAGATGGAAACCGCTGTTTGTTGTCATAAACATTTAGTTTAGAGATACAGCATGGAAACAATCCATTCGGCCCACCGAGTCTACGCCGACCAGTGATCCCCACACATTAACACTACCCTACACACACTAGAGACTATTTATCATTTTACCAAGCCAATTAACCTACAAACCTGTAAATCTTTGGAGTGTGGGAGGAATCCAGACTACCTGGAGAAAACCCGCACAGGTCATGGGTTGACCATACAAACTCTGTACAGACTATACCTGCGGTCAGGATTAAACCGGGTCACTGGTGCTGTAAGGTAGCAACTCTACCGCTGCACCACCATGCTGCTAGGTTGTTGGGCCAGGTTATATTGGACCCAGCTTGTTGCTCATATTTTCCTCCTGTGGTGTCCAATTTACTTTTTATGAATGCAGAAGGCCAGATAGGTTGAACTTGGTAACTCGAAGGTGGAGCGGATTGCTGATAGTGAAGTCTCTCGAACGTATCATTAATGCAGCTTAATGATTTTAAGGCTTTTAAACTGTTTCTAAGTGCCTCTGAAAGTCCAATTAATTCTACATCTTTTCAAATAGATTTGACAAAATTTTACAAATCTAAAAATACCTTGAAATATTGGCAAATGACTAAAATGACCCAGCATCTGTAGTTCCTTGTTTCTAAAAAGTTTATTTTACAGTATAGGAACAGGGTTGAGAGGGAAAAACATCCATCAAGATCGAATGGCGGAGTAGACTCTATGGCCTAAATGGGGTAATTCTGCTCCGATGTCTTATGATCTTTGGGCCTGTCCCACTTAGGCGAGTGCAGGAGACTCTGCGGTCGCCACATGGTCACCACATGTTCGCTGATAGTCTCTGGTGAGTCCCTTCTTGGTCGCGAGGAGTAACCGCGGACTGGCAACTAGTCGCGGCCTTGGTATGGTTACTGCAAATTTTTCAACGTGTTGAAAATTTTTCCACTACCATAAATTGGTCGCCATGGAGAAAATCGATAATCCTGTAGTGGTAGGTGCAGTTGTAGTGGGGTCGCCATGTAGATATGGGTAGTCGTAGGTAGTTTTAGTTAATCGTCTTTGCTAACCGGGCATTTTCATTGGCTCATTGGGGGAAAAAAACCGTAAGCAGGAGTTTTCAGAACCAAGGATAACCGACGGGTAATGTTAAATGTCGGCCGAACTTCACAGCTGTTCATCTCTGGCTTATTAAAAGTTGTCTCCACTCCTTCTCACCCCTTCTCCCCTCTTTTAAAGGATTTACTGTACACTGTGCTAGCCATCTTAATTACAGTGCCAACCTTCCTGTTCATCGCGGTGTGTGTCTGTATCACCTTGGCTTTGTACCGTGTGGATTTCAGACAGCGCTCCCCCTCTTGCCCTGGCCCCCACCTTTGCGATATGTTTGTGTGTGTGTGTGTGTGTGTGTGTTCCACTCTGACAGTCGCCGTTCTAGTTCCCAGTTTTTCAGGCGACTGCCGGCAACTTGACAGTACGTTGAGGGGACTTGGTCTAGTTTACTTTAAACTTTACCTCTCGCATCGTAAAGCTGTGTTCTCTGATATTTGATACTTCCATCCTGGGAAAAAGATTATGACTTTTTAGAAACAAGGAACTGCAGATTCTGGTTTGTACCAAAGAAAGCTGTTTTACCAGCTCCACGGTTCTCCTATTGTCTTCCTCTTGTGATCACACCTTCCCAAGCCAACAATGGGCCGACCATGCCCGAGGTCATTTGTGGCTGGCCCCGATTGGTCCTTATCTGTTCTCTCCTCCAGCTAGCTGCTCACCCACTTTCCCATACTTTCAGTCTGAAGAAAGGTCCCGACCTGAAACGTCCTCCATCTTTTTTTCTCCAGAAATGCTGCCTGACCCGCTGAGTTACTCCAGCACTTTATGTCTGTTTCTGACTTTTTCCCCTATCTGTGTCTCATAATTAAAAAATAATTCTAGCAGGTTCTCCTTAAGCCTCTGATACTCCAGAGAAAACAATCCAAGTTTGTCCAATCTCCCCATTTTGCTAATACCCAATAATCCAGATAGCATTTTGGGAAATCTCTTCAAAACCCGTTCCGCATCCTTCCTGTAGTGGGTTGACCTGAACTGCACAACGTTCCAAATACGGGCTAACCAAAGTCCTATAAAACTGCGAAATGACTCGCTGACCCTTTGTACTCAATGCCATGACCGATGAAAGCATATTCCTCCCTTACCACTCTACGTGGGTTGCCACTCTCAAGGCGCAATGAACATGAATGCCAAGATTTCTCTACTTCGATTCTGTTTGGATTCCTGCCGTTAACTGTATATATTCCACTCACATTTGCCCAGGTTAAACTCTATTTACCATTTCTCCACCCACACCTGTAACAAATCTAAATCCTGCAGTATCCTTTGATAGCTTTTTTCACTGTTCACAACTCCACCAATTTTTGTGTCTTCTGCAAACTTAATAACTAACTCGACTACATTTTTATTGAAGTTGTTTATATATCACAAACAACAAAGGACCCAGCACCAATCCCTGTGGAATACCACTGGTCACAGACCTCCAGCCAGAATGGCATCCTTCCACCACTGAGCCAATTCTGAATCCGGACTACCATGGATCTCGTACATCTTAATCGTCTGGATCAGCCTACCATGAAGAACCTTGTCAAATCTCTTACTAAAATCCATGTACACATCTATTGTGCTTCACCAGTCACTCATCAAAGAACATTTTTGTAAGACACAGTCTGCCCTGCAGAAATCCATGCTGACTTCCTAATTAGCCCATTCCCTTCCGAATGTGTGTAAATCCTATCCCAAAGAAGGTGATCCAATAGCTTCCCTACCACTGCCGTGAGGCCTCCTGACCTAGTCTAGTTTCAACCCTTCCAAGTAGCACCAGCGAACATGCCTGCAAGAATATTGGTTCCCCTCCATTCTGAGTGCAACCCATTCCTCTTGTGCAGGTCCCATCTGCTCTGGAAGAGAGTCCATTTGATCCATGTTATTGAAGTCTTCCTCCTGCACCAGCTCCCTAACCACATATCTCCATTGTCTATTTCTTGCCTTGCTGGTTCATGGCACAGGTAGTGATCCCGAGATTACAGCCCTGAATTTCTTGCTTTTTAACCATTTGAATTTCCTAACTTCTTTACAAGACCTCATTTCCCCTCCTACCTATGTGATTGGTCTCAATATGTACCAGAACTCTGGTGGTTGATCCTCCTCTCTCAATGTCCTCTGCCGTCTCAGACATCCTCTGGCACTAGGTCTTACAGAAATAATAATGCCTGCCTAACTATAAAGTCCCATATTACTATTACTCACCTAGCCCTAATGTTCACCAAAGTCCAGTGGTGATGCAACTATTCTGGTTGCTGCTACTCTATTCTTCTGAGAGGCCATTCCCCCCCGATCCCTCATCCCAACGGTATCCAAAATGTTACCCATTTTAGAGAGAGAAAGCCACAGGAGACTCCTGCACTACCCATTTAAGGACAATGAGGTATTGGTCAAGAATAAGAAGGATGCATGGGACGGGTATAGGCAGCTGGGATCAAGTGCATCCCTGGAGGAGTTTTGGGTCCTGAGGTGTAAACTAAAAAAGGGAATTGGAAGGGCAAAAAGGTCCAGGAGATAGCTCTGACAGATAGCATTCAGGACAATCCCAAGAGATTTTATAAATACGTAAGGGGGAAAAGAGTAACTAGAGAGAAAGTGGGACCCCTCAGGAATCAAAGCAGTCACCTCTGTATGGGTAGATGGGCAAGGTTTTCAATGAGTATTTCTCCTCTGTATTTACCAAAGAGAAAGACAGGAGGACGGAGGAACTTCGGGCAATCAATGGAAGTGTCTTGAAAGCAGTCAGTGTTACGGTCCAAGAGGTGTTGAAGGTACTATCGTATATGAAGGTAGACAAATCTCCAGGGCCTGATCAGATATATCCGAGGACATTGTGGGAAACGAGAGGAAATTGCGAGAGCCCTGGTTGAAATTTACGAGTCGTCTTTAAATACAGGGGAGGTGCCGGAGGACTGGAAGGTGGCAAATTTGCCTCTTTTCAAGAAGGGCTGCAGAGATAATGCTGGGAACTATGGGCCGGTGAGTTTAAAATCTGTAGTTGGTAAATTACTAGAGAGTATTCTGAGGGATTGGTTATACAGGCATTTGGATGGACATGGACTGATTAGGGATAGTCAGCATGATTTTGTATGTGTCTCACAAATCTAATTGAGTTTTTTGAAGACGTGACCATAAAGATCAGTGAGGGTAGAGCTGCAGATGTTGTGTACATGGATCGAAAATTGGCTCCTTGGAAGAAAGCAGAGGGTGATGGTGGAAGGATGCTTCTCAGACTGGAGGCCTGTGACTAGTGATGTGCCTCGGGTTCGGTGCTGGGCCCGTTACTGTTTGTCATCTATATCAATGATTTGGATGAGAAGATATAGGGCAAGATTAGCCAGTTTGTTGATGATACAAAAGTGGGTGGTTTTGCAGATAGTGAAGATGGTTGTGAAAAATTGCAGCAGGATCTTGATCGATTGGCCAGGTGGGCTGAGGAATGGTTGATGGAATTTAATACAGAGAAATATGAGGAAATATGAATTTTGGGAAATCTAACATGGGCTGGATCTACACAGTGAATGGCAGGGCTCTGGAGAGTGTTGCAGAGCAGAGGGATCTAGGTGTGCAGGTGCATGATTCCTTGAAGGTCGTCGAAGGTAGATAAAGTGGTCTTTTTGGCACATTAGCCTTCATCAGTAAGAGTATTGTGTATAAGAGTTGGGAGGTCATGTGCTGTTTTATAAGACGTTGGTGAGACCGCATTTAGAGTATTGTGTTCAGCTCTGGGCACCATGTTATAGGAAGGATGTTACAAGCTGGAAAGGGTACAGATAGGATTTCCGAGGAAGTTGCCAGGAGTAAAGGGTCTGAGCTATATGGGAGAGGTTGAGCAGGCTGGGACTCTATTCCTTGGAGTGCAGGAGGATGAAGGGCGATCTTATGGAAGTGTATAAAATCATGACGGGAATAGATCAGGTCGATGCATAGAATCTCTTGCCCAGAGTAGGTGAATCAAGGCCCAGAGAACATAGGTTTGTGAAGGGGAAAGGATTTAATAGGTATCTGAGGGGTAACCTTGTCATTCAAAGGATGATGGATGGATGGAACAAGCTGCCAGAGGAGTTAGTTGAGGCTGGGACTATCCCAAAGTTTAAGAAAAAGTGAGACATGTACATGGATAGGCTGGGTTAGGAGGGATATGGACCAAATAATGGCTGGTGGGACTAGTGTAGCTGGGACATGTTGGCCGGTGTGGGCAAGTTGGGCCAAAGGCAAGTTGGACAAGTTGGGCCCACACTATCACTCTATGACTAATCTGCCTTTCTTGGCAGTCACCTATCTATCTGGTTGAACCTTTGTTGTGGCAGCCTCCCTGAAACTACTATCCATAACCCTCTCAGCCTCTTGTATGCTTCTCATGTTTTCAACTGCTGCTATAACCAATCCATGTGGTCTGAGAGGACCTATCATGATACAGCATGGAAACAGACACTTGGGCCCAACTTGCCCACACCGGCCAATATGTAGCAGCTACACCAGTCCTGCATTTGGCCCAAATCCCTCCAAACCCGCTCAACCCTGCAGCTGGACTGCTCCCTAATTTCCTACATAAGACAGGAGCATCATTCCACTCCACTGACTACCATAGTTGTTCCCTTAACACACTTAATAATAAATCTGATAGTTGTGAGGAGAAATGGATGTTAAAGTAGCTTGGCTTTTCCATAAGATCAGGGGCCCCCATGAACTGAGGGTGGTCAGTATTTGAATACCAGCTGTCCCTGAATGTCCAATGTAGCTGGACTCTCTTTTCAAATAATTGATTCGCCACAGGGCTGAGCAGAAATGGCCAACGTAGACCAAGAGGTAAGGTATGCTGGCATGTGACATCTTGGAATTCTTCACTGACTCTGCCATGCGCACATAGAAACATAGAAAATAGGTGAAGGAGTAGGCCATTCAGCCCTTCAGTAACCGGTTCTGGATTTTTCCCCACATCCCTTGATTCCCTTAGCTGTGGGAGCTAAATCTAACTCTCTCTTGAAAACATCCAATGAATTGGCTTCTACTGCCTTCTGTGGCAGAGAATTCCACAGATTCACAACTCTCTGGGTGAAAAAGTTTTTTCCTCATCTCAGTCCTAAATAGCCTACCCTTTATTCTTAAACTGTGAACTGTGAACCCTGGTTCTGGACTCCCCCAACATCGGGAAAAAATTTCCTGCATCTACCCAGTCCAATCCTCTAAGGATTTTATACATTTCTATAAAACCCCCTTTCATCCTAAATTCCAGCAAATACAAGCTCAGTTGACCCATTCAAGATTCAATTTAATTGTCACATGTGCAATGAAGGTACTGTGAAATTTGAGTTACCATACAGGCATACTAAGGAAAAAGCAAAAATACACACATATATGTCATCATATGACAGTCCCGCCATCCCGGGAATTAACCTGGTGAACCTACGCTGCACTCCCTCAATAGCAATAATGTCCTTCCTCAAATTAGGAGACAAAAATTGCACACAATATTCCAGGTG
The DNA here is from genome assembly GCA_963514005.1 of Raja brachyura. Next base: position 92,850,412 of record OY740787.1, on the reverse strand, counting down.
CAGTCTCACCAATGTCCTGTACAACTACAGTAGTACCTCCTTGCTCTTAAACTCAAATCCTCTCGCAATGAAGGCCAACATGCTATTAGCTTTCTTCACTGCCTTATGTACCTGCATGCTTACTTTCAGTGACTGATGTACAAGGACACCCGAGGGCTCGTTGCACCTCCGTCTAAACTGATACCATTCAGATAATAATCTGCCTTCCTGTTCATGCACCAAAGTCACATTTATCCACATTATAGTGCATCTGCCCAAGTCACCCTGCAGCCTCATAGCATCCTCCTCGCAGCTCACACTGCCAGCCAGCTTTGTCATCCGCAAACTTGGAGATGTTACATTTACTTCCCTCGTCTAAATCGTTAATATATACTGTAAACAACTTGGGTCCCAGCACCGAGTCTTGCGGCACCCCATGAGTCGTTGCCTGCCATTCTGAAAAGGGCCCGTTACTTCCTACTCTTTGCTTCCTGTCTGCCAACCAGTTCTCTTATCCATGTCAATACCCTACCCCCAATACCATGTGCTCTAATTGTGCACACTAAAATCTTGTGTGTGATCTTGTCAAAGGCTTTTTGAAAGTCCAGACACACCACATGCACTGGCTCTCCCTTATCCATTCTACTTGTTACATCCTCAAAAAATTCAAGTATAGTTAAACATGGATTTCCCCTTTATAAATCCATGCTGACTTTGACCAATCCCGTCACTGCTTCCAAATGCGCTGCTATAACATCTTTAATAATCGACTCCTGCATCATCCGCACTACCAATGTAAGGCTGACTGGTCTATATTTCCCCATTTTCTCTCTCCCTCCATTCGTAAAAAGTGGAGTTACATTGGCTACCCTCCAGTCCACAGGAACTGATCCAGAGTCGACAGAACATTGGAAAATGATCACCAATGCATCCCCGATTTCTAGGGCCACCTCCTTGAGTACTCTGGGATGCAGACTATCAAGCCCTGGGGATGTATCTGCCTTCAGGTTGAGAAGTACTGATACCTGGACCCTTTTCTACTAGAGGGTTACACAAAAAGCTGGAGAAACTCAGCGGGTGCAGCAGCATCTAAGGAGCGAAGGAGATAGGCGACGTTTCGGGTCGAGACCCTTTTCTACTAGAAGTCGGCTTGACTCGCCCTATTTATTTGGTTTTCAATTTTATTCAATATAGTTTGCATTTTCAGTCATTTTCTTTTGTCATCTTCTCACTTTAGGTTGTGGAGATAGAGCATGACGCAAATGCTTCTGACCAACTTGAGTATGATTCCGAATGGCTGGCCATTCTGAAAGCAACAAATGAATTAATTAACGTCACACCGAAAAATTGGAACATGCCAGAAAATAACAGTTTGTACACAAAGTAAGTCCGGCGCATTTTGCAAGTGTTAGAAACAGAAAATAGGTGCAGGAGTAGGCCATTCGGCCCTTCGAGCCTGCACCGCCATTCAATGTGATCATGGCTGATCATCCAACTCAGTATCCCGTACCTGCCTTCTCTCCATACCCCCTGATCCCTTTAGCCACAAGTGCCACATCTAACGCCCTCTTAAATATAGCCAATGAACTGGCCTCAACTACCTTCTGTGGCAGAGAATTCCAGAGACTCACCACTCTCTGTGTAAAGAATGTTTTCCTCATTTCGGTCCTAAAGGAATTCCCCCTTATCCTTAGACTGTGACCCCTTGTTCTGGACTCCCCCAACATCGGGAACAATCTTCCAGCATCTAGCTTGTCCAACCCCTTAAGAATTTTGTAGGTTTCTATAAGATCCCCCCTCAATCTTCTAAATTCCATCGAGTACAAACCGAGTCTATCCAATCTTTCCTCATATGAAAGTCCTGACATCCCAGGAATCAGTCTGGTGAATCTTCTCTGTACCCCCTCTATGGCAAGGATGTCTTTCCTCAGATTTGGAGACCAAAACTGTACGCAGTACTCCAGGTGTGGCCTCACCAAAACCCTGTACAACTGCAGTAGAACCTCCCTGCTCCTATACTCAAATCCTTTTGCTATGAATGCTAACATACCATTTGCTTTCTTCACTGCCTGCTGCACCTGCATGCCTACTTTCAATGACTGGTGTACCATGACACCCAGGTCTTGTTGCATCTCCCCCTTCCCTAATCTGCCACCATTCAGATAATAGTCTACCCTCATGTTTTTGCCACCAAAGTGGATAACCTCACATTTATCCACATTGTACTGCATCTGCCATGCATCTGCCCATTCACTCAGCCTATCCAAATCACCCTGCAGCCTCCAAGCATCCTCCTCACACCTAACTATACCCCCCAGCTTGGTATCATCTGCAAATTTGGAGATGTTGCATTGAATTCCCTCGTCCAAATCATTAATATATATTGTAAATAGCTGTTAGTGTTAGATCAGGTTGCTTCAGATCGCACATTTTAAAGCTGAACTTCTAATACCAATTTAAAAAATCCATGTATTCAGAAAGATCATATTTAGATTACAGTAAACTTCAACAAATTAAATTTGAAGAGGCAATTTAGAAAAGTGAATTGTGTATAAATTATTACATTGACCCTTCCTATATGTGTGTTCCTCAACATTTGACTGATGCATCCTAATCATCACTGCTTATAATTATATGTCTGATATTGGTCACAGAGCGATATAGCATGGAAATAGGCCCCTTGGTCCACACTGGCCAACACGTCCAGGCTGCACTAATCCCACATGTCTGCATTTGGCCCATATCCCTCTAAACCTGTCCTATCCATTTACCTGTCTGTTTCTTAAATGTTGGAATAGTCCCGGTCTCAACTACCTCTTCTGGCAGCTTGTTCCATATCCCCCACCACCCTTTGTGTGAAAAAGTTACCCCTCAGATTCCTATTAAATCTTTTCCCTTTCATCTTAAACCTATGTCCTCTGGTCCTCGATTCACCTACTCTGGGCAAGAGAGTATCTACCCAATCTATTCCTCTCATGATTTTGTATACCTCTATAAGATCACCCCTCATCCTCCTGCGCTCCAAGGAATAGAATCCCAGCCTGCTCAACCTCTCCCTTTTAGCCCAGACCCTCTAGTCCTGGTAACATCCTCGTAAATCTTTGCCAAAATCTTCATTCTCCACTTAGAAATTTATTTAATTTCTCCTGATAGAAATGTAATATAATCATTCTGATTGTTCTGTTTATTCATGTAGCTGTATTTTTAAAGGTCTTGGCTGTGTGCCCATCTGTGCATATATTTTTAATGCATGCATAATCTTAGTTATTAACAAAAACAGTGTTAATTCAATTGATTTCTTTAATCACTTCATTGTTTTATGTGCCTGTAATTCTATTTCGATGCAGATGGGATTACAGTGTGTCTGAAGAAGACATTGCCGAACTATTGGAAGAACAGGGCCATGATCTCCAAATTCCCAATAATTTTAGTCCTACAGTCCCCGTCTATGACCCAGCAAATCCACAGAAATCAAGAGAATCTGTCCATTTGATCAACCCTCAAACAACTGAGTTCTGTGCCACCTTTGGCCTCAATGATCTGAATGCCAAGGTGAAACAAATGGAAGACGAGGGGCTCATTGACGAAGAGGATGATATAGATGGTGCTGAGAATCCCGAGGAGCCCAGTGATTATACCACTGATACATCTGGACTTTCCTCCTCCATTAATCCAGATGAAATAACACTAGAGGATGATGTTGATGATAACGGAGAGCTCAGCACACATTCCGTAGAACCTTCCCCAGACCATCCATTTACAGATTCATCAACAACTTTCTCTGATGTGCGGGATCTCCCCGATTCTATGATAGTGTCGTCTGATGAGACGCAGGACTCCGCAAACGAGGAACTGGACAGATCAGGAGATAGCAGCATGACCGAGGGAGAAGGAAAGGGTACACTCACGAAGGCTGTGAAACGAAACAGTAATGAGCATGAGAACGGGAGCAGTGGAATAAAATTAATTAAGAGGCGCAACCAGAATATATACCGCACGCAGCTTGATGAAAATGAAGATAATGAATAAAAAGACAATATGAGATGTTGGACAGCAAGAGCAGTGCTTTTACCCACAATGTTTTTAACTTGACATGTACGAGTTAGAATATGATCAGTAGAGGATTTGTTTTAAAAGCTGAAGATGCCTGGGCACAATGTAGGAAAACAATTTATTTTTAACAATAAAAATGCATTTAATGCATAAATTGGCCCCCTATTAGTCGATTGACACAATGAAAGGCCGAACAGCTAAATAATCTGTGCATTGACTTTTATACTGTGGGAATTAAGCTCATCAAAGTTGCCATATAATGCGACATGTCAAAACGATCAAGTTCCTTTCAAACAAAGTTTTTGCCTGGAATTCTTTTCTGTGTGTTGCCAACTATTTTACATTTTTTGCCTGTTTGTTTTCTTCCAAAACAGGATCAGTCCTGAATTTTTTAATCTTGTTTGATCAATGTAAATATTAGAGATTTAAATTAGATTGGCTACTTTCATATACGAGTAATCTCGACTTATTTTGTTTTAAGTGTTTAAGAGGATATTCGGAAACAAAATCCCTCTGTTTTACTTTCAATAGTCCACCTTGAGATGCAGTAAATAGTATTGTGCCAACTATTTTCTCCCCCCATCTCTCGCCAAAGGCATCTGAAGCAATTGGCACCACCAGTCCAAAATTAACACCTTCAACTTGCTGTTTGACCCCGTACCCTGTCAAAGATACTCAACATGCATTATTCATGAGTTAGCCTGCCCATGTTTACGGTCTTGCAATAAGATTGTAGAAAATATCAATGCATTTCTAAAAACAGATAATTGCAGTTTGTGAATTTTCACATGGGAAATCTCCCTGGTGTCAGTGATTTAGCTGACATGCTTCTTCCATTAATTACAAAATCTATCATTCAATTCAATTCAATTCAAGTTTAATGTCATTGCACAAATACAAGTATAGGTACAACGAAATGCAGTTTAGCGTCATTCGTAGTGATAGCGATATAGAAAAATGAGAGAGAGATGAGAGATGCATTTATTTGTCACTGTGCCAATTGGCACAGCGAAATTAAATCGCCATACAGCCATACATTAAAAAAAAATAAAGAACACAACATGGAGTAGATAGAATTCAACATAAAACATCCCCCCACAGCAGGGTCAAAATGTCCTACTGTGTGGGAAGGCACCAAAGTCAGTCTCTTCCCCTGATGTTCCCCACTGTTCCACTGTGGTCGGGGGCCTCCCCGAGCCCCCTGCAGTCGCCGCAACGGGCGGCCCGGTGTTCAGGCCTGCTCCCCGAGGTGATGTAAGTCCGATGTCGGGGCTGGGGGACGTCCTCAGCTGCCTGGATCCCGAGTCGGCCCACTCCTACCGGAGTCCGGGGCTCCCAAAGTCCACTAGCCGCGCCGGGTGAAGACACAACGCTGGAGGCCCTCGGCAAAGGGCCCCAGGACTCCACGATGACGGTGAGCGCCGCCCGCGTTGGGAGCTCTCTAAACCAGAGCTCCACGATGTTGGAGCGGCGGCCCAACGCTCCGGAGCTCCAACGGCGACCCAGGTAGGCATCGCCCGCTCCGTGGTGACTCCAGCGCCGCTGTTGCAGCTCTGGTCCGGTCCCCGGCAGGAAAGGCCGCTCCGATCCAGGAGGTAGGCCGCGAGGTGGGGGGCGAGGACGCGACTCGGAGAAATAGTCGCGTCCCCGCCAGGAAGCGACTGGGAAACAGTTTCCCCCTTACCCTGCCCCCCTCCCCCACATAAAAAAGTTAAAGTTTCCCCAAAAACCACACTTTAAACTAACTAAAAATAAAAAAAAGGTGGAAAAATAAATACAGAGTGCAGTGGTAGCAATACGGAAAATAAATACATACAGGGTGCAGACAAATCTATCAGCTGGACTCCGGGTTCAGCAGTCTGATGGTGTAGTTGAAGAAGCTGTTCTTCGTCCTACTGGTGCGGGACCTGAGGCTCCTGTACCGCCTCCCTGATGGGAGGAGGGCAAACAGTCCATGATTAGGGTGTGAGGGGTCCTTGATGATCTTCCCGGCCCGCTTCAGGCACCGTTTTTGGTGGAGGGCATCCACGGCAGGGAGCGGGGCACCGATGATGTACTGGGCGGTTTTCACCACCCATTGTAGTGCCTTCCTGTCTGCCACGGTGCAACTGCTGTACCATACCGTAAAGCAGGTGGTCAGGATGCTTTCGATGGTGCAGCGGTAGAAGTTCGTCAGGATCTGGGGGGACAGGTGGGCTTTTTTGAGCCTCCTCAGAAAGTAAAGGAGCTGCTGTGCCTTTTTGATCAGCTTTGAGGTGTTGAGGGACCAGGACAGATCCTCCGAGATGTGTACCCCGAGGAATTTGTAGTTGGAGACCCGCTCCACCTCAGTCCCGTTTATATGGATGGGGGTGTGTCTGCCCCCTCTTCTTCCGAAAGTCAACAATTATTTCCTTCGTCTTCTGGGAGTTGAGGACGAGGTTATTGTTGGCACACCAGGTAGTCAGGTGCTGGACCTCCTCCCTGTAGTAATTTGAGTTACTACAAACATAAATGTTTCTTTCTACCTAATTATTCAGAAATTTACTGCCTTCAGTGACATTAGATTTGATCTGTCATCTTTCAGTGAGTATGTTCCTTCTAATTTTAAATCTTAACCATCAGCTCAAAGTGACACATTGGCTGAGAGCCAGTGCCTTCATGATGGATGAGGAATAACAGATAAGAGAGCTGAAAGGAGGAACAATGATAATTGGAAGCTTGCTTATGGCAGCAAGCTTCTAATTATGTTTACATTCTATGTTTACATTGTGTATTTATTATATTAAAATGGTCCACAGATGTTACCGCTGTATCTCGAAACTGAACGACCGAAGACTCTCGGTAAAAACAGGAGTATTTATTCCAGGATTAGCAAACAAAAGTAAACAAAAAATCCCATGAAGGTATTAGAAATGAAGGCCAAAGGCTTGGTCAGTAAGATGGTCCACAGAACTTTAAATTACAGAGGTGGAGGCGTTCAGTGGGCAAATTCTCAAGCTGCCTTGCTTGGCAGCTGAATGCATCAATGCCAAAGCTCAAAGAAATGAATTTGGATAAAGCGAAAGGCAAGGATAAAGGAAGAGCTAACATCTTAGAGGGCCTGAAGGGATCATAAAAGTACTATATAATCAGCGAATTCCTTTCCAAGAGCAGTAATTCTAAAAAGTTGTTGCGTAACTAGATGTCTGGTTAAGGAATCTTAGGATGGATGAAATGTGGTTAGAGTGATAACATGGACAGGATATGATATATTTTCTAAATATCTTGCATGTTCAAATAATTTTATTTAAAGAATGTATTCAAGAGTTCGATATAGCTCTTCGGGCTAACGGAATCAAGGGATATGGGGAGAAAGCAGAGCAGGGTACTGATTTTGGATTTTCAGCGGAAGGGCAGCATGGCCTACTCCTGCACCTATTTTCTATGTTTCTATTTGTGAAATGGCTGTAACCAGCTATTGGATGTTAAGAGTGTTAATGTAGACATCTTCATATTTTATTTGCTACTGGAGCTGTGAAAAGGATTCCACTACAGAAGACCATCTGCAAAACTGTCAAGACTTCAGCAATGTAATCCTTTAATCTAGAAAATGTAGGATTCTTGTGTAAAAGCATAAATGTCGATTTGCTAATGGTCACCAAGAGAAAGCTCTCACTACAAACTAGGTACAATTCACAAGTTTTTACTAAAGTAATTAATGTACAAACCTGTACGTCTTTGGATGTGGAGACGAGAGCTGGAGGTAAACCCATCGAGTGAACCAGACAATGCGCCTCAGTTGCAGAATTAGCGAAGAGTGATCCCTCTCTACCCACTGCTTTTCCTTCTGCTGGTGTTCAACCCGGCTTCAAATGCAGGATTTCCCACTGATAACTGGTTTCAGGGAAATTGAGTTTAGCTGTAAAGTGACTAGAATAATAGTTACGTTGGGAAGCTTTCCCAATATTCAGTAGGGCAATCATCAGACTTGGCAATACATTTTTGGATGCACGAGATCATCCTGCTTCTGGGTCATCTAATAAAATGATCCTGTATGTACATAGCAGCAAAACTGAAGGGGGAGAAGAGGGAGTATCTGAAAGATCAAAGTAAAAATGGTCTCTGTACTTAATCTTCTGCCTTATTAAAAATGTACTTTTGTGAAAGCAATTAGTGTTGCTAATGACGACAGATATCATAATGAACTGACTTTCCATCTCTGAGCGTATTGGAGACATGGTTACATTTTTTACTGAGTGACAATTAAAGTTCTGCCACAATGTTTTTATCGTGGTAATGGCATAAGAATTGGCCTAAAGGGCCTGTCCCACTGTGGGGACCTAATTTGCCAGTTTAGAAAAGTGTCATGGTCGTGTTATATCGCCAAAGTAGAACACCTCCTACGACCTCCTTTGACTATGTAGAGAACCTCATACGAATATGTAGAAACCTCCTTCAATCTCCTTTGAACTCCTTCGACTATGTGGAAGACTAGCTTCGGGAAAATTGGACACCGAATAGTGGAGAGTGAAGACGACCTCCTTTGACTACCTTCGACTATACTAGCACTATCTACGATTACCTACGAATAACATGCCGACCTACTTCGACTAAACCTACGAGTAAAAGAAATATAGATTTTTTTCCCACGCCGACCAATTTTTACTCGTGGACAATTTTCAGCAGCATACTGCTCGACCAAACTGAGGCCTCCAGTATTCGGGAATTTCTCTTGAGCATGAAGGAGAGTTAAATAGACCTCCTAGGACCACGTGTCGATCATGCTCAACTCGCAAACTAGGTCCCCGCAGTGGCACAGGCCCTTATGGAACCCTAGGCTGTGGAAGCTATTAGAACTGTTCTTAAAGTCATCCCTAGATCTATCATTCGTCACAACCTTTCAGAATGTATTGAGATTGGACAAGGGCACTGTGAACCTCAGAAGTGATGTCTTCTACAATCAATTATGTGCTAAAGTCAACTGCAACTTAAGTGGCAGAGAGCATACTGTACAATAAATAGTAAAACCATGAATCAAAAACATACATTACGAAGGGGTAGAGTTTTTCAATCCAGAATTTTTTATCTTACACCATTAATGGCTAGTAAATATGGACTTACCATACGACAACTATCCTGTTTATTTTGTTTTTTAGAAACCCACAAAAAGACACAATTTAAACGGTGCTGTCTGTACGGAGTTTGTATGTTCTCCCCATGACCGCATGGGTTTTCTCCAAGAACTTGTTTCCTCCCACACTCCAAAGACATACAGATTTGTAGGTTAATTGGCTTGGTATATACAGTGGCTTGCAAAAGTTTTCATACCCCTTGAACTTTTCTCCATTTTGCCACGTTACAACCACAAACGTAAATGTATTTTATTGGGATTTTATGTGATAGACCAACACAATGTGGTGCATAATTGTGAAGTGGAAGGAAAATGATACATGGATTCCAAATTTTATTACAAATAAAAAACTGAAAAGTGTGGCGTGCCAAAGTATTCAGCCCCCCTGAGTCAATACTTTGTAGAACTACCTTTTGCTGCAATTACAGCTGCAAGTCTTTTGGGGTATGTCTCTACCAGCTTTGCACATCTAGAGACTGAAATGTTTGCCCATTCTTCTTTGCAAAATAGCTCAAGCTCAGTCAGATTTGATGGAGAGCGTCTTGCCAGAGATTCTCAATTGGATTTAGGTCTGGACTTTGACTGGGCCATTCTAACACATGAAGATGCTTTGATCTAAACCATTCCATTGTAGCTCTGGCTGTATGTTTAGGGTCGTTGTCCTGCTCGAAGGTGAACCTCCGCCCCAGTCTCAAGTCTTTTGCAGACTCTAACAGGTTTTCTTCCAAGATTGCCCTGTATTTGGCACCATCCATCCTCCCATCAACTCTGACCAGCTTCCCTGTCCCTGCTGAAGAAAATCATCCTCACAGCATGATGCTGCCGCCACCATGTTTCACAGTGGGGATGGTGTGTTCAGGGTGATGTGCAGTGTTAGTTTTCCGCCACACATAGCGTTTTGCATTTAGACCAAAAACTTCAATTTTGGTCTCATCAGACCAGAGCACCTTCCTCCACATGTTTGCTGTGTCCCCCACATGGCTTGTGGCAAACTGCAAACGGGACTTCTTATGGCTTTGTTTCAACAATGGCTTTCTTCTTGCCACTCTTCCGTAAAGGCCCAATTTGTGGAGTGCACGACTAATAGTTGTCCTGTGGACAGATTCTCCCCTGAGCTGTGGATCTCTGCAGCTCCTCCATGGGCCTCTTGGCTGCTTCTCTGATCAATGCTCTCCTTGCCCAGCCTGTCAGTTTAGGTGGACGGCCATGTCTTGGTAGGTTTGCAGTTGTGCCATACTCTTTCCATTTTCGGATGATGGATTGAACAGTGCTCCGTGAGATGTTCAAAGCTTGGGTTATTTTTTTATAACCTAACCCTGCTTTAAACTTCTCCACAACTTTATCCCTGACCTGTCTGGTGTGTTCCTTGGGCTTCATGATGCTGTTTGTTCACTAATGTTCTCTAACAAACCTCTGAGGCCTTCACAGAACTGTATTTATACTGAGATTAGATTACACACAACATAGAAACATAGAAATTAGGTGCAGGAGTAGGCCATTCGGCCCTTCGAGACTGCACCGCCATTCAATATGATCATGGCTGATCATCTAACTCAGTATCCTGTACCTGCCTTCTCTTCATACCCTCTGATCCCCTTAGCCACAAGGGCCACATCTAACTCCCTCTTAAATATAGCCAATGAACTGGCCTCAACTACCCTCTGTGGCAGAGAGTTCCACAGACACAAGTGGACTCTATTTACTAATTAGGTGACTTCTAAAGGCAATTGGTTGCACTGGGTTTTATTTAGGGGTATCAGAGTAAAGGGGGCTGAATACTTTTGCACGCCGCACTTTCAGTTTTTTATTTATAAAAAAATTTGAAAACCATGTATCATTTTCCTTCCACTTCACAATTATGCGTCACTTTGTGTTGGTCTATCACATAAAATCCCAATAAAATACATTTACGTTTGTGGTTGTAACGTGACAAAATGTGGAAAAGTTCAAGGGGTATGAAAACTTTTGCAAGCCACTGTATGTAAACTTTGTCCCTAGTGTGCATGGGATCGTGTTGATGTGCATGATCGCTGGCCGGTGGGCCAAAGGGCCTGTTTCCGCGCTATATCTCTAAACTAAAACAATAAGGTACATATCCACCTTAATGTAATGCCATGAGAGGTTGGTTATGGTACAATTCAACTCTTACCTCAGAATTAATCTGGATCCGCTTCAATTTACCTATCGCCATTACAAGTCTACATTACATGCTACCTCTTTGGTTCTCTGAGCCTTGGACCATCTGATGAACAGAAATGCATACATCAGGCTGGTGTTCAACAATTACCTCCTCCAAACTAATCACCAAGCTTCTGTATCTCCCCTTCCAACTGGATCATTGGCTTCCTCATTGGCAGACATCAATCAGCGCGAATCGCTAACATCAATGTCAGAGGTTATGGGAAGAAGGCAGGAGAATGGGTTTCGGAGGGAGAAATAGATCAGCCATGATTGAATGGTGGAGTATGTTTGATGGGCCGAATGGTCTAAATCTACTCCTATCACTTATGATTTTATGATCTCACTGACAACAAACACTAGTTGTCAAGGCTGTGTGTTTAGCCTGCTGCTCTAGTCTCTTTATTCCCATGACTGTGTGGCAAGGGACATCTACAAATTCAACAATGACGCCCGCACTGTTGTTGGCTGAGTCACATTTGGTGATGAGTCAGCATACAGGATAGATAGATCATCTGGTTGAGTGGTACTGCAGCAACAGCTCAATGTGAACAAAATCAAGGAACTAATCATTGACATCAGAAAGGGAAAGTCAGGTGACCATATACACGTCAGCGGCGGAGAGTTAGCACACTTAAGGTTCCTGGGCATTAACATCTCAGATGACTTCTTCTGGGGCCAGCGCATAGATGTAATCACATAGAAGCCATGCCTGCTACTTTATTAGAAGAGATTCAGCCTGTCATAATCATAGAGTGATAAAGCATGGAAACAGGCCCTTCAGCCCAACTTGCCCACACGGGCCATCATGTCCCAGCTACACTAGTCCCACCTGCCTGTGTTTGGTTCATATCCTCCCCCACCCCCCATCCTACCCATGTACCTGTCTATTTCTTAAATGTTGGGATAGTCCCTGTCTCAACTACCTCCTCTGGCAGCTCGTTCCATACACCCACCACTCTGTGTGAAAAAGTTACCCCTCAGATTCCTGTCACTGAATGCTTTAATGAACCTGTACAGATGCAGTGTAGAGTACCCTGACCGGTGGCATCATGGCCTGCTACCTCAATTTCAATGCATAGGAATGCAAGAGGCTGCAGAGAATGTTGGACAGTTCAGCCCATGACAGGCACAGTCCTCCCTATCATTGAATGCATTTACATGAGGTGCTGTATCAAGGAAATAACATCTGGCACCACGGATCTCCACTATCCTGCCCATACCCATTTCCCACTGCTACGGTTGGGCAGGGAGTACAAAAGCCACAAGTCCACACCATCAGGTTCAGGAACATCTACTTTCCTACAAACCATCAGCTCTTAGAACCGACCTGCACAACTCTAATCCTACTTCGACAACAAAACACTACTAACCACACCTTGGACTTATTTTAGTTTTAAATCATGTTTTGTACAATTGTCTTGCTTTTTGCACAGTCTTTTTCTTTTCTTAGAGAATTTATATGTAATTTATGTTTGTGTGTCTAAACCTGTGTGCCTGTGATACTGCTGCAAGCAAGATTTTCATCAGTACCTTAGCCTGCCTGTGAATATAACAATCAAACTAAACTTGACTATAATATGCACCCAACATCATCTGCTCTTAACAAAACATTGTTGGCCGGTGTGGGTGAGTTGGCGAAGGGCCTGTTCCCACACTGTATATGACGTTGGTCTTCTTCTTTCGTGTCCATCTTCCATGTTTCAAATGTTGACATCGCTGTCATCATCTGTCCTGAAATGGACACAAGCTTCCGGCGACAATCAGTGGGAGCTATCACTTGTTGCAATAGATGATGGCGGTAGCAGAATTGGCTCGGGATACTTCCAGTTTCCGTGATGTGGACGCTTCTACTATGGGGCCAAGACATTGGTGAGACCGCATTTAGAATATTGTGTTCAGTTCTGGGCACCATGTTATAGGAAAGATATTGTCAAGCTTGAAAAAGTCCTGAAAAGATTTACGAGGATGTTGCCAGGACTAGAGGGTGTGAGCTATAGGGAGAGGTTGAGTAGGCTGGGTCTCTATTCCATGGAGCGCAGGAGGATGAGGGGTGATCTTATAGATGTACACACAATCATGAGAGGAATAGATCAGGTTGATGCACAAAGTATTTTGCCCAGAGTAGGGGAATTGAGGACCAGAGGACATGGGTCCAAGGTGAAGTGGAAAAGATCTAATAGGAATACAACAGAGTAGCCCTTTCACACAATGGGTGGTGAGGTGCATGGAACAAGCTGCCAACGGAGGTAGTTGAGGCTGGGACTATCCCATCATTTAAGAAACAGTTAGACAGGTACATGGATAGCACAGGTTTGGAGCGATATGGACCAAGCGCAGGCAAGTGGGATTGCTGTAGCTGGTACATTGTTAGCCGGTGCGGGCGAGTTGGGCTGAAGGGCTTGTTTCCACACTGTATTACTCTATGACTAAATTTTGGCAACAATAGCTTCAAAATCCAGGACCTCTCTCTGAAAGGGAAGGGGAAGTGGGCAGGTGGGAATCCCACTCTCTAAAAGATCACCTCCAAGTCATTAGTTTTCAGGATTTGGAAATTAATCTTGAAATGTTAATCGCTTGGTCAAAATCTTGAAACTTTATACCTAATTTCTGCACCAAAAAGAAAGCAGCTTTTCAACAGTCTCCCCCAGTTTCTCAAGCAGTATTGGGCATGTGCAATATTGTGTTCCTGTCCACATCCTTAAAAAGAATACATTTAAAAATAGAGCACAGGTTTTGCTCATCTCCTCAGTAGCATTTACTATCAATATCAAAAGTAGTTCAACTGGTCGTTCATTTCATTTTACGAATCTTCAGATTGACTTCCTTTACCTCCAACACTGCGCCTGCTATCCAAATGCCACAAACTGAACATAGTCTTTTGAGGTGCCCCACAGCCATGAAATAGTCTCATAAAATAGTTTTACAAGTAGCAGGCTGCAAGGACATATTGTTTTGTGTATACCATCTTGTTAGAAAATCAAAAACAGTTACCCTAGAGGGGCTAATATGTTGAAGTTTTCAAATCCATTTTTTTTTTGCTACCAAACAGCACACCTGCAGAGGAATGACATATTAATGCAAAGTCCGTTCATATGGAACAGAACTTTCTAAAATTAAAGATATTCACCGTTTCATTTTTATATAGTACTTCAACTAGGAGACACAGCTGTTACTCTAGCTTTTGTCAGTAATATTAAACAATGTTTAGTAGCCAGTTAGTTCCAAGTCTATTAATCTTATAAACATAGCCATAATGTAATCTGTTATTTTATGACAAATGATTATCTTTATCCAGTTGTAATTATCCATATTTATTGCAATAAAATTGCAACTAAAAGCATATTTACAAAATAATTTCCACATTTAATGACAAGACAGTATTTGTGCGTTATTGTATATAGTGTTTAATTTCAAACTGGTTACAGCACTGTTTTCCAATAGGACAAGGATGACAATTGTAACACACATCTTCCATTTGTGCAAGAATAAATTGAAAAAACAGAATTGAAAAATTCCAACTTTTAGAAATGAAGGAAAATGTTGGTTTCCCCACCAATGTGACCAACTTTCTGCCTTTTCTGACACCAGGCTAGTTTTAAAAATAGGACAATCCTACAGCATCTTAGTCATTCTTGTGTTGGACGGAAGTGCAGATGCTGGTTTACAGCAAAGGTAGACAAAATGCTGGAATAACTCAGCGAGACAGGCAGCATCTCTGATGAGATGGAATGGGTGACGTTTCGGGTCGAGAACCTTCTTCAGACAGTGTCAGGGAAGAGGGAGATGTCTCATTTTGATGGGAGCCACATCTTCCCATCTCCTCCCCTGTCCCGCTTTCCGCAGAGACCGCTCCCTCCGTAACTCCCTGGTCCATTTGTCCCTTCCCACCCGAACTACCCCCTCTCCGGGCACTTTTCCTTGCAACCGCAAGAAATGCTACACTTGTCGCTTTATCATCCCCCTTGACTCCATTCAAGGAGCCAAGCAGTCGTTCCAGGTGCGGCAGAGGTTCACCTGCACCTCCTCCAACCTCATCTATTGTATCCGCTGCTCTAGATGTCAGCTGATCTACATCGGTGAGACCATGCGTAGGCTTGGCGATCGCTTCGCCAAACACCTCCGCTCAGTTTGCAATTACCAACCTGATCTCCCGGTGGCTCAGCACTTCAACTCCCCCTCCCATTCCGTATCCGACCTTTCTGCCTGGGCCTCCTCCATGGTCAGAGTGAGGACCACCGGATATTGGAGGAGCAACATCTCATATTTTGCTTGGGCAGTTTGTACCCCAGCGGTATGAACATTGACTTCTCTAATTTCAGGTAGTACTTACTGTCTCCTCCCCTTCTCAGCTCTCCCTCTAGCCCTCTGGTTCCTCCTCTTCCTTTCTTCTTCCTGCACCCCCACCCTCACATCAGTCTGAAGAAGGGTTTTGGCCCGAAATGTTGCCTATTTCCTTCGCTCCATAGATGCTGCCTCACCCGCTGAGTTTCTCCAGCATTTTTGTCTACCTGTCTCATTTTGATGTCTCATTTTCACACTTACCTTTCCTTATCTCTGTGTCTTCCTCTCCCCTGACTCTCAGTCGTAAGAAGGGTCTCGACCCAAAACGTCACCCCTTCCTTCCATCCAGAGATGCTGCCTGTCCCGCTGCATAGACACTCCAGCATTTTGTGTCTATCTTATTGTGCATAACATGGACGGAGTGGCTGTGAGCTATTTGATGATGTAGTGCACCACACAGCCCCAATGTGGCCTTCACCCAAGGTCCACAGATGTGCACTTTGGAATCATAAGCCTCCCTAACATAGATGTCCGAAGGCCTCAAGCAGCACAGTTAATGTTAAAATAAAGCAACAGTGCCGAGCGTAGAAACAACTGAAGCAGCTCATTTTCTTAAATATATATAACAGTGCAGTCTAACTGAAGCCAACTGAAGTCTGATGCATCTTTTTACATGAATGTTAACGTGAATTAAAATGCAGAACAACAAAGTATTTGTACAAATTAAGAATATCCCATAAAAACAATGCTTTTGAAGCATCTAACAAATGTGGCTGCTTAGATTATTTTTCAAAGAATATTTAGTTTGAGAATAATCAGATATAGATAGCAATCTTTTTACGTCACAATTTTGGAAAAAAATAAACTACACATTATTCTCAAAGATTTCATAAATTCACCTCCACTGCTTACACACCTTTAAATGAAAATAAAGCTCAGTTTAAAAAAAAATGACATGTGCTTGATGTGGAGAAGAAACTTTAAATTCAGGAATGCAAACAATTGGATGAGCAATATCATTTGCAAAATTGCCAATTTGACTTCTGCATCACTATGTTAGTGATTTCACACTGAAATAAAAATGCATGAAATGTAAATGTCGAAGTCTGGTATCTCACTCTACCAACATACTCCATCACCACAGTGGTTACATCAGGTTCACTCGTGACTCCTGGTGCTGGTGTTGGGGTATGGGTTGTACACTGGGGCATCTTTTCATTTGTAACAAGGGGAGCACACAAAAAGCAATATTTTTAATAAAACCAATTGTACATTCATAAATTAATTTTACTTTAAACACAACTATAACACATGTAACAGTTTTTAAAATTGAAATCATTCCAATGACAGATATCCCATTCCCATTTCAATTTTTAAGAGACATTCACCTGAAAAACATTAAAGTGTTTCTGCACCTTCCAGTCCTACTATTCTAGATACCGAATAATATATACTTTCATACCGAATTGTCTTTTTACTTCCTTCATCTGAAGCTACAGCATGATCTCACATCTCAGTAGATAACTGATGTGATCCGTGGTGAATTCAGCATTCCTGGTGTTTTGGGTGCAAAATTAGCTGTGAGAAAAGTGTTTATCCCTTCACTACATTTTCACCATGTTTTTACCTTATTATTCACGGCACCAATCACAAATTCAATGTAGTGCCCGAACGTTGCCACAGATACCAAGGTTTAAAATGTAGGTAATGCTAACTACAAAGCAATGAGATATTGTATTTGATAAAATGAGCCAATTTGTAACTGAACAAAATGAAGTTCAGTAAGAAATGTACAAAGGTAAAATTTAAGTTTGAGAAACCTGTATCAGAACATAATAAATCAGCCTTGGGCATTACAGCGGTAATTCACAAAATAAAACTAGAAGAAATAGTATTCATAAAGAGAAAAACTGGTAGATACTGGAGATTGGGAAAAATGTAATGAAATGTAAAAGACAAGGGAGCAAAAGACCCGCTAAAAAGGATGTGAGAAGAAACTTGCAAGGGCTATCAAAATCAACATTTTATTTCCATTAGGAAAAGAAGATCAATGATGTACATTTTTAGTACTTACCAACTTAGAATAATGATGTTACAAATAAAGATACAAAATAGTACACGTTGAGCGATTATTGTGCATCAGTTTTATGGAAGAGGACATCCAAAAGAAAAACTAAATCAAGGGCAAGGTATCACACAAAGTAAACAAAACAATACAGGTAGTTCTGCTATAAAGCGTGTTTCCTTACGGCAAACTGGATACAAGACGATTGATGAATTCGGGAATACTATTTGTATAAAGCTGGCTGAATTGGTATAATATATTGTTGACCGGAAATGAGAGAAACACTTCAGTTACTTTGGACATTGTCAAACAGAGAATAAGCTGTATTGGAAAAAAGAATCTAGGGGGAAAAAAACTGTTTCCTTGTAACTTTCTCACTTATCAGACACCATTGTCTCTGAAAAACTATCTGTCAGTTTCACAGCAAGAGGCCATTGAAATTGACAAGCAATTGCTTCTATTGACACTTGTGCAATGATACTCTATTAACCAATGTAACATATAACCTTTAAGTACTTTCAGCTTGCAGTAAAAAATAACCATAGCTATTAAAAAAGACTTTTTGAACATTCTGCAGAAAAAACGTTATTACGAGCCTAAAACTCTCTAACCCCTTTCCCCCATTGACTCAATTGTTATTATAACACGTTTTACAATAATACTATGTTTATTAAGAATGTAACTATTGCATTCTAGCAGAACTAACTGTAGAAAGAAATGTTGTAAAGGCATGAAAAGAATGGCAAATCTCCAGGAACACGTTGTTTTTACGCAGAGTTTTAAGGAAAGTAAGTACATAAGCAGTGCAAATGCTCAAATGATTATCTGAAATGTATAAACTGGGAAATAGTACAATAGTACAACACTTGGATATTTAGGAAGGGTGAAATGTAAAGGATTAGCCTACTATTGCTTTTTGCTGCAAGGTCACTAGGAAAGAGTGACTGATCATCTTCATAACATTTAATTCTTCAGCAATACAGCTTGATTTAAAGTTGGCCGTGCCTGATAAAGCTGGTTAACTTCTCAGAGGGGGATCACTAGAAAGCATCTATCAATATTGTTATCAACTCCTAGAAAATATTTTCTGGCTAAATTTAACAAAATTATTGTGATCTCCAGAGGTCACATTTTGAGTATACTTGCATTAAGTTTAAATTTCCTGAAATTGTACGGTTAGATTTAAGTTTAAGATGTTAACACAAACTCATGGGATTGACAGCAAAATTATCTCCCCTCACTGGAGAGGTCTAACACTAGAGGATATAATCTAATAAATTGAACCAGGTGTTTCAGGAATTAAATTACGAGATTTCCACATGCAAAAGGTTATAGAGGTTCGGAGATCCTCTGTAAATTGTGGTTGAAGCCAGTTCAAATATTATTTTTATTCAGAGTGATAAACTTCTATCTAAAAGTATCGAGCAGTAGGGGACATTAGGGATAAGATTGAGGAGCTAAACAGCCTTCTCATGTTCCTTGGTAGGTGTTAATATCATAACAGTAAATTGGACAACTCAAGAGACCAAAGTGTCGCCTATACCCTCACTGCTTCAAAACAACTGAGCAAATTAAATCATACTCAGCAGTATTGTTGGAAGTTCTGTTAGTCTTGGATTTTTCATTGATTTTTATTTATTCCTGAAACGATTTAGAGTGTCTAGTTTTAAATAGTCTGTCTCATTGCAGCAAATATAAATCCATTAATGGAACAACATTGTTTTTCAACTGCAATTTAGACAGGAATAATGCTTGGCTATAAAACCCTTTTAAGTTGCTTCCTGCTTTCTATGTCAATCTAATTGATCAATAAAAGACCATTAGCATTACTAGTTTAGTTTAGTTTAGAGATACAGTGCAGAAATACGCCCTTCGGCCCACTTAGTCCAGCGATACCCGCACATTAACACTACCCTACACACACGAGTGACAATTTTACATTAACACCAAGCCAATTAACCTACAAACCTGTACATCTTTGGAGTGTGGGAGGAAACCGAAGATCACGGAGATAGCGCACACAGGTCACGGGGAGAATGTACAAACTCGATACAGACAGCACCCAGTCAGGATGGAACCTTAGAATCTGGCACTGTAAGGCAACAACTCTACCACTGCGCCACCGTGCTCCTACATTTCTGTATTTTTATACTCCTGATGTACACGGATAAAGCAGTTTCCTCTGCTGGCCTTTTGCCTGCAGACGGCTAGAGGGAAAATACATAGGACAGTGTTGAATGCAACTGAAGGTGTTAGAAAACATAAAATATATCATAATTTCAGTTTGTCAATTTAAACAGCGTTGCAAGTTGCTTATCATCTACCACAACAGTAGGTTAAATAAACGAACCGCCTCAATCCATACAAATTTGGAAACTCGGATCACGCTTATTTTCATTTTATGTAAGAATAGTGAATATTAACTCAAAATGTGCTGAGAATCAACCATACAAAGCAGACCTACAATCAGACCATTTCCTTCTTGTTTGAAGGGAGATATCCATATCATCAGGATACATAATGTGTGCAAAACAAAAATATTACTTAAAGCAGCACAAACAATATTTAACGCATCTGTAACAATTTATCCAAGAGCTTTCTTAGCCTGGGTCATGATATCGATAATCCTGATCTAAATGCTAGTTTTGTTCATTCAATGAATTAACAGTATTCCCTGTAAAATTAGAATGGATTAACCATTGCCAAGTTTTCAAACTACAAAAACCAAAAAGTCAAACTTCTATAATACTGAGCCCAAGTAATCAGGATTTGCACACCCCTCAAATATCCTAATAACTAACTTGTACAAGATTTAATACAAAGCTGCATTACATTTTTTTTTAATATCTCCCCCCTCCCCTCAAAATCACAAGCTAAAACTATATGAGAAAGTATGCAGCTAAATAAGGAGATTTAATGCAGAACATTAGAGAAAACTTAATTTTGTATTCTTATTATACATCAATTGTATTAAAATTAATAAGGAAGACTGGGATAGGAGATCAGGAAACAAGGGGGGGGGGATTTATCTCAGCAAAGTTAAATTTACAAAGAAAACCTTCATTGAAACAGGTGGGAAAAGAGTAACTAACCTTTACATATTGATTTGTCACGCTATTTACATTACTTTCTACAGGACAGAGACCTGTAGTCAAGTGTGAGAAAAATGACTCATGCAGATGTCCAGGGTGAAGGGTAAAAGGATTTAGCACAATAATGTGTGCTGATAATATAAAAAGGAAGCCAAATTTCCAATATCCATTTTTGAATTGTTCATGTTGTTTCGAGGCCCAAATACTGTTCTTAATTGCCACAGCAACCCCGTTGGCTCTGCTGATTTGTTTCTTGTAGATTTAACCCCCGATTTCTAGCCGCGGTTGCTGGATTTTGAGGATCATTTTTTGGCATTTTCTTAGCTGTGGGGAAAAGAATACAACACATTGATAACTTCCCTAAATAGCCAACTTTGGCTTAGAGAAAGTGTTCCAACTACCCAAGGATGTTTGTGCTCCAGCATGGGCCACATGTGAAATTTAACCTTCACTGATGCCGATTTGATGTTTTGATGTTAATATTGTTCATCTGGTCATTTTTGGTCACCGTAAAAAGAAAGAAGGCATTAAGATGGAAAGAGTGCAGAGCAGATTTACAAGGATGTAGCCAGAACTTAACGACCTTAGACAATAGGCAATAGTTGCAGGAGTACACTGTTCGCCCCTTCGAGCCAGCACCGCCATTCACTGTGATCATAGCTGATTATCCACAATCAGTACCCCGTTCCTGCCTTCTCCCCATATCCCCTGACTCCGCTATCTTTAAGAGCTCTATCTAACTCTCTCTTGAAAGCATCCAGAGAATTGGCCTCCACTGCCCTCTGAGGCAGAGAATTCCACAGATTCACAACTGTCTGGGTGAAAAGGTTTTTCCTCAACTCCGTTCTAAATGGCCTACCCCTTATTCTTAAACTGTGGCCCCTGGTTCTGGATTCCCCTAACATCGGGAACATGTTTCCTGTCTCTAGCGTGTCCAGTCCCTTAATAATCTTATATGTTTCAATAAGATCCCCTCTCATCCTTCTACATTCCAGTGTATACTAGCTCAGCCGCTCCATTCTATCAACATATGACTGTCCCGCCATCCCTGGAATAAAAAAGGAATAGATAGATTGGGCAGGCTAGGACTTTATTCCTTGGAGTTCAGGAGGATGTGGGATGATCTTATAGGGTGTATAAAATCATGAGGGGAATAGGTAAGGTGAATGCATAGTCATTTTCCTGGGGTAAGAAAATCATGAACTAGAGACCATAGGTTTACGGTGAGCTTAAGTGCAACCCGAGGTGCAACTTTTACACACGGACGTTGGTGGGGAAAATGGAATGAGCTACCAAAGGAAGTAGTTGAGGCAGGTACATCAACATTTAAAAGACATTTAGGCAGGTACATAGGTAGGAATGATTTAAAGAGACATGGGCGTGGGACTAGGTTAGATGGGACTTCTCAGCCAGCAAGGATGAGTTAGGCTGAAGGGTCTGTTTCCATGCTGTACGTCTCCAAGATTCTATAACTATCCCCTTGTTCACATGTTGACCATATATTAGAGATGAGGAATCTGTTTGGTCCTTGGTTGCATGTGTATTTTGGTGCGATATGCTGCTATTCACTCAAGCATGGTAATATTTTGGTCCAAATTATAGGAGCATTAAAGCAAGTATTTGAATATCAAACATATTCACAAACAAAAGAATAGGTTTTCTCTTGACAATCAACAATAGTCAAATTAGTTAAAATGTGCCAAATTCTCCTTTCAAATCTGTTTTTTGTATAACATCACGTGAAGAAACAACACAAAATAACATTTATTTTCCATTTATGTTATACAGAGCCAGCAAACAAACTCAAGTGCTTCATCACCTATTCAGTATCCAAACTATTCTCTTTGCTGTAATTTTATGCCTCGTCATTCAATTCAAGCTATTTAAAATCATCTAATCTAAGATCCCTGCAAACATCAAAATAGAGAAATTTGTTGATGCTTTCCAAACAAAATCTGGTTTCATCTGCTTATCAACATCCCACCACCTTCAACCTGCCACACTTATTCCTGCCTCTCCCCTCTCCCAGTTTTCTTGCAACCTCCCCACCCCCACCACCCCCTTTCCTCCCCCCCCCCCCCCCCCACACACACAGTCTGAAGGACCCCAGCTAGAAACATCACATATCCAGGTTCTCCAGAGATGTGTAAGTAGGAACTAAAGATGCTGGTTTAAACTGAAGATAGACACAAAACGCTGGAGTAACTCAGCGGGACACACAGCACCTCTGCAGAGAAGGAATGCGTGACATTTCAGCTCAAGACTCTTCTCCAGAGATGGTGCCTGACCCACGGAGTTACTCCAGCACTTCATTTCCTTTTTTTCAAAAAATACAAGTGGGGTTCATAAAAAGTATAGCTTTATTTATAAATAAATAATGCCGGTGAATGAGTCACAATTAGTAGGTAGTGTGCAGCAGAGAAGGCAAAGAGATTTGATAGCATGCTATAAATATTTAAAGAATGGCAATTATTTATGCATACAATGACATGGAAATTATTTGGACAGGTACATTTACAAGAAAGATTTAAAAGGTAGGGGCAAGTGGGACTAGGTTAGATGGACATTATATTTTTCTTTGAATGAGGCATTGTTAATTTAAATTTTTAATTGTAAATTAAAGTTTCTTTTTGCAAAGAAGTCCAGAAGGGGGGGGGGGGGGGGAGAGGAGTTGATGAAAATAAAAGGAGAATAAAAAAGAGTTGACACATTAATTGGCAGAAGAGATTAAATGGGCCAAAGAGCTTGGTTCCAAAATATGACCTTATCATTCATCATTCAGATGGAAATCTGATCTAGATTAAATCTTCTAGATGAAATCTTATAGTACTATAGTCCGTATATGTTAGATCCTCATGTTCATGTGATAGTAGGGGGAGAATCAGGCTGTTTGACCCATCAAGTCTGGTCCATCATGGCTGATCTATCTTTCCCTCTTAACCCCATTGACCTGTGGAAATCTTCCACTCTGAAATTAGAGCAATGCGTCATCCCCCTGTATAAAACTACAAGTTATCCAGATTGCAAACATTTATTTCGATTTCATGTATTCCTAATTCACATTTACCAAACAATGGAAATATTATAATCTAAAACACCTTACCTATTGCTAGAAATATATCATTGACGTTCATGGCAGTCTTTGCTGATGTCTCCATGAAGAGAAGGCCACAGTCTTCTGCATATGTTTGTGCTTCCTAAGGGAAAGAAAATGAAATGCATAAGTGCTTAGGCCATTCCAAATATCGGTCCTGCCAAATCTTTTACATTTTGCGCGCTTGGAAATTAAAAACACTCAACAATCTAAGATTAATTAAGAAAGATGGCTTATTACAATCAAGCCATCCACAATGTACAGATACATGATGAAGGAAATAACATGAATTATGTTTAGCACAAGATAAAGCCAGTAAGGTTTGTTTAATGATAAATAGAGCATCTCCAATGATGTAGATAGGAGTTCAGGACTGCTCTCTATTTGTGCCTGATAACAGCTGGGAACAAACTGTGCCTGAATCTGGAGGTGTGCATTTTCACACTTCTACACATTTAGCCTGATGGGAGAGGGGAGAAGAGGGAGTGGCCAGGGTGCGACTGGTCCTTGATGATGCTGCTGACCTTGCCGAGGTAGCGCGAGGTGTAAATGAAGTCAATGGAAGGGAGGTTGTTTGTGTGATGGACTGGGCTGCGTCCACAATTCTCTGCAATTTCTTGCGGTCTTGGATAGAGCTGTTCCCAAACCATGCTGTGATGTATCCCAATAAAATGCTTTCTACGGCGCATCTGTAAAAGTTGGTGACAGTTGTTGGGGAGCTTCTAAGGAAGCTT
The DNA here is from genome assembly GCA_963514005.1 of Raja brachyura. The sequence goes on along the minus strand of OY740787.1, from coordinate 92,825,841 downwards.
TCTAAGGAAGTAGTTGCGTTCTTCTCTAACTGGAGTATACACTCATCAAACTTCTACAGATCATATTTCTGTAACAAAAACCTTTATGACCAAGTAAGCTAATGGGGTGACTAGAGCGAGAATATATATTTGCACTAGATTTGAATCTATGATACCGTTCATCTGAAATCAGTATTAAACTCCTTCATCAGTCAATATTAGCAGCACCATACAGCTTAATGTAACTCTCTGCCTCATTCTCTTGCCATATTACCGCATTGGTTATGGTGTACAATTTTGGTCGCCCAATTATAGGAAGGATGTCAACAAAATAGAGAGGGTACAGAGGAGATTTACTAGAATGTTGCCTGGGTTTCAACAGCTAAGTTACAGAGATAGGTTGAATAAGTTAGGTCTTTATTCTCTGGAGCGCAGAAGGTTAAGGGGGGACTTGATAGAGGTCTTTAAAATGATGAGAGGGATAGACAGAGTTGATGTGGACAAACTTTTCCCTTTGAGAATAGGGAAGATTCAAACAAGAGGACATGACTTTAGAATTAAGGGACAGAACTTTATGGGTAACATGAGGGGGAACTTCTTCATTCAGAGAGTGGTAGTAGTGTGGAATGAGCTTCCAGTGGAAGTGGTGGCGGCAGATTCGTTGGTATAATTTAAAAATAAATTGGATAGGCATACGGATGAGAAGGGTATGGAGGGTTATGGTATGAGTGCAGGCAGGTGGGACTAAGGGAAAAAAGTTGTTCGGCACGGACTTGAAGGGCCGAGATGGCCTGTTTCCGTGCTGTAATTGTTATATTGTTATATGGTTATATGGTTATCCAAAGATAAGGTTTGAAGTGGCACTTTAAAAGGAACTACTCTGTTGTACTGTACTGTTTCACAATCCTAATTAAAAAGCATATTTATCCATTTATCCATGATAAATTGCATCAAAGTCATGGAAGGGGAAGGTGAAAGGGATGAACTGAGGGTGTGAAAAAATCAGGGACATTCTATGTAAAGGGCATGGCACAACAGCATGTTGTCTCATTACCTCATACTCCACCATTCGTTTATCTGCCAGATCAGCTTTATTGCCAGCCAACGCTATCACTATGTTAGGACTGGCTTGTCTCTGCAACTCCTTTACCCATGCTTTTGCTCTATCAAATGTTTCCTAAATAAAATCAAATAGAATTAATGCATTAACTTATTACTCAAATACAGTAACATGTGCAGCAAATTTGCATCTGGAATTTAGCTTCATTTTGGAAATATTATGGCAAATATAGAATACAAGAATTGGGCAATAACAAGTCAATATGCATCTAATGAATACAACTGAACAACAGAACATTAACAGGCGCTTTAACAAGATCCTAGTGCTTTCATTATTTGAATTCCTTCCCAAAGATGCCAGAAATTATGGAGGCAACCTACAGCTTTATTCTGAAATGCAAACACGCATTCTGAAAACACAGCTCTGTGATGAAAAGCTTTTTTGTTTGACCCAGTGTACAAGACATTCACTACAAACAACAGTCTGATACATATCGACCTTTTGTTAATTAAAAATAACTTTCAATTTAAATTTCCTCATGACTTGCTAAATACACCATCTAGTGGCTTGACTCAGGATCTATGGTACACTTGGATTCTTGACCATCACTCAGATATAAAAATAAACTAAATGAGAGAATAGTTTTTCCTTTGATCGGTGACCCACAGTAGACATTTTAAGAAGACATAACATTTCATAAGGACAAGATGCAGACTGGTCACTGCAACTGTTGACACAGTGTGACCTAGTACACAACTTACCAAACCACTAAATGCCCTGGTGAACAATACAGTGACATAAATTCCAATCCCATCAATTTTAATTTAATTAATCATTTGGAGTTAAAACAAACGTCTTAGTCATGATGAGGACAATAAAACTACTGAATTGTAAAAACTAATTTGGTTCACTAATATCCTTTGGAAAGATAATCTTACCTTTGCTGATGTGAGTGAAATGCTACTCCAAACCCACAGAAATTTGATTAACTCCACCCTATCCACTGAAATTACTCAACTGTACCATGTGAAAGTAGAAAAGGGATAAATATGGCCAGACGCAAAAAGCTGGAGTATCTCAGCGGGTCAGACACATCTCTGGAGAAAAGGAATAGGTGGCATTTCCTCAGAAGGGTCTCATCCCGAAACGTCATCCATTCCTTTTCTCCACAGATGCTATCTGACCAGCTGAGTTACTCCAGCTTTTTGTGTCTATCTTCAGTTTAAACCAGCATCTGCAGTTCCTTCCTACACATAAACGTGGACATATCGAGGGACTGAATTCACTCTGGTCTTCCTCACAAACCTTCAGAGATCTGCTGTCTAAACCGGAAGCACACATAAAATGCAATGGCCCATTGAATCCACCATCACAACAACCCTGTCTCACCAGCAGTCAGAATCTATAGAAGTTGATGGTGACCATGTGAGATTAACCTAGTTAACCTCAGCCTTTGCAAACTTACTTTTGAAGATGTACCTATCCATGACAGCAACAGCAGAAGCTGCTAAATTTTCAGAAGAAGGACGTAATGGCCACTATCATTTTACTAAGTGGGATAGACTCAATTAGAAACTAGACATCCACAAGACATTGCGGACCCTCACTAGCAACAACCGTATGCCACACCACAATAGGCCCAGCCTATTCCTCACACAACCACCACTATCAAGTTAAGGGATTAATCTTAGCTTCATGGGTATTGCTGAAGATCATGCCAGGAGAGGCATAAGTAGCACATAAAAATGGATTGCCGAACAAGTGACACTGTACAAAAGCATATGCATGCAAAACAATAGTCAAGATTAAAGTGATCACACAATAGCGCTGTAATGTCTTGTTGCGAATAATTGTGTACAATCAAGTAGTGAACAGGAGAAGGAAGGCCTCAATAATGAACCCATCGTCAAAGACAGTAAGCAAGGCAAGCAAGTGCTGGTGGCAAAATTGAGGCATTCATATCCACATTTAGCCAGAAGTGCTAAATGCATGATCCATCTCATCCTTTTTCTGAAATCTTATGCTTGGAGCCAATTTTCCATTACAGTACAGTTAAACACCGGCATGTACTCATCGATTTGGCCAGTTTCCCAAGGATGCCCTATTCACATTCAATTCCATTCTCTAATTTTAACTAGTGAAATATTGCTGAGATTTTGCACTTCAGAAGTGCCAGACAATGACCATTTACAACAAAAGCATGCTTAACCACCTACACTTCACATTCAATGGCATTGCCGCCACCAACTCTACAACATAATCCTGGGGGAGAGGGGTAGCAATAACCAGAAGTACAAGCTGACGTCCGCATAAATATTGTGGCTAGAAAGCAAATCAGGGGCCGGGTATCCCGTGGCAATTGACTACGCTCCTGATGCAAGATGTAAGATGGAACATGATGGAGTTGCACTCCGCCTGTCTGGATGAGTGTAGCTGCAACAATATTCGGGCAGCTTCACTTTGTGCAGGACAGAGCACCCTGTGTAATCGTGTCCTTTGCACTATCCTCAACATTCAGTTCCTCTACCAGCAGTGCACCATGCTGCAGGATGAGCAATCTACAAAATGAACGACTACTACTTCTAAACCAACAGTGTCTCAAACCAGCTCCCCTACCGTGAGGAAGAATAAGACACGGACAAGAGAACACTTGCATAATCTGCTCCAGCTCATTCCAAATAGATGTGTAGGAAGGAACTGCAGATGCTGCTTTAAATCAAAGATAGACACAAAAAGCTGGAGTAACTCAGCAGGTCAGACACCAACTTCTCAAATGCAATAAACAATGGCCAATAAATCTCAGCAAAATCCAAATCTTAGAAAGAAAATAAATCTGGCCTCCACCACATTACACAAATGATTTATGTCTACTTGGATTAATTAAATTGTTATTTGCAAGTTTGTCTGTGTTCTCTAGAGGAAGGAGAATTAAGTAGAAAGTAAGAAATATTTTTAAATAATTATGATTATCAGCTACAATTTTAAATGTGCTCTGCATCTTTGAAGAATACGTTTTATTATTTGATATTCTAAAATCTGAGAGGCTGGCTGTGCTCATTCCAGCTACCATTATGTATTAACTTACAATATTTACTGTTACCTGTTTTGTGATATCAAAAACCACTATGGCAGCTTGGGCTCCCCTGTAATACATTGGTGCTAAACTGTGGTAACGTTCCTGACCAGCAGTATCCCAAATCTCAAATTTCACCGTTGTGTCATCCAAACAAACGGACTGAGCAAGAAAGGCAGCTGCAAAATAAAAATATATAAAGTGCAATTAATTTTATACAGTCAAATTAACAATTCTACAACTTGTTTATTCCTCTCAGACATTGTATTTTGTTTTTTCCTCAATTCTGTTGTGGATGTTAATCCAATTACTGATGTACAGTACAGCATCACAAAGCTCTGCATCGGAATCCAGTGGATTTACGCAGCAGCTGAAACAAAAGTAGGTTCCCTCTAGTTTCTCTCTCCCCTGACTCTCAGTCTGAAGAAGGGTCTCCAATTCCTTTTCTCCAGAGATGCTGCCTGACCCACTGAGTTGCTCCAGTATTTTGAGTCTATCCTCTGTGTGTTTTAAGATTGCTTTGAATCTGGGCCATGGGGGAAGGTACTCAATTGGAGTAAAGGTACAACGTTATTAGGCAGTATCTAGGGAGAATAAATTGGGAGCAGTTGTTACTGGACAAGCCCTGTCATGTGAGGATCGTTTAAAGGTCAATTGATCATAATTCAGGATCTGTATTTTCCAGTAAGGAGAAGGGATAAGGATGTCAAGGTAAGGGAACCTTGAATAACCAAAGTTTGTAAATTTGGTCAAAAAATAGGAAATGTATGTAAGATTTAAGAAAATGAAATCATACAGTGTCTCTGAGGAATACAAGCCAAGTGGGAAGGAACTCAAGCAGGCTATTAGAAGGGCATGAACGGCTTTGACGAGTGGGATTAAAGAAAATTCCAATGCTTTTCATACCTTATTTAAAAACAAAAGGGTTAGAATGGCGAAGATAGGACCGCTCAAGGATAAAGGGGAACCGAAGGATAAAGGGGAACATTTGTGTTTGGATTCAGAAAAAAGATGAGGTACTAAACAAATGTTTTCATCTGCATTCACCAAGGAGAAGGAGACCAAGTTTGTAGAAGGGTCTTAACCCGAAACGTCACCCATTCCTTTGCTCCAGAGATGCTGCCTGTCCTGCTGAGTTACTCCAGCATTTTGTGTCTACCCCAGAAGAACATGGGGATCAGAGGAGAGAATAGAGAATGCATGGTGAATTCGACACCACCCATAGTCAGGATCAAACCCGCATCTCTGCCCTGTAAGGCAGCAACTCTACCACTGTGCCGCACACCATGGTGATGGAAGATTGTTTTGCAGATTGGAGGCCTTTTCCTAATGATGCATGAAAGGACTAGTGTCTATACCATTGCTGTTTGTCATCAATATCAATGATTTGTATGACAATATACAAGACATAATTAGTAATTTTACAGATGACACTAAAATAGGTGGTATTGCATATAGTGAAGACGGTTATCAAGAATTAAAGCAGGATCTCGATCAGCTGAGCAAGTGGGCCGAGGAATAATTCATGGAGTTTAATACAGATAAATGTGAGGTGCTGTGTTAGGCGCTTCCCCCCCCCCCCCCCGTGAATGCTATGTACTTACCTTTTCTGTTTCTCTCCTGAGTGCAGGCCCCGTGGCTGGGAGTCAGGAATCAAGGGGTTAAGAGCTCCTGTACCCGATTGGCCAAGCTGCGTCAGGTGACCGGTGACTCATTGAAAGCTTAAATAGCAGGAGATCCCAGAATTCTCTCACTTCTTAGCCAACCCTGACAAGTGAACAGGCTGCCGGTTTGAGCTGCAGGAGGCCTGGCCGCGTGGCATAGAACTTTGTGTATTGTTACCTATATTTGTCATTTAATGTTGTATTGGGACGGATAAGGGCTGACCTGAGGGTTTTCGTGTATTTTGTTGCAGGGTTATCTCTATTTAGGCAGGATTAGAGACTCCAGTTCGACGGTCCATTGCGAGGCTGGCTGGAGCACTGTTATATTTATTTGTTAGTCAATTCTTGTCCCTGACTGTTGTTTAAATCAGGTTTGGGTTTTTGTCTTCTTTTAACAAAATTAAAGACTATTTTCTTAAACTTGAACCTGGTTTTTGATTATGTTACGTGACTCTGAGGTATCTGCCTTCGGGAGTCATAACAAAATGGGGGCTCGTCCTAAGCTTTGAGGACCTTAGACAGTTTTGGGGTTTTTTTGGTAGGCAGGAGATCTGAGGAAGTCTGTGTTGTGAGGGGATTTTTTTCTCTCTTCCATTTGAGGTAACATTTGTGCCCAGGGTTTGGCTGGTGGTTTGGTCCTGACATTTAATATGGAGTTTAAAGTGGAGGACTTTACTGAGGCTCCTAGTCGGGAGTTGTTCGACAAATGTACGAAGGAGCAGTTGTTAGTGCTGGCAGAGAGCTATAAGGTGCCTATTGATAAGCATTCGAAGAAAGAGGCTATAAAGTCGGTGTTATGGTCTGCGTTGAAGAGGAGTGAGGTATTGCCCGCTGAGGCAGACAGTCCTCTAGCTTCTACACAGCCTGGTCAGGAAATGGGGGGCCTCATTCGATTGAGGGAGTTAGAGCTTGAAATGAAAAAGGAGAAGCTGGCAATGAAAAAGGAGGAGAGGGCGTTAAGAGAGAAAGAGCTCATGCTCCAATTAGAGCTTGAAATGAAAAAGGAGGAGAGGGCCTTAAGAGAGAAAGAGCTTGAGATTAAACACCTCGAGATACGGGAGAAGGAATTGAATGCCTCCCAAGTTTCTTCTGGGGAAAGGGAGTTTGATATGAGCAAGAACATCCGCCTGGTTCCCCCATTTAATGAGAAGGATGTGGACAAGTATTTTGCAGTGTTTGAACGGGTGGCTTCGTCCTTGAAGTGGCCTAGGGACATGTGGTCCTTGCTCTTGCAGTGTGTCCTTGTGGGTAAAGCACAGGAGGAGTGCTCCACTTTACCTCTTGACAACAGTCGGGATTATGAGTGTGTGAAGTCTACGGTATTAAGGGCTTATGAATTAGTTCCAGAGGCGTACCGGCAGAAGTCCCAGTGCTTTAGGAAGTTTGATAGTCAGACTTATGTGGAGTTTGCTTGGGAGAAGGAGGCACTTTTTGACAGGTGGTGCGCTTCTCAAGGAGTGAAGGATTTTAAGCTGCTGTGGGCCTTGATGATTATGGAAGACTTTAAGAACTGTCTCCCTGAGAGTGTTGCTACTTACCTTAATGAGCAGAAGGTGACGGAGGTGTCTAAGGCCGCGGTGTTAGCAGATGAGTATGTATTGACTCATAAAACTGAGTTTGTTGGGCGATCCTATAGTTTTGGTGCGCGGCCGGTTAATCGTGGTGGTGTTGCCGGTGGCAGTGTCAAAGCTGTTTCTGTGCCTGCAAGTGTCAGCACAGTGATACAGGGGGAGGTCCGAGCTGATAAGGTTGACGGAGATCTCAGGACTAAGGAAGGTCCTGTGTGCTAATATTGTAAAGGGAGCGGGCACAACTTAAAGTCGTGTCCCGTCCTGCACAAGAAAAATACAAAGCCTGTGGTTTTGGTGGGTACACAAAAAGCACCTGTGGTTCCTGGGATACCTGCGTCTGATGAGCGTAGTAATTATTCTGCGTTCATCACGAAAGGTTTTGTTTCTCTAGAGGATGGGGGTCATAGAGTTCCAGTATCCATCTTGCGTGATACTGGTGCTACTCAGTCCTTTATATTGGATAGTGTACTGCCGTTTTCTGGGGAGTCATCGGTTGGGTCCAGTGTCCCTGTGGTAGGATTTGGGTTGGAGGACGTGGTAGTGCCTTTGCATACCGTGAGTCTCGAGTCCGAGCTGGTTTCAGGCCGGTTAATTGTTGGGTTATGGCCGTGTTTTCTCGTTGCGGGAGTTTCTGTGATTTTGGGGAATGACTTGGCAGGAGGTAACGTTTTCATTACTCCTGAGTTGACGGCAGTTCCAGTGGTGCAGAATCCTGATAGATTGGCTATGCAGCATCTGACGGTCTTCACAGCTTGTGCTGTCACGAGGGCTATGGCTAAGAACCAGGCAAAGTTTGAAGATGTAGTGGACCTGAGTGAGAGCATTTTTGGGGATCAGGATGATGGATCCTGTGTTGTGAAGGGTGTTTCTACATCTCAAGGTGGGGTCTTGTCTGAAAATGTGCCGGTGTCGCTGTCACGTGACCGGCTGGTTGAGGAGCAAAAGAGTGATCCAGGTTTATCGGATCAGTTCGACTGTGCGGTGCCTGAGGGGGATATGGATTCCACAGCAAAGGGGTATTTTCTGAGGAATGGCTTACTGATGCGAAAGTGGGCTCCCTTGGATATGTCAGGGCATGATGATTGGAGCGTGGTTGATCAGATTGTGATACCTCGTCGGTTTAGGGACGAGATACTCAGTTTGGCTCATGATGGACCTCTGGGTGGACATTTGGGGCTCAATAAGACGTTTGACCGTATCTTACGGAATTTTTCTTGGCCAGGGTTGATAAAGGACGGGAAGCAGCACTGCAGGTGTTGTCACATTTGCCAGGTGGCAGGAAAGCCGAACCAATCAATTGTTCCTGCGCCTTTATATCCAATCCCTGTGGTCGGGGAGCCGTTTGAACGGATTCTAGTTGATTGTGTGGGTCCTCTACCTCGGACAAGTGTGGGCAACAAGTTTTTATTGACAATTATGTGTGCGTCTACCCGCTTTCCGGAGGTGGTCCCTTTGCGTAACATTTGCCTGCCATTGTGAAGTCTCTCACTAGGTTTTTTTCGTTGTTTGATTTGCCCAAGGTTGTGCAGAGTGACCAAGGTTCCAACTTCATGTCAAAGGTTTTTGGTCAGGTAATGAAGTTGTTGGATATTGAGCATTGTTACTCCAGTGTGTATCATCCTGAGAGCCAGGGAGCTCTCGAGCACTTTCACCAGACTTTGAAATCTATGTTGAGGACTTGAGCATTGGCCAGGGTGCCTTCTTCACTACCTTATTCACCAGTGTCATTTCTATCCACAGATGCTGCCTGAGCTGCTAAATACTCCAGCAGTTTGTTTTGTGTTTTAGATCAAGCGACATCTGTGCAGAGTTAATGTTACAGCTGGATGACCTTACACTGGAAATGACTAATTATGACAAATTTAGGAAAAGCTGCATAAATTGCTGAATTCAATTGAGTCTTGAGGCCTCTACCTTGCTTGGATGAAGGATGGGGCAATATTCTTCAAGCTTACATTTGGGCTCTGTTGGAACACATAGCTCAAACTACTGGTAATTAAAGTAGTGATACGTAACTGAAGCAAGTGTGTAAAGGAGGTGCTATGCAAAGCAGTCACCCAATCTGCATTTGAAATGTACAAAGTACAGGAGAGGATATCTTGTATGCTGAATACAATACACTAGATTGGAGGAAGTGCAAGTGAGTGGCTGGATCTATTCATCTAAATTATGGAACTGAATCAATTTCCTGCTCCATGAGAGATTTGGGAAGATGGGCGAGGGTGAAGAGACCAGTGGAAATGATCATTAACTGTGAATATTTCAGTCAGGGAGCTTATGATTTACTTATAGAATCATACTTGGCTTCAATGCAAACTTCACAAAATATGACCAGTCGAAAAAATGTCCCCGCATTGCAGATTTTACAGTAGCCAAGAACATTGTCAAATGCCTGATTGCAGTTGCCTGCCAGTGCCACTGAATTCATCCCAGGTCCAGTCCACCAGGAAAACCTCTGGACAATAAACTAACCATATTATAAAAATATCATTTTAGAACAATAAAACTTGCTGTGGCACAACGCGGATGAAATAGCTACAACATACATCAAATAATGTGTTATTCAAAAACTCACCACCGATCGTTGTCTCTTGGAATTCGTCAAACTGGCCTTTGACAAAACGCAGAACTAAACTTGATTTACCCACTGCCATATCGCCCAGTAGAACCAGCTTGAACTGGCAGATCTTTGTCTGGCCGAGGCCATTTGGTCTGGAGGCTCCTCTGTTTGCCATCATCCCTTATGTTTGTAATTTCCTCTTCCAGTTTCAGTGAGATTGCCACTGTTCAGTCATGCGAGAAGAAAACTGTTGTTCAGTGACTACTTCACAACTGTTAAAGTAGAAAATTCAAGATTCAAATACATCAAATAGTTACAATGAAACTCATGTTATACAGACAAAGGGTAGGGTAATATTCAACGACAACAACATTAATGAAATATCCTTCTCAGGACCACAATTACATAGAAACATAGAAACATAGAAAATAGGTGCAGGAGTAGGCCATTCGGCCCTTCGAGCCTGCACCGCCATTCAATGTGATCATGGCTGATCATCCAACTCAGTATCCCGTACCTGCCTTCTCTCCATACCCCCTGATCCCTTTAGCCACAAGTGCCACATCTAACGCCCTCTTAAATATAGCCAATGAACTGGCCTCAACTACCTTCTGTGGCAAGACTGTCCTTCTCAGGAGCACAATTAGTATCAATGTGATTTTTTTTTTAAAACATCACAACAATGTTAAAGCTGTTTCAGAAATCCAGCATCTTGATCAGTTTTAATTCTGGATAAAAGTGCAACTTTCTGGCATCGTTGAAAATTATTGAGTTAAGAAGTTACTACTGTAATATAGTTACTCTCTTATTTAATAAGTAGCAACAGTTTAATGATTAAACAAAAAAAATTACAATAATACTTACTTTCCTTAAAATTGTTAATTCACACTTGAAATCATTCTATAGACTAAGATTATTCAAACCTTGAATATATGACCCTAATGCAATTTTTCAGAATATAATAAATCATAGCTGAACCAAAGAATACATTCTTGATAAAGTTTGGCAAATTAATACATGCCAATTTAGTTGGTAAACTAATCACCACGTCTCAAAAATAGAATAGAATGTACAAGAAAATTGTAAGCACGTTATTTCCATGTGATTCAATTAATTTAAATCAAAAATGGAACAAGAAGTTACTCAGCATCAAATGCATCCAATACAAAAGTTATTCAAAATACACAAGCATTCTTAGAGTTTGCTATGGCAACTGTTTTGTCCAAAGTGGCAAGAAATTGTAGAGAGATTTGAATGCAGCCCAGTCTTCATGCAAACCTGCACTTTCTCTGCAGCTACAACATTCTGCACTGTTTATTTTCTCAATTGCACGACCTGATGTACTCGCCTATGGTATGATTTACCAGTATAGCGTGCAAAACAAAACTTTCCACTGTATCTCAGAGCACGTGACAATAATAATAAACCAAACCAAGCATTTACAACTTAAATTAGCAGGTCTCAACCCAAAACGTCACCCAAAACTTGTCTCCAGTGATGCTGCCTGTCCCGCTGAGTTACTCCAGCATTTTGTGTCTACATTGATATGTACCATATTCCATCATATGTTACACCTATAGCAATAGTTAGCTAGCAAATTCAGAGCATGCCTATGACCTCCAAAAAACAAATAGATGGTAGTGAACCATCGACAACTGGTACAAATGTGTTTTGGAATCTCCATTTGGTTCAACTTCAGATCTGGAATTCATACTATAAAACAAGATCAAATCATAAAAAAAATCCTGAAAACAATGTTGCATTTAAATACAAATTCTTGAACATTTTATATTGTTTCAAAATGCTAATTTATCTAAAATGGTTAAGTGATCTTAATGTATATTATCATAGATCTCAACGTCAAAGCTTGCTTTCCTCAATGTGTTTACAGAGGGTCAAAGGCATTAATTTATTCATGGTTAAACATTGCAAATACATGGGCAATGCTTATATTCAAACCTGATCAAGATATATGGATTCCTAGATACCAAACTCACTTATTGCAGGAAAACGCATTAAAAAATGTAACTAAAAGAAACTCAGCGGGTGAAGCAGCATCTATGGAGCGAAGGAATAGGTGATGTTTCAGGTTGAGATCCTTCTTCAGACTGATGTGCGGGAAAAAGAAAGGAAGAGGCGGAGATAGTAGGCTGTGGGAGAGCTGGGAAGGGGAGGGGAAGGAGGGAGAAAGCAAGGACTACCTGAAATTGGAGAAGTCAATGTTCATACCGCTGGGGTGTAATCTACCCAAGCAAAATATAAGGTGCTGCTCCTCCAATTTGCGGTGGGACTCACTCTGGCCATGGAGGAGGCCCAGGACAGAAAGGTCAGATTCGGAACGGGAGGAGGAGTTGAGGAGCTGAGCCACCGGGTGATCAGGTTGGTTAATGCGAACTGAGCGTAGGTGTTGGGCGGAGCGATCGCCAAGCCTGCACTTGATCTCAATGATGTAGAGCAGTTGACACCTGGAACAGCGGATGCAATAGATGACGTCCTGGAGTGATTGCTTGGGTCCTTGGATGGAGTCGAGGGGGGAGGTAAAGCGACAAGTGTAGCATTTCCTGCAGTTGCAAGGGAAAGTACCTGGGGAGGGGATGGTTTGGGTGGGAAGGGACAAGTTGACCAGGGAGTTTCGGAGGGAACGGTCTCTGCAGAAAGCAGAAAGGGGTGGAGATGGAAAGATGTGGCCAGTAGTGGGATCCCATTGGAGGTGGCAAAAATGTCGGAGGATTATATGTTGTATGTGATGGCTGATGTGGTGGAAGGCGAGGACATGGGGGACTCTGTCCTTGTTGCGAATGGGGGGAGAGGGAGTAAGAGCGGAGCTGCAGGATATCGAGGAGACCCTAGTGAGAGCCTCATCTATAATGGAAGAGGGGAACCCTTATTTCCTAAAGAATGAGGACACGTCCGATTGAGTCTTTACATAAAGCAGGGTGGAAAGAAGTGTCGTCAAGATATCTATGGGAGTCAGTAGGTTTGTAGTAGATGTCGGTCAATAGTCTGCTTCCTGTGATGGAGACGGTGAGATCTAGAAACGGTATGGAGATGTCGGAGATGGTCCAAGTGAATTTGAGTGGATTGTCACCTTGTCGTGGTGGAGAAGCTTGTGTGGTCCTGAGATCCTGAGAGCGAAGCCGTCTGGAGCTATGCTCCTGGTAGGGTCACCCATGGTGGTAAAGTCGAGGAGGAGGTCTCTGACAAAGAACAATCCAACCAAGACCTCAACGGTGGAACAGGCAGAGGATGATGGTTGACTTTAGTGGAGCGTCACAACTTTGGGAAGGCGGATGAAGGTTGCAGCAAAAAAGGGTCTCCGGTCGTCATGGATTCCATGTCACTGGATTCTGACCCAGATTTTTCAAGGTCCGTGGGGTGGCTGTCTGTGCACCAGTGACCCCACATAAAACAAAGTCACGCACAGGTGTCCTCAATGAGACGACAGTCATACTCGTTTCGAGTGACCGCCAATGATGATGATGACTATGATGAATTTGAGCACAGGATGGAAATTAGTGGTGAAGTTGATGAAGCCAGTGAGTTCTGTATGGGTGCAGGAGGTAGCACCAATGTAGTCATCAATGTAGCGGAGGTAGAGTTCGGGGATAGGGCCAGTGTACACCTGGAACAGGGATTGTTCGACGTACCGTACAAAGAGGCAGGCATAGCTAGGGCCCACGCGAGAGCCCATAGCTATGCCTTGGATTTGGAGGAAGTGGAAAGAGTCGAAGGAGAAGTTGTTGAGGGTAAGGACCAGCTCTGCTAGGCGGAGGAGAGTATTGGTAGACGGAAATTGGCTGGTTCTGTGGTCAAGGAAGAAACAGAGGGCTTTAAGACTCTCCTGGTGGGGGATGGTTGTAGAGTGACTGGACATCCATAGTAAAGATGAGGGAGTTGGGGCCTGGAAAACAGAAGTCATTGAGGAGGCGAAGAGCATTTGAGTTGTCTTGGACATAGGTAGGGTGGGATTGGACCAGGGGGAATATGATGGAGTAATCTGTTTGTGGATATTGGGGAGAAGATAAAATCGGGCCATGCGGGGTTAGGGAACGATAAGGTTGGAGGCTTTAGAGGAAGTTAGAGGCTTAAGGTTGGAGGCTTCAGAAATGGTGCTTGTGATTAAGGCTTGGTGCTCATCTATGGGGTCATGGTCCAAGGGTAAGTAGGAGTAGATGTCTGAGAGGTGTCGCCTGGCATCAGTCCAGTTGAGGTCAGCGTGCCAGACTACCAATGTAGGTATGTTACAAAACGTACCTTCAACGGCGCTGCAGTTCTGTCACTGGCCGTGTGCGCGACTTTGACGCCTTGGGGGGGGGGCCTGTGTTAAAATGCGGATGTGAGCTTTTAACACAGTCTGAAGAAGGGTCTCGTCTCGACCCGAAACGTCGCCTTTCTCCTTCGCTCCTTAGATGCTGCTGCACCCGCTGAGTTTCTCCAGCTTTTTGTGTAACCCTCGATTCTCCAGCATCTGCAGTTCCTTCTTTAACACTAAGATTGTACCATATTTGTTTCAGAATGCTTCAATCTATAATAACTGAAAATCCCTTTCAGTTCTCTTAATTTTTAAGAAAGTTATGGGCTTTTGACTGTCCTCGATCACAACTTTTGTGTTGTCAATATAAAAGCAATAGGGAACAAGATGCTAATTTCCAAGTATGAAAATGGCCATAACTTTTTTAATACTGAAGATATGAAAGTAAATTAGGTGTCAAATTAAACTTCTTTTTATGCTTTATCTGATGGGATAAATTGCAGACTTGATTTTTAAAATCTCAAAATTTTGTAACATTGCTAACCAATGCACCTCGTTTGTTGGAGGATGTGATTGCAGGGTTTGCTGCAGAGTGAGCGGAGGGCTGTACGTTCAGGGGGTAGAGGTTAGAGTGAGTAAGAGGAGTGGAAAATTTGAGACAGTTGATGTCCCGCCGGCAGTTGGAAATGAAAAGGTCTAAAGAAGGTAGAGGGCCATCCGGGGGAGTTGGAAATGAAAAGGTCTAATTTCAAAGTAATTCTCCAGTTTCCAGAATCTATAAATAGCGTTCCCTAATTCATAAAAGATTGACACAAAATGCTGGAGTAAAATGCGGGACAGGTAACAACTCTGAATAGAAGGTATGAGTGACGTTTCGGATCGAGACATTTCTTCAGACATTTAGTGTCTATCTTCGGTGTAAACCAGCATCTGAAGTTTCTTCCTACACATCCCTAATTCATAACCTGCACTACAATCCAATTAGCATTAGGGAAACATGTTAAAGCATAACATGAACTTTGGATGGGCAAATTTCATTGTCGGGCATGAATCTACATCCAACATTGAACTAACTCATTCCACCGTACATAACAAAAATGCATGATACGCCATTTCACACCTAGCTGAAGCTGAAGCATTCAGTGTGCTGGTACAGTTCAAAACTTTAGAAGAGCATGCAAGTCAAACAACAAACAAGAACAGACAGAACCCAGGACGCTGTTCAAACTTCAAGTAAAATATTGCGTCATTTTTAGAATATTTTACATGAAACATCATCTCAGGATTTTTGATGTAACAAATCCAATTTGTTGCCTCCACCCTTCACACCAAAAATGTTTCCCCCCTCATAGTGGCTCACAAAGCAAAAACAAGTGATATTTGTGTGCAATAAAGTAATATATATAACCTATAATATACGATCAGAAAATAAACAAGGGAAGAATCAAGGAAAGGGTGATTTAGGTGATCAAATCAGTTTCCAAACAAGAAAAAAATGAAATAAGTGGGGGGGGGGGGGGGGGGGGGGGGGAATAGGAAAGAGGAGGGGAAAATAACCTAATTTCAAATTGACTAATAATTCACAAATTGCAGGAAAATCCTTTTCCAAATTTACTGGCCATCATTATTTATCATACTAATTAAAATAGTATTAGTGTTTTCTAATGACGACAATTTATAGAATCTAGTTTAATGAAGATTAAGATAAGTAGGGATAGGACATGGACAGTCATTATTGGGCCAATAAGGAATGTTGTTGATCAGACACACTGTGGGGTTCCATCCACTATTTCCTAAAATTGGCATACAAGTGGATACCGTGATAAAAAGGCATATGGCATGCTTGCCTTCATAGGTAAGGACATAGAATAAAAGTTGGGAGATTACATTGCAACTTTACAAAACATTGGATAGACTGCATTTCAAATATTATGTGCAGTTCTGATTGCCATGTTACAGGAAGCAAGTAATGTGTTGCAGAGAATGTCAAGGAGATCACCAGCATGTTGCCTGAATTGGAGGGTTTTTGTTATGGGTTGGGACTTGTTTTTCCTGCGGCGTGTCCATGATAGAGGTTTACGAAATTATAAGAGGCACAGATAGGGCAGTTACAATCCCCCCCCCCCCCCCCACAGTAGGGGTATCATAAAGAAGAGGACATAGGTTGAAGGTGAGTGGAAAGAGTTTTAAAGGGGATTTGAGGAACTTTTTTTTTAAAACATAGCAGTAGATATCCAAAACTCATTGTCAAAGGTGATGGTGAAATCAGATAAAGTCAATAGGTTTAAGATGAGCAAAAAGATTGACATGGATATGGGCCCATGTCTATCTGTATAACTCCATGATTATATATAATCATAAATATGAAAACACACAATTTAAAGCAACGATTAAGTGCCAACCTCAGTCATTCATAAGCAGGGGCTGATTATTATTATTTTTATTGTTGTCAATAATCATTTTTAATTCTTTAAAAAACTTCATACAAGAGGTGCATCAATGTCCTGCCATTATAATCATATTACACCATTGGCACATTCCACAAACGAGTGACATTAGTGAAAGCTCTACAATTAGCACTTTGAAAGTCAATTGCAGCATCTTTTACGGGCCTGCCGCACTTGCCGATTTTGCCGGCGTCATATCAGTGTCGCCAAAAGATTTTGAACATTTCAAAATACGCGGCGACAAAAATAATGTTGCAACACTTGAAAAAACACCGCGCGTCACACGTCATCACGCCGCGTCACCGCCGCATCATACGGCGTATTTTTCGGTAACCTGATACGTCAGGCAGTCGCCGAAAAAATCGCCAAGTGGGACAGGCCCTTTAGGCAAAATGAATTAAAACGTATTATAATTGTCAATTTGTGACCAGTACAGTTTTATTGGTGGAAATGTTATAACATTTCCAGATGGGCCGGGGCTTTGTTTAACTGATATTCAGTGAAAATATTAAAAAGTATCCTCTAATCAAGCTGCTGGCTAATTTAAACATTAACAAAGAATATTGTTTTATTCAGCACTTTCAGGGACATAATTTCAGTTTAGGTATGAAATTAATTGATAGACACATAGAAAATTGGGGCAGGAGTAAGCCATTCGGCCCTTCGAGCCAGCACCGCTGTCAAGTCAAACTGGAATGAAAGGGCAGGTGCAGAGATTAGCTAAATTGAAATCACAAGACAGTGATTAAAGTGGGCGGAACCCCAGCCTGTCTGGCTCTGCCCGGGCTTTTTTAAAGGGGCACACAGCACCAGAAGCCAGGGATAGCTAGAAGAGGCAAGCAGGACTGATTTTCTACAGACCCGATTGGCAGCCGGTTTTTCACCTGATAAAGACTAAACAACTGCTAAAGGCTAAACCACTGAAAAGTCTAAAACTGCCAAAATAAAAGGTGGAAAAGAAGTGTTTGGTCTGAGTGAATCCAGTTCATCATTTCGGGGTAGATAAATCAAATCCCTTTCAAGCGGGGAAACTGCAAAACATTAAAAGACTTGACAGTGAAAAACCGTCGCAGGGCCAGGAGATCTGGAAACCTGGAAAAGAGACAGTTAAGTCAGGATAAAACATGGCTGATGAAGTTACTGGAAAGTCAGCTGAGCAGCTCAAGCTCAGTAGGACAACAGCAAAACGGGCATTCTCTCGTCTTGTTAACAGCATCATTAGGAACCATAAAGAAATGCCCCAAGAGGAGCTCAGGAACAATTTCAACAAACTCATGCAGGAGGCCGACAAAGTCATGGAAGCCAATGACGATGTGGAGACTGGACTCATTGCAGAGCTGGAGGCGGAGCTGGACGCAGGTGAGGAAACTGTGTTAACTGAACAGCAAAAAGCCGACCTGGCAAAGACTGCAAAGGAGTGTGAGTCAAAACTAAAAGAGGTCAAAGGGCTCATCCAGGACACTCTATGGGCAAACTTTGGGAATGTTGAATTATCCACCTCACTACAGACAGCAGATGGTGCATGTGAACTTGCTGCTGCCACCGCACCATCAAATAGCAACCAAGAAGCATACGAATTCATGCTTAACCACCTGCAGAAACTGGTAGAGACTGCAAAGGAGACGTACAGTCGGTGGAAACGTTGGGTCCCTCTGGATGAGCAAGAGAGCTTCCAGAAACGCCTGAGGACACTTGAGCTTCTTGTCCCCAAGCTGGTTTCCAGGAAGGCTGACTTCATACAGGCAAGAATAAAGAAGGACGCTGAAGGATTAGCACAAGCGGTGAATGCTTTCAATTATCCTTCACCAGTCATCAGACTGAGACCCACGGCCCTTCCTAAGTTTACTGGAAACAAGCGTGACTTTTATAGATGGAGGAAGGATTGGGAAGCACTGCAAAAGCAAGGTGAACCCACTGGGTCAAAGGAGGTGAAGAAAGTTCAATTGCTGGACAGCCTGGAGGACAAAATTACAAGAGACCTCCGCCTCACAAGTTATAACACAGCAGATGATATCTTTCGTGTCCTAGAGAACCGGTTTGGAAATCAAACAGCTATTGCTATTGAGATAGTGGAGGAACTTCACTAAAAAAGTGTCATGGTCATGTTGATTTGCCGAAGTAGAACACCTCCTTCGACCCTCCTCGAATATGTAGAGAACCTCCTACGAATATGTTGAAGACCTCCTTCGACTATGTAGAAGACCTCCTACGATCTCCCTCTACCTCCTTCGACTATGTTGAAGACTAGATTCGACTAGCTTCGGGAAAATTGGACACAGAATAGTGGAGAGTGAAGACGACCTCCTTCAACTATGTTGAAGACTATCTACGACTACCTTCGACTACCTTTGATTACCTTCGACTACCTTCAATTACCTACGAATAGCATTACGACCTACCTCGACTAAACCTACGAGTAAAAAAAAATGGATCTTTTCCATGGCGACCTTTCTTTACTCGCGGGCATTTTTCAGCATGCTAAAAAAAACACCGCGACCTAACTGAGATCTCGCGTACGCAGGGACTACTCTCGAGCATGAAGGAGAGTTGCAAAGACCTCTTAGGACCTCGTGTCAACCATGCTGAGAGTATGAGTTGAGGGCAAACTCTTCTCAACTCGCCAATTAGGTCCCCGCAGTGGGACAGGCCCTTTAGAGTATTGTGTTCAGTTCTGTCCAATGTTATAGGAAAGATATTGCCGAGCTTGAAAGGGTTCAGAGAAGATTTACAAGGATTTTGCCAGGTCTAGGGAGTCAGAGCGAGAGAGAGAGTTTGAGTAAGCTTTGTCTCTTTTCCTTGGAGCGCAGGAGGATGCAGGGTGATCTTATAGAGATGTATAAAGTCACGATCAGGTAGATGCACAGAATCTCTTGCCCAGAGTAGGGGAATCGAGGACCAGAGGACATAGGTTCAAGCTGAAGGGGAAAAGATTTAATAGGAATCTGAGGGGTACCTTTTTCACACAAAGGGTGGTGGGCGTACGGAACAAGCTGCCAGAGGAGGAAGTTGAGGCTGGGACTATCCCAACATTTAAGAAATAGTTAGACAGGTACATGGATAGGACAGGTTTAGTGGGATATGGATCAAGCACAGGCAGGTGGGACTAGTGAGGCTGGGACATGTTGGCCGGTGTGGGCCGAAGAGCCTGTTTCAACACTATCACTCTATGACTCTATGACTCTAAAAGGTAGTTTAACGTTCCAGAACTTCAATTGGCTTGGCCTAGAGTTGCAGGAAGCCGAGAACGTCCAATGTTATCCAAACATTGTCAAACTTTGAGAACTGAGTTTCACTCACCCCTATGCAACTGGATCCTCGACTTCAACAGCACACCACAATCAATGCAAAATGGCAACAACACTTCCTCCTTGATAACCATTAGGACAGGAGCACCTTATTCCCCTGCTCTAGTCACTGCATACCCACAACTGTGCAGCTGGACAGAGTTCCAATGCCATCTTAAAATTTCTTGATAATACAAATAATACAAAAATACAAATAATACGAATATAGGGAAGGACAAGTCAGAGTATAGGAAGGAGAATGAAAATTTGATTAAATGTGCCAGAAAAACTAGTTTACACTCATTGACAGCAAGACCAAGGACCTGATTGTTGACTTTAAAAGGGGAAAACCCAAGGTTCCATGAACCTGTCTTCACCAAGTGTTGGTAGAGGAGAGAATCCATAACTTCAGGTTTTTGGTAGTTCATACCTGAGAAGATTGTCCTGGGCCCAGCAAATTGTGACAAAACTAAAGAAAGCCCATCAACGCTGCTATTTCCCGAGAAGATTAAGGAGAATTGGTATGTCAACAAATACTTTGTGGAACTTTTACAGGTATATGTCAGAGAGCATATTGACGAGTTGCAACATGGCCTGGTTCATTAACCACACACCCAGGAACCAAGGAGTGGCAGATGCTACTCGGTTAATCACAGGTACTGACTTCCCCACCAAAAAGATCTAGAGGAGGTGCTGCCTCAAAAAGGTAGCCTTATCAAAGACCCACATCACCTTGGCCATGTTCTCATTTCACTCCTTTGCATCCGGCATCTGAAAACTGTGGCCACCAGGTTCAAGAATAGTTTCTTTCCAACAACTATCTGGCTGTTGAACACCACACAACATTTACTACTATGAACTTCTATGGACTGTCTGGTTCTATGAACTGTGAGGAGGATGCTATGAGAGTGAATGTGAGGAGGATACTATGAGACTGAACTGTGAGGAGGACGCTATGAGAATGCAGGGTAACTTGGGCAGGTTGGGCGAGTGGGCAAATGCAGTTTAATGTGGATAAATGTGAGGTTATCCACTTTGCTAGCAAAAACAGGAACTCAGATTATTATATAATTTATATATAATTTGTATTTTGTATATAATTTATAATCCTTATGTGGTTTACTAAGCTTTTATATGTATTTTATGGTGTTTTTAAATGCAATATATTCTATGTAATGCCGTCTTTTATCTGGACCTTGCGACTGAATTTTTTTTTTTAAGTTTATTTATTATCTAAATGGTGTAAAGTTGGGAAAAGGGGAAGTTCAACGGGATCTGGGGATCCTTGTTCATCAGTCAATGAACGTAAGCATGCAGGTACAGCAGGCAGTGAAGAAAGCGAATAGCATGTTGGCCATCATAACAAGAGGAGTTGAGTATAGGAGCAAAGAGGTCCTTCTGCAGTTGTACAGGGCCCTAGTGAGACCACACCTGGAGTATTGTGTGCAGTTTTGATCCCCTAATTTGAGGAAGGACATTCTTGCTATTGAGGGAGTGCAGCGTAGGTTCACAAGGTTAATTCCCGGGACGGCGGGACTGTCATATGTTGAGAGAATGGAGCGGCTGGGCTTGTATACTCTGGAATTTGATGATGAGAGAGGATCTTATTGAAATATAAGATTATTAAGGGTTTGGACACACTAGAGGCAAGAAACATGTTCCCAATGTTGGGGGAAGTCTAGAACCAGGGGCCAAAGTTTAAGAATAAGGGGGAAGCCATTTAGAACGGAGATGAGGAAACACTTTTTCACACAGAGAGTTGTGAGTCTGTGGAATTCCCTGCCTCAGAGGGCAGTGGAGGCCTGTTTTCTGGATACTTTCAAGGGAGAGCTTGATAGGGCTCTTAAAGATAGCGGAGTCAGGGGATATTTGGAAAAGACAGGAACGGGGTACTGATTAGTGATGATCACATTGAATGGCGGTGCTGGCTCGAAGGGCCGAATGGCCTACTCCTCCACCTATTGTTTATTGCACTGAGGACTTTAGGTTCTTTTAACAAGCTAACAGTCTGTCTGTTTTTTTGTCTTTTTTTGTGATTTTTAGTGCATTTAAAAGGTTTGTGTAAATGTTCTCCAGTTTGTTTTATGTGGGGGGGGTGGAGGGGGGAGGGGGAAACTTTTTTTTCAGTCTCTTACCGTGCCAGAGATGCGATTGTTTTCCGGATCGCATCTCCGGTAGCTCTGCGGCCGAACATCGTGGAGCTGGAGGCCCCCTCGGACTGACTTTGAGCCCTACTGCGGGGCGTGGACAATATCGGAGCTGATCCCTTGCCTGGGATTGCTCCAACCACGGCCTGTGAACTTTACATCGAGCGCTCGCAGTCTCGGGAGAGGCTGAGTCGGGAGCTCCAACGACACAGAGGTTCGACGCTCCGACCCGGGGTCCGATCACCCGGGGCGGGGGAGCTGACATCCCCCCGATATGGGAGCTGATCGCCCTGACACGTAGGACCAAACGTTGCAAGATCATCCCGTCAACGGAAGGCTCGAGGCCCCCAACCGCGGAAAAACAAAGAAGGGAAGAAATTTAACTTTTTGTTTGCGCCTTCCAAGACAGTGACAAATGTGGAGGAGTCACTGTGGTGGATGTTTATGTTAAAATGTATTTTGTGTGTTCCGTTGCTTTTTATTTGTATGACTGACATGGCAAATGAAATTCCTCGTATGTTGCAAAACAAACTTGGCTAATAAAGTATTATTGTGTTGTATTGTATTGCAGTTCCCAGTTTATTATATATTGTTTCTGTGTATTGTATTTTTAGGTCTGTTATGACGCTGCAAATAAGAATTTCATTGTTCATTTGTCAAAACATATGACAATTAAATACTCTTGATTCTTGGAAGTCCATAATTCACTGATCATTTTAAACAAATAAGCAATATGCTCAATTCCAGGCAGAGAATATCACTTCAAATCATTAAACATCAGACCAGCATCAATCTGGTGACCTTGTGTTTATCAGAATTTCACGTG
This sequence comes from Raja brachyura, assembly GCA_963514005.1. Next base: position 92,802,978 of record OY740787.1, on the reverse strand, counting down.
TAGTTCAATATCTGTTAAAAGCTGCCGATTAGTGGAAATCTCATTTCAAGAGGAAGTCATTTGCTAACTTGTCATCAAAGTTTATCTAATCCTATTTTTTTCCTTTTACCCAATTCAATTATTGCTATTCTTTTTATTATCTTGTTTCATTTATAAAATGCAACATTTAAAGTCATTTGGATTGGTCCATGGATAGGAAAGATTGAAGGATATGGGCTAAATGGGACTAACTCAAGAAGACATCTTGGACTCAGCATGGACAAGTTGGTCCGAATGTTTTGTTTCTGTGCTGTATGACTCTATTAGATACTAAATGCTTGAAAAATAGACTTTAAAAATTCTAACTTGAGCATAATGCTCATTGACAGGAGCAGCCTCAATGTTACATTCCAACATTCTACTCTTATGTCTCAGTATAATATCACAAAGATATTTAAATTATTCCAAGTTCTCATGATTTGACAATTCTAACTTTTTACTAACCATGGGCAAACTTGAATGACATAAATCTGAATAACCTTAAAAGGTTGCATCACCCACTTGAAAACACGAGTGTTGTGGAAGCCAAAAACAAAACATTCATTCAAGGAGTAATAGTTTCTCTTTATTTTTCTAAACTTGGCCAAAGCTAGTATGTCACATCACATGGTTCACAGGATTCATCGGTTGAATTAAGTTTACCTCAACTGCTGACTGATGCTACAATTTTAACGTTAAATGATGATAAAATCATGGAATTACAAAAGCTTCACATTTCCTCCAGTCACACAGCAGATGGTGGGACGTTTAACATGAATGAGACTGTACCATCACTGCAACTGTTCACTTCAGAGTTACCACAGATAGACAGTTTAGCAAATTCAATGAACAAAATATATTAAATTTGCTGAAAATTAAAATTAGTTTTGCAAACAATTACACATCCACCAAATCATAACAATCTTGGATCCAAGCATTTACATCTTGAATTGAAATGGAAGGTAGATACAAAATGCTGGGGTAACTCAGCAGATGAGGCAGTATCTCTGGAGAGAAGGAATGGGTGATGTTTCAGGTTGAGACTTCTTCAGACTGATCAGTCTGAAGAAGGGTCTTGACCCAAAACTTCGCCCATTCATTTTCTCCAGAGATGCTGCCTCACCTGTTGAGGTACCTATTACAAACTTACCTTTAGCGATGCTGTAGTTCTGTCCCTGGCCGTGTGCGCGACTTTGGCGCCTTTAAGGGGGGGGGGGCGGAGTTAAAATGCGGTTGTCCCCTTGCCATCCGGAGCTTTCTTTTGTCGGAGTGCGATCTATTTCTGGAGATTCGTTCCGGCTGCCAGTAAGTTAATTTTTTTAAATAAATAGCCCGACTATTTCAGCGCTGGAGTAAAATAAAAATTAGCTCCGAATGCCGTGAACGCCGACAATGGGGACGGATTTTACGTAAGGGACAGGTAAATGAAAGCTGTTTATTTTTACATATAAACCTGCTTTTTTAGATGACCTTAATCAACATTTAATGTTGCGAAACGGTGATTTATTCCCCATACGAACCGGCAGAATTTTTCCTGCTGATATGGGGTTTAAATTCACCGCAACCGCAACGTTCTAATCCATTGCGTTCCAGAAAATACCACTCGCAAGCTGATTTAAATGGCCATTAATCTACAAGCATTAAACACTAAATTCCTTCCATTTGGCCTATAAATTCATGAAAATGAGATTTAAAAATTATGTTATATTGTGGATTATTGTGTGAATGTTATTTGGATACTTAGCAATTTGGCAATTTAAAAAAAGTTTATCTTTTCTTAAGAAATGGATAGATGTTTAGATCTAATAATTGAATATTGTAATTAGCTACAATTGGATAACTAACTAATTATATGCTTTAATTTCAGGTCATCCAAGTAAGTTTGTTTCATATTTGTTTCAGAATACTTCAATCTATAATAACAGAAAATTTATTTCAGTTCTCTTAATTTTTAAGAAACTTATGGGCTTTTGACTGTCCTCGATCACAACTTTAGAAAAGCAACAGGAAACAAGTTGCTAATTTCCGAGTATGAAAATGGCCATAACTTTTTTAATAGTGAAGATATGAAAGTGAATTAGGTGTCAAATTAAACTTATTTTTATGTTTTATCTGATGGGCAAAATTGCAGACTTGATTTTTAAAATCTCAAAATGTTGTAACATTGCTACATTAAGCAATACATACAATTCCTTTAGCTTGATTTAAAAAAAACTATTGAATAAAGCTGATGTCAGACATTCTTGCAACAGCCAATTCCCGACATGCTGAATATGTACATATTGTTAAACACATACTTCATGTAATTTATTTATTTATTGATCAATACGACAATTAAAAGATCGTTCAAGCTGCAAAACAGAACAATTCATGTTAAGAATAGACAAAAATGCTGGAGAGACTCAGCGGGTGAGGCAGCATCTATGGAGCGAAGGAAATAGGCAACGAAGGTCTCGACCCAAAACGTTGCCTATTTCCTTCGCTCCATAGATGCTGCCTCACCAGCTGAGTTTCTCCAGCATTTTTGTCTACCTTCGATTTTCCAGCATCTGCAGTTCAATCTTAAACATGTTCAGAATATGTTGTTCCAGACAGCAGTCCTTAAATTAAACAATTCATGTGTGCTCTATCCACAGTTCCCTCAAAATGTTAGCAGGTACTATTGCCTAACAGAATGCTAACTCAAAAACAGTTTTGTTACTTAGTGATCTGTAATATGATAATGGATTTCCTGAAAACAGATCAGTTTATGGTTATCTTTAAAATGATTTGGGCACCATGAAATGCCTTTATTTTTTAAATTTCACATTTGAATAGTTTGTACATTGTAGACAGTTCCCACTGCAAGCTTGCAGTTCTAGTTCCCCAAAACTGCTTCCATGACCTTTTCAACAGGAAAGCTTTGAATGTTAACTTGAAACTTACTAATCACGAGTTGATTTTGTTGACACAGCAATCTGCTGGGGTTTCAAGTACCCCCAGCACTCATCAACTGCATCTCTATATTTCCTATACATAATACATTGTTGAACCTGGAAGGTGCATCAGAAATAATTTCATAATTTCAAAATTGTGCTGAAGTACTTCTTCCCAATCAGTGCCAGCTATCATTTGAACATACTTCATGGAAAGGTTGTAGAATTTTGGATGAATTTAACTTAACAGTTTGCACTTAGTGAAGCAATGCATTCCATAGTTAACAGAAGAATTCTCAGACAATTCCCAAGAATTTAAGATAAAATTCAGAGAGATGTAATCACCAAACTAAAGCAAGATAAAAGTAAAAAGGTAAAAATGCTACAGAAAAAGGTTTTAGAATCAGGAATTAGGATCAAGTCATCCCAAGGCCCTCCTACCAATAACGATGCCATTAAGAGAGCGATAAGCCAATGACAATGATGGAGATTTAACAGTTGTGAGAGGTTATAAAAGTGAGGGCATGGAAGAATGTTTTAAATTATGAGAAATTTAATGGGAAGCACCTCAGCCTTGACCCTCCGTAGACGCCGCTATGGAAGGCTCGATATTCAAGCCCTCTGGTCGGGATGGTCGGAACACCAACGTCGGGAAAGGTCGAGCACACCCCGCAGCCCGGAGCTCCCAATCAGCCCTCTTCTCACCGGAGACTGCAGTTTCAAGATTTGGAGCTCTTCTCTAGCGACCCCCGGCGAGGGATCGCCCGCTCCACGATGGTAAAGTAAATTCCGCTCCACGCCTGCCGCCAGAAGCTCCCCAGACCGAGGCTCCAAGATGCTGTAGGCCGCAAGCCAGCGGTCGGAGCGCTTCTCCGGGTTAAACTTATTAGAAACACATTCTGTAAAATCTGTATTAGAATCAGATTCTGTTGTGTCCATATGAAAAACTACAGATGGTTCAAGAAGGGTGATGAGACTGCCATTGTCAGTCACAAAGCATGAGCTTTGTCAGTTCTGTAAAGCCTACTTTGGTTCAGGTTTGGGACTAATCCAATTGGAGTTTGCACATACAATTGTGGAAAAGGTCAGTGATAACTCTGAAGAGGAGAAAAAATGTTGGCGATGTTGCAGCAGTTAAGGGTTTCCATTGGATGTGACTGGGCTGACATGGCAGACTAGTACAAGAAAAAGCACAATTCATCATTTCAACTTGTATAGATGAACTTGAGCAGTGAACAATGTTCCTGGAAGTGCTGAGAGCATGAGATGGTTCATGTAGATGAAGCGAATTCCAGGGGAGAAGGGAAAAAAGGTTTTCACACACTATAATGTCTATTTATTAAAAGCATGCACATTATATATACTTCATTAGAAGCTTATATTAGGTTACATTTTTGTCACATTTTCCATTTTAAATGTCCACCTGCATCTTCTTCTCTTCCCAATATTTACATTGAAACAGCTGCCCCTTAATTGATCTCTGGAAATTCTTAATGTTTTCCCAACTGTAGATAGTCTACAAGTCAGGGATCCAAATCTAAAAGGTAAAATATTCCTAGACAAAAATATGTTTTGAAAATAAACAAAAATACTTCCCTCCAACGGGATCAACATTCATCACTGGTTTGTTGCATGCCTATTCAAATAGCCATATCTGCATACACATTACAAATATAACAGTGTGTAACAAGTACAAAATAATGTGAATTTAACTTAATAGAAACATAGAAAATAGGTGCAGGAGTAGGCCATTCGGCCCTTCGAGACCACCATTCAATATGATCATGGATGATCATCCAACTCGGTATCCGGTACCTGCCTTCTCTCCATACCCCCTGATCCCTTTAGCCACAAGGGCCACATCTAACTCCCTCTTAAATATAGTCAATGAACTGGCCTCAACTACTTTCTGTGGCAGAGAATTCCACAGGTTCACCACTCTCTGTGTGAATTTTTTTTTCTCATTGCGGTTCTAAAACACTTCCCCATTATCCTTAAACTGTGACCCCTTGTTCTGAATTTCCCCAACATCGGGAATAATCTTCCTGCATCTAACCTGTCCAACCCCATAAGAATTTTGTAAGTTTCTATAAGATCCCTCCCTAAATCTTCTAAATTCTAGCGAGTACAAGCCGAGTCTATCCAGTCTTTCTTCATATGAAAGTCCTACCATCCCAGGAATCAGTCTGGTGAACCTTCTCTGTACTCCCTCTATGGCAAGAATGTCTTTCCTCAGTTACGCAATACTTCAGGTGTGGTCTCGCCAAGGCCCTGTACAACTGCAGTACAATCTGCAGTTTGTGCTCTATCATAAACAATAAATTAGGGAAAATGGCTACAACAAACATTTTCTGTTGAATCTAAAGATTTAACTTTCAGGAGAAGTGAATTGCAAGAAACATAAAGGGCCTGTCCTACAAGCATGCAACTGTATGCGATTAGCGCGACCTAACGTGGTCGCTTGAGCCGTCCGGCGTCGCGGGGCCGGTCCCACTTCGATCGCCGGAGCCGTGCGGAATTGTGCGGAGTTCGTCCCGACATCGCGCGGGGCTCCGAAAAACTGACTATGTTCAAAAATTCCGCGCGGCAACGGCTTGTCGGCTCGCAGTCGCCTCGACGCATTACACACCGCCCCGACATTGTGCCTCCGTGAACCTATCTGTGTGTGGCTCCATTGCCCTGTGTGTGTGTGTGCCTCTGTGCCCCTCTCTGTCCTGGCGAACTTACCTTAGACTTCGCTCCAAGTTCGCCTCACTTTGCGCCGCGTTGCGCCACTCACCCGACCTCCGCGAGGCCCCTGCTGCTGGTTTGGTCGCGCTTGCCTCATGCAGGCGCATGCTGGTGGGAACGGCCCTGTACAGGGGATCACCCGACCGCCGCGCGGCCCCCGCTTCTAGTTTGATCGCGTTCATCGCATAGAGTTGCATGCTTGTAGGACAGGCCCTTAAGGAGAATTAAAAGGATTTGGGTAACTGTGAACGGGTAACTGGACTAAACAGAAGAGAAAATAGTACAGGGTGCTGATTGCTAGAATGCAAAGTGCACATCTTATATTTTGTGGGCAGTTAACTAAAAATGAAATAGAAAGGAATCTGAGTAGTTGAACTTGTCACATTTCACAACATTCTATTAGTGTGATACTTTATGAAAGCAACCGAAAGCCTTGCTAATTGGATAGCCAATTTAAATGTCATTCCAAAACAGTACAGATCACTACACTAACCATACAGTAATTACTGTTATAATTTTGGTCTTAAAATATTTTTAAAAAGCAGTCCATGTAATGAAAGGTTAAAAGGCTAACCGTTGCTGTTGGAGGATTGATTTTGTGGAAGATGAGGTTTGAGGGACCACATATGGAAGTGAGCAAGTTAATAAAGGTTACTGGAGAAATAAACAAAGTTCCACTCCTCGGAAAGCTAAAAAAAAAAAGAGACATTAATAAAATTGATGGAACGCTAATTTAGGACTGGCTTTTAGGAAAATATGCATGTTATCTTTGCAATAGATAGTGGCGGAGTTAGAAACGCAAGACACTTTTGGGGGAGAGTTAAATGCAATCAGGGCAATTTGTGGCCATGGACAATATGCTCCAAATACACTCTTCTCTATTTTTACCCCACGTGGTGATTTATAGTTCTCTTGACTGTGAGATATTATAATTAAGCCTGATTACAATTTTGCCCAATGTAGATGCACAACTTATGTTTCCGAGTGACAACCTGTGAGCTCTTTTCATCTACATCCTGAGTTTTCACCTGGGGACTGGAGATGCCAAGGGCTTTCCTTTTTAATTCAAATCAAAATGTTGGCATGCCATATTGTCATGAGGGATTCACAATGATTAAGTTCAGAATTGAAGCACCTGGTGTAACTCTGAGCCATGCAAACTACTTAAATTTTTAGTTTGATTAGTTTTGTTCTTCGGAAGGAAGATTTCCCAAAATTCTAGCTTATGGATTCTAGTCCATTATGGATTCTCAGAAGGTGTAAATAATTGAGGTTAAATGGTGCTGGAAATACTCTGCTCAGGAGCATCTGAAATATGAAATGTGGAATCTGAAATATTAACTGTGTCTCTTTCCAATTATGATGCCTGACGAATACTTTTGTGTGTGTAGGAAGGAACTGCAGATGCTGGTTTTTGATAGACACAAAAAGCTGGAGTAACTCAGCAGGACAGGCAGCATCTCTGGAGAGAAGGAATGGGTGACGTTTCGGATTGAGATCCATCTTCAACTTGTAAATACTTTGAGTATGCTCTTTGTTTTCAAATTTCCAATATCTGCAGTTTTGTTTTCTGCATATATGAAGGATGATAGAAGGCTTTTAATGCATTATTATTCTGATGCATGGATATTGATCATAACTAAAAGAAAAAATAGGCTCCCTGACTCTCTTGAATCTCTGGCATGTTGCTGGTGTCTTCCGCTGTGAAAACTAACGTAAAAAAACATATTCCATTTCTCCTTATGGCTTCAAGGGAAAAAACAGAGGGTGGTGGTGGCAGGTTGTTTTTCAGACTGGAGGCCTGAGACTAGTGATTTGCTTCAGGGATCGCTGATGGGCCCATTGCTATTTCAGCTTATATCAATGATTTAGATGAGAATGAACAAGGCATGATTGGAAAGTTTACAGATGACACTATAGTAGGTGATATCGTAGGTGATATCGTAGTTGGTGAAGATGGTAATCAAAAATAACAACAGGATGTTTCAGTTTATGTTTTTGTCATGTGTACTGAGGTACAGTGAAAAGCTTTTGCTGCGTGCAATCCAGTCAGCAGAAAGACAATACATGATTAGAATAGAGCTATTTACAGTGTATAGATACATGCTAAGGGAATAATGTTTAATGCAAGATAAAGTCAGCTAAGTCCGATCACGGATAGTCTAAGAGTCGGCAGTGAGGTAGACAGCATTTCAGCACTGCACTCTGGTTGTGATAGGATGATTCAGTTGCCTGATAACAGCTGGGAAGAATCTGTGCCCGAATCAAATCTCAATCAGTTGTGCAAGGGTGTTGAGGAATGGCTAATGGAATTTAATACAGATAAGTGCACAGTGTTGTATTTTGGGAAGTCATATCATGCCAGGTTCTCGGGAGCATTGTAGAGCAGATAGATCCAGGAGTGTGTATATATTTACTTGAAAGTGGTGTCACAGGTAGACAGGGTGGTAAAGACTACTTTTGGTACAATGGACTTCATCAATTAGGGATTGAGAATAAAAGTTGGGACGTCATGTCCCGTTGTAGATGATGTTGGTACCAACGCATTTGGAGTATTGTGTTCAGTTTGGATCACCCTGCTATAGGAACAATGTCATTAACCTGAAAGTGCATGGAGAAGATTTGTGAAGATGTTACTAGGACTCGATGGACTGAATTATTAGGGAGTGGTTAGGCAAACTAGGACTTTATTTCCTGGAGAGCAGTAGGTTAATAAGGGTGATCTAAAAAGGTGAGAGGAGAAACACTTAATTGAAACCAAAGGGGCAACGTTTTCACTTTGAGGCTGATGAATACAGTGCATTCAGAAAGTATTCAGACCTCTTCACTTTTTCCACATTTTGTCATGTTACAGCCTTATTCTAAAATGGATTAAATTCATTTTTTTATCATCACACATTTTTTTATCATCATCTACACACAATGCCCCATAATAAAAAAGCAAAAACAGGTGTTTACATATTTTTGCAAAGTAATTAAAAATAACTGAAATATCACATTTACAAGTATTCAGACCCTTTGCTCAGTAGTTTGTTGAGGCACCTTTGGCAGCAATTACAGCCTCAAGTCTTCTTGGGTACGACGCTACAAGCTTGGCACACCTGTATTTGGATAATTTCTCCCATTCTTCTCTGCAGATCCTCTCAAGCTCTGTCAGGTTGGATGGGGAGCGTCGATGCACAGCTATTTTCAGGTCCCTCCAGAGATGTTCCATCGAGTTCACGTCCTAACTCTGGCTAGGCCACTCAAGGACATTCAAAAACTTGTCATGAAGCCACTCCTGTGTGTTTAGGGTCGTTGTCCTGTTGGAAGGTGAACCTCCACCCCAGTCTGAGGTCCAGAACACTCTGCAGGGCTTGAAATTAGCGGTTGCCCGGGTGCCAATGAACACCCAAACTGCCGCCGGGCACTCTAAACGCCGACTCATTTTGCCCGGCTTGGCAAGGAAATACTGGTTTATACCAATAGACACAAAAAACTGGAGTAACTCCGCGGGTCAGGCAGCATCTCTGGCGAATAGGAGCATGACGTCTCGTGTCGACTGTATTCCTCTGGCATGTTTGACTGCGGGGCAAAGATACTAGGAGCGTGGTGACGAAGGGTTGGAGCGAATGACGGGCCCCGAACAGCGCCTCCTCCTGCACCCCGCCCGGCGGAAGGAGACCTCTCTCTCTCTCCCTCTCTCTCCCCCCCTCCCCTCTCCCTCCCCCTCTCCTCTCTCTCCCCCCCCTCCCCTCTCTCTCCCCCCCCACCTCCCCCCCGAGGGGTTGTTTGGTGGATTTGCAGGCAGCGACTGCTATCCCCCTCATAACGGCCGCTGCTTAACGGAGCTTTCAAAACAACCCCTCTCACGCCGAGGCCGGGAGGAGAGAGGGAAGGGGTGGGGGGAGGTGGGGGGGTTGAGGCCTCCTTCGGCCGTCTGAAGCAGCTGCACCTAGGATCTTTGAGCTGCACCATGGCGAGGAGTTCCCAACCGCCTCCCCCTTTGGCGGCGGCACTTTGGCGTTGGACAGGGACGGCCAAGGCAGCGGGGCGATGTTGTCCGAGGAGCGCTGACCTTCCTTCATGCCCACCTCCTCTGTCCCTACTCTGTCTCTCTCTCTGTCTCTGTGTCTCTCTCTCCCCCTCCACTCCGCTTATCCTGGGACCCCTCCTCTCCATCCCGCACTGATCCCCATCCCCTCCTCTATTCAGTCCTCACTGACATCCCCTGTGCTCCCCTCCCCATCTACCCCCCCCCCCAATCTATTCATCATCCTACCCACCTCGCATTGATTCTTCAGCCACCGCCCCATCCATCCTACACTGGTCCTCCAATTCATCCTGTACTGACCCCCCCCTTCCCATCCATCCTGCACTTCCCCCCCCCCCCCATTCATACTGCACTGATCCACCCATTCATCCCGTACTGACCCACCTTCCATTTACCCTGCACTAAACCCCCCATCCATCCTGTAGTGATCACCCCATTCACCTTTCACTGATCTCCCATTCATCCTGTACTGATTCCCTCATGCATCCTGTACTGATACAATACAATACCATTTATTGTCATTTGAACCTCATTGAGGTTCAAACTAAATTTAGTTTCTGCAGTCATACAAACAAGAAAAGAACCAAGACACAACACAATTTACACAAACATCCATCACAGTGAATCTCCTCCTCACCGTGATGGAAGGCAAAGTCTTATCTCTCCCCTGCACTCCCCATTCTCCTCCCGATGTCAGAGTCAAAGCTCCCAGCTGGCGATGGTAAATACGTCCCGCGGCCATTCGTGCCGCGCCGGGCGATGCAAGGCCGCGCTCCGGGTCTTGATGTTAGAGCCCCTGGCAGGCACTAGCAAGTCCCACGGCCATTGAAGCCGCGCCGGGGGATGTCAGGCCCTGCTCCAGGTCATTTTCAACCCCGCAACCAGGGGCGGGAGAAGTTGCTGCCGCGGGAGCTCCGAAAAGTGGTCTCCCACCAGATCCCCTCACTCATCCCGTACTGATCCCCCATTCATCCTATACTTGACCCTCATTCATCCTGTAGTGATCTCCCATTCATCCTGCACAGACCCTCCGATCCACACTGCCCTGACCCCCCCCCTTCAATCCTCTACTGATCCCCCCTATTCAAGAAGAATGGGGGGTAACTGTCTGAAGGGTCTCAACCTGAAACGTTGCCTATTTCCTTAGCTCCATAGATGCTGCTTCACCCGCTGAATTTCGCCAGCATTTTTGTCTTACCCCCATTCATCCTGTACTGATTCCCCCCCCCCCATCCATCCCGTACTGATCCCCCCCATTCAACACCATCCCCCATGCTCTCCCCTCACAATTTCACATACTCCATCCAACACGTACTAATTCACCTGCCTCAATCCATCCATTCCGCACCGATTGCCTTCTAACCCCTCCCCCCCCCCCCGCCATCTATCCACCCCGCACTGATTCACACACCCCCTGACCCTATTGAGCTTCATGGTCTTCAGAGCGAACATTGACTATGTTTGATAACAGAATGCAATCAAATGTGTTTTAATTCCCAATGTTATTATTTGTTTTGACACCTTTAAACATACTACCAAAAGAACATTTGCTGCAGTTATGTCCTTTGGCCATCTCTTGTCAGTTAGTGTAATGTTTAACCTGTCAGATGGGTATAGTCGGTTTTAACAGCTATTATCATAAAATGCCTTTAGAAATTTCCTTGCAAACTGTATATTTTGTTATGGATATATTATGTTTATAAAGAGTGTGCCAATAGCAATAACGACCCATGCTATGGCCATGTCATGTTAATTTTCGGTCCTTCACAGAAAACACGCTTTCATCAATCTGAAGTGTGCGTGGTCCAGGATTTATTGACACAGGTTGATCATTTGCTGAATAATCCAACCACATTTTTGTTTGGAAGTGAAAAGAACTAATAGAAATTGCAATAATTGCAATGTGTAAAAAGTGTTGAGATATTGTATTATAATTTTGCTGCATGTTATTGTGGTATATATCATGTCTTGATTGGTGAATATGTTTAGTTTGTGAGTTATTTGAAGCAGAAATAATATGTGAATGTAGACAAAAGTGCTGGAGAAACTCAGCGGATGCGGCAGCATCTATGGAGCGAAGGAAATAGGCAACGTTTCGGGCCGAAATCCTTCTTCAGACTGATGGGTTTAAGCCTGAAACGTTGCCTATCTCCTTCGCTCCATAGATGCTGCTGCACCCGCTGAGTTTCTCCAGCATTTTTGTCTACCTTCGATTTTCCAGCATCTGCAGTTCCTTCTTTAACATAATATGTGAATGCTTCATTGAGCATAATTCTGACAGTAACTACGCACTTCGTCCGAGCACATTATCGCACGCGTCATGCAAACCATCTTAAATGACCACCTAAACTGTCATTTGGCAACCTAAAAAGCTGTCAAGGTTTCCCGGCTGGCAACAAGGAAAAAAAGATAAGCGAGCCCTGTTCTGGAGCAGGTTTTCATCAAGGATCTCTCTGTACTTTGCTCCGTTCATCTTTCCCTCGATCCTGACTGGTCTCCCAGTTCCTGCCACTGAAAAACATCCCCACAGCATGATGCTGCCACCACCATGCTTCACCGTGATGAGCGGCGCCTGGTTTGCTCCAGACGTGACGCTTGGTATTCAGGCCAAAGAGTTCAATCTTGGTTTCATCAGACCAGAGAATCTTGTTTCTCATGGTCTGAGTCCTTTAGGTGCCTTTTGGCAAACTCCAAGTGGGCTGTCATGTGCCTTTTACTGAGGAGTGGCTTCCGTCTGGCCACTCTACCATAAAGGCCTGATTGGTGGAGTGCTGCAGATATAGTTGTTCTTCTGGAAGATTCTCCCATCTCCACCGAGGAACTCTGGAGCTCTGTCAGAGTGACCATCAGGTTCTTGGTCACCTCCCTGACCAAGGTCCTTGTCCCCCGATTGCTCAGTCTGGCCGGGTGGCCAGCTCTATGAAGAGTCCTGGGGTTCCAAAGTTCTTCCATTTAAGAATGACGGAGGCCACCGTGCTCTTCGGGACCTGCAATGCTGCAGAAATTGTTTTATACCCTTCCCCGGATCTGTGTCTCGACACAATCCTGTCTCGGATGTCTACGGACAATTCCTTCGTCTTCATGGCTTGGCTTTTGCTCTGACATGCACTGTCAACTGTGGGACCTTATATAGACAGATGTGTGCCTTTCCAAATCATGTCCTATCAATTTAATTTACCACTGGTGGACTCCAATCAACTTGTAGAAACATCACAAGGATAGTCAATGGAACCAGGATTAACCTAAGCACAAGAAGGGGTCTGAATACTTTCTGAATGCACTGTATATGGAATGAGCTGCCAGAGGAGTTAGTATAGGGAGGTTTATAATTTAGGGTACAATACAGGGCACCTATGGTGATTGTACTTTTGAAGAGAAGATGAATTCTATTCTGTTGGTGTCAGCTTTCATCATCAATAACTTACAAGGAATGAATGAAAACATGTTTTACGTAGAATTGGAAACTGTAAAGAAGAGCAACATTCAAATTCAACATTGGACCACAATATGAAAGGATAGTGCACCACTATGCTTGTTCTTTTGCACATCTCATTGAAATTATTCTCCAATTTAAGCAACCATAGTGAATGAACAGAAACAATTAAGATAAATTGTAAATAATAATACAGGAGCATTTAATATGAAAATAGATTAGCTATTATTACTGAACAAGATGTCTTTGTGAAACATACCTGTTCTGGAAAGCCTAAAAATGAGGATCACAGTTTCAGAAAAAGGGGTCACAAACAGAAATCTCTTCAAAGGGTTATGAATTCACCTCAGAGGATTCTTAGTATTCATCCACTAAATATATTCAAGACATAGGTTGATTGATTTTGATACTATAAGTTGGATGAATCAGGATATAATGGAAAAGGCAAAACCAATGTCAAAAATGAACCATCACCTTACTGAATTGCAATGAAGACTCGAATAGCTGAGTGGTCATTAACCGTGATATTGCTCATGGTGTCAATGCATATAATTAATCCTGAAGTTCCACACTACCAGGTTCAGCAACAGCTAATTTCATATGACCACCAGGTTCGAACCTGCACAATCCAATCCGACCTCAGCCACAGAACACTATGGTCCACCTCTTGCACTACCATCAACTTGTTTTTTTTCCTAAATGTTTTTGCATTAATATCTTTTTTTTTCCACAGTCTATTTTCGTTTAGAAATGTTCATGCTCACAAATGATAGGAGCAAAATTAAGGGCCTGTCCTAGAAGCATGCAACTCCATGCGATGAGCGCGACCTAACATGGTCGCTTGAGCCGTCCGGCGTCGCGGGGCCGGTCCCACTTCGATCGCCGGAGCCATGCGGAATTGTGCGGAGTTCGTCCCAACATCGCGCGGGGCTCCGAAAAACTGACTATGTTCGAAAATTCCGTGCGGCAACGGCTTGCAGTCGCCTCGACGCATTACACACCGTCTCGACATTGCGCCTCCGTGAACCAATCTGTAGGTGCCTCCGTGACCCTCTATGTGTGTGGCTCCGTGGCCCTCTGTGTGTGTGCCTCTGTGCCCCTCTCTGTGTGCCCCTCTCTGTCCTGGCGAACTTACCTGAAGACTTCGCTCCAAGTTCGCCTCACTTGCGCCACTCACCCGACCTCCACGCGGCCCTCGCTGCCGGTTTGATCGCGCTTGCCGCATACAGGTGGGAACGGCCCTGTACAGGGGATCACCCGACCTCCGCGCGGCCCCCGCTTCTAGTTTGATCGCGCTCATCGCATGGAGTCGGATGCTGGTAGGACAGGCCCTTTAGGCCATTCAGCCATGCCTGCTCTAACTTTCCCCCTTCTAATCCCATTCTCCTGCTTTCTCCCCATAACACCTGACACCCATACTCATCAATAATCTATCTATCTTTGCCTTAATAATATCAATTGACTTGGCCGCTACAGTCTTCTGTGACAATGAATTTCTGAAACCCAAAAAAGGTAACTGGAAAATAGAGAAATGTAGTTTCCATAAATGTTGCCTGACCCGCTGAGTTACTCCAGCATTTTGTATCTCAAATTCAAGACTGACCTTTTTAAGGTCAGAGTTCACAAAACTGATAACTTACAACTACATCTGTGATGGAAACATTCTAATAAATGAGTAAAGTAACTCCTATCAAGAACATTTTTTTTTAATTCACATTACATTCCTAATGGTGTATTCACTTTTGCTTTCAAGGGTTTATCAGTTTATCTGAATAAAACCAAGGAGCTGACTTGCATGAATATTGAGGATCCAAACCTCTTTATAGCCAAGTAAATACCATTGCTTTGTAATTACTGTGGTAACTAAGCAGCAAAATCTGTTCTCAAGCATCTCACGACAGTAAAAATGCAGACTAAAAATCTACGGTGTGGGGCAGTTGCCAAGACACTACTTTATATGGAATGGTGCACATTTCTTGAAGATTTGGAAGGTTATTCATCAATTTGCATTTTAAAAGAATGTTTTTTAGAGTGCAATTGCAACTGATTTGGATTGCAATTCAAAGTATCATTATCAATCTACAGCTATCAAAATGGTTACCATGTTCAGGGAGGCAGTTAAAAACATCTAACCCCTGCACACAGGAAAACAAGAGTTGTTTGCTTTTGTATAAAAGATTCCACTTTACTATTTTGCTGCTACCAAACCACAGGTCAACAAGTATCCTGATTTTCTACATATACAATAAAGCACAGGCATGAAAGAGTGGCACCTGTACAATCTACAAAAGTTCTAATAATCTGCGCCCACTGTGTAATTAATGCATGATCCATTTTGTTTCTCAAACACATCCACAAAAAGGATATACAATGCATTCTGAAAGTATTCAGATCCCTTCACTTTTCCCACATTTTGTTACGTTTCAGCTTTATTCTAAAATTGATTAAATTATTTTTTTTATCATCAATCTACACTATACCCTATAATAAAAAAGTGAAAACAGGTGTTTAGAAATTTTTCCAAAGTAATTAAACAGAAATATCACATTTACAAGTATTCAGACCCTTTACTCAGTGCTTTGTTTGGGCACCTTTGGCAGTGATTACAGCCTCAAGTCTTCTTGGGTATGACGCTACAAGCTTGGCACACCTGTATTTGGGTACTTTCTCCCATTCTTCTCTGCAGATCCTCTCAAGCTCTGCCAGGTTGGATGGGGAGCGTCGATGCACAGCTATTTTCAGGTCCCTCCAGAGATGTTCCATCGGGTTCAAGTCCAGGCTCTGGCTGGGCCACTCAAGGACTTCACAGACCCGTCACGAACCCACTCCTGCGTTGTCTTGGCTGTGTGCTTAGGGTCGTTGTCCTGTTGGAAGGTGAACCTACGCCCCAGTCTGAGGTCCAGAATGCTCTGGAGCAGGTTTTCATCAAGGATCCCTCGGTACTTTGCTCCGTTCATCTTTCCCTCAATCCTGACTAGTCTGCCAGTTCCTGCCGCTGAAAAACAGCCCCACAGCATGATGCTGCCACCGCCATGCTTCACCGTAGGTATGGTATTGGCCAGGTGATGAGCGGTGCCTGGTTTACTCCAGACATGACGCTTGTATTCAAGCCAAAGAGTTTCATCTTGGTTTAATCAGACCAGAGAATCGTATTACTCATGGTCTGAGTGTCTTTTAAGTGCCTTTTGGCAAACTGCAAGCGGGCTGTCATGTGCCATTTACTGAGGAGTGGCTTCCATCTGGCCACTCTACTATAAAGGCCTGATTGGTGGAGTGCTGCAGATATAGTTGTCCTTCTGGAAGGTTCTCCCATCTCCGCAGAGGAACTCTGGACCACTGTCGGACCAAGGCCCTTCTCCAGTTTGGCCGGGCAGCCAGCTGTATGAAGAGTCCTGGTGGTTCAATTTTCTTTGATTTAACAATGACGGAGGCCACTGTGCTCTTCGGGACCTGCAATACTACAGAAATTGTTTTAAACCTTTCCCCAGGCCCGTGTCTCGACACAATCCTGTCTCGGAGGTCTACGGACAATTCCTTCATCTTCTTGGCTTGGTTTTTGCTCTGACATGCACCATCAACTGTGAGACCTTATATAGACAGGTGTGTGCCTTTCCAAATCATGTCCAATCAATTTAATTTACCACTGATGGACTCCAATCAAGTTGTAGAAACATCACAAGGATAATCAATGGAAACAGGATGAACCTAAACTCAATTTTGACTGTCATAGCAAAGGGTCTGAATACTTATGTAAATGTGATATTTCAGTTATTTATTTTTAATTACTTTGCCAAAATTTCTAAACCATTGTTTTCGCATCTTCATTGTGGGGTATTGTGTGTAGATTGATGATTAAAAAAAAAGTAAAGGGGTCTGAATACTTTCTGAATGCACTGTACATGCTAGTCCCTTACATGTGGAGGGGTGTAAACCATTTAGAACAATAAGAGGTGTACAAAATCCTGACAAAGATAGATAGAGAGAGTATGTTTTGCCTGGCTGAGGAGTCTGTGCAAGGGCTCAGTGCCGCAAAATAAAAATTAAGGGGGGGGGGGGGGGGGTACAGGGATGACATGTGGAGAGACATGCTCACTCATTGGAGCTGTAGAGCTGGATTTTTTTAATTCTATATTACAAACTGCATTCAGAACAGAGATTAATAAACTTCTAGATATTACAGAAATCAATGTATATATAAATGGAAGACGCGGAAGATTAACCATGATCTAATTCAGGGTCGGCAACCTACGGCCCCCGGGCCGAATGCGGCTCATAACCCGAAATCATCCAGCCCGCAGGCGGAGTTTCTTTCCCGTAATCATCCGGCCCGCCGAGCGCTGACTGTACCGCTTCCTGCACCTTCTGTGAACACGTTTAAGAAAGAATTGCGGATGTTGGAATAATCAAAGGTAGACAAAAATGCTGGAGAAACTCAAGACATGCAAGGATTGCATGAGGCTGCCTCACCCGCTGAGTTTCTCCAGCATTTTTGTCTACCTTCTGTGAACACGGTGATTTGATGCCTGCCATCCGGGGCGGAATCCATGTGTACACGAGATAGATGTGGCCTGCTATCCACTCACACACATGCGTCCTGGCCCTTATGCAGAACAAGGTTGCCGACCCCTGATCTAACTTAATAGTGAAGGAGGCTCAATGGTCTGCTCTCTAACCCATTTCTTATGTTCTTATGCCCTTCAACTACTCATTTATTCTGAGGCAGACATTCAATATGTTGCCATTCTACCAACACCTGTATTTTTAAATGCCATATCCAATCACTAGCTTTCCATTCCCCACTCCTATTATAGCCTCTTCAGTGGAAAACTTAAATAGCCTTTGTTTATGTCTAACTTCCTGTTGACAACCCTCCTCATCCTACACAATCTTGACCACACAACATCCCATCTACCCATTCATCATCTCGTCTAATCTTCACTTGTTCCTAAAGAATTCTTATCCTTGACTGTCACTCCATCCAAATCTCTTCAAATTCTATACTCTCAAACAACATTCCATTCCGCTGCCTCAAAATGTCCCAATGATCAATTACTCTTCAATCTATCATTGGCTACAAACAAGACTTCAATACCTCAGATTTATTTACTGGAATTTTCAGTATTCAAACGCTTCTAGCCCCAAGTACCTTTTCAAATCTGAAGTCTTCAAGCAAGCTTGTCTGAAGAAGGGTTTCGGCCCGAAACGTTGCTTATCTCCTTCGCTCCATAAATGCTGCTGCACCCGCTGCGTTTTTCTAGCATTTTGTGTACTCTTTCTCAAATGATTGTTTTTTTCCAGATTCAACAGCAGTAATATTACAACATTTCCACTTTTTCTGCACTGTCCGAACACTGAACACATCAGGGACATGAGCAGAGCAAAAACATCACTGCTCAAAGGCAAATATTTGTTCTGCCTTGTTAGTAATAAAAGTAAGCTTAAAAAAAAACACATCAAATGTCACCAGTGTTTCTAATATACAGCCTCTGTGATAAAGCATTTTGAATTCTGGCCAATGCAAATATCTCATGCTTATTACAAATAGATTGATACTGGCCGAACAATTAAGTTACGACTAACTACAATTGCATAATACTAACTTAGATTCAAAACCATATGCAAAATATGGAAACATGGTAGGACGTCAGGGTCCAAATTAAGCTTATTTTGAATTCAGTTTGCCTTGGATGTCATATATTACGGGAAAATCTGATGAATTTATTAAAAATTACACCATAATAAATGAGTTAAACACCTGGATGGCACAGCGGTAGAGCTGCTGCCTCACAGTGCCAGAGACATTGGTTCAATCCTGACTATGGGTGCTGTCTATGCGGAGCTTGTACGTTCGCCCTGTGACTGTGTAGGTTTTTTCCGGGTACTCCAGTTTTTTCCAACACTCCAAAGGTTTGTAGATTAATTGGCTTCTGTAAAAATTGTCCCTTGTGTATAGAACACGAAAGTGAGGAAACATAGAACTAGTGTACGGGTGGGATGATGGCCTGTTTCCACACTGTATCTCTAAACAAACCAAACAAAAACTTTTTTATTTATCTGATGTTTCTCATCAGCATGTTAGAATGTTTGGTTTAAAGAACTATTTATTTTGACATGGTATCACCATTGTTCTATGTAGCAACCACTTGGTAATAGACCCCATGGAGGAAACTCTACATAGAGAGTGTAAAACCAACTACATTTGAACAGATTATAGGAAAACAATACCCACAAATCATTGGTCTTTTTTCAGGAATAGAATTTAAAGACCAAATAGCTTATGAAGCAAGTACAGCAGAGTAAGAAGTGTGAAGGTTGAACAAATGTGAGGTCAAAATTGGGTGGAAGGGCAGAACAACTCAACTCCCAAACGATGAATTGCAAGGCTGAATGTGGCAATATAACAATTACAGAAACATCAGACAACAATCTCCTGAAGTCAATATTGAAAGCAACATGTAGTTTGATCATTTTAGCCCAACAGTTGTTAGTAACATTTTGTTTCTTAAACCCCTACCTTTATTTATCCTGTTACTGCTTTCTAATGGTTTGTTTTCCTCTAACCACCTCAGAAATGACTGGTCATCACTGCATCAATTGTTTAAAAAACTTAAATATGAATTCAGTTGAATCAGTGTTTTGGCAGAATGACATCAAATCAATGCAATGAAGATCTTTAATACAGAATTTACCGATCAGTTACACATGTAATATGATATTGATGCCAATATCCCAAATCATCTGTTTTGCTGGTAGCTAAAGTAAAAATAAACCAAAACAATATTCTTTAAAAAGCAGAAAAGACTAAAGGTGCTTTATTTGCAAGATCCTGAAAAATCCTGACACAATTTCACTGCTCCCCAACCCCTCGATTTTATGTTTATCGTGGCAATGAATAGCTTATCAACAAAATATTTTTTTAATCTAATCAGCAAAAATCCAAAACTATTATCTTAGAATAATTTTTCAATCAATACCCGATGCAGTCATTAGCAAAGATACTAGGTAGTATACTAAAGGAGCACTAATGACTAAAGATACTAGTATCTTTGATCATTAGTGCAAGAAATGTAAACATTTTTCATTTCAGGCATTTCATTTCAGCTCTCTCATGTCAGGTATAATGCAGTTACACAGTTGCAACATCAAAATAAGAGCACGTCTTATGCTTGAGCTCGTGCTCCCTTCTAGGATTGATTCTGCTAAAAGTTAATTCATAAGAAACCATTACTGTCAGTGACTTGGGAAAATCATTCCATCAACTCATTCGGTGCCAAAGAATGTGACATCAATAAAATAGCTTATCAACAAAATGTCAACAAACTCAATAGCTCAGGCCACGCAAGTGGAGAAAGTGCTAAAATGAGGCCAGGTAATTTTATGATTAGCATTACACCTTAGCCCATTCCAGCTGCACCTTCCTCTGCAGGGGCAGGTCAAAACAAGCCCAATTCAGCTTGTCAATGCCAAGTTACAGATAACTAGAAGATACTGCTTTAAAAAGCAACCTTGGTGCTCAGATGATGACAAGGATACACAAACACTGGTTTTGCAGTTCCAGGGTAATTCCTTCAGTCACGCTCCTGAGTTAAACACACACGCACACATATATATGTATATATATAAAATATGTCTTGCCTCAAAAGATTGACAACAAATAAAATCAGAAACATGTTGTCATTTCTTTCTGGGTGCCAACATTAGGGTTACTCAATCAAGGCCAATCCTTCAATGCCAAAAATGAAACAAACTCCCATTTCGCAGTGTAATTCACTCCTAAATATACAGGGGTGTGCCTGATCATGTATCACCGTGTAATATTTTACATTACGTTACAAAGAATTGTTTTACATGTCTTACTTGGATTTCCTTGCCATATCAAAGATTTAATGGCCTTTATTAATGTGACCTATAACCCAATCCTGGACCTGCCTAAGTAAAATGAATGCTGGAAAAATACAAAACATTAATATTGCCTGTTGGTTGCAGGCAATGGGGTGAAACATAATCAGTTTCCACATCCATCAAAAGCAAGGTGATTTTGCAACCAGGCCTTGCTTGTGCAGTACAGGCTTTCAGAAATAGGTGTTTCTGTTGTTACCCAGTGGAAGCCAGACTGGGGGCGGGGAGGGTGGTTGGGGAGTGGGGGGAGGGTGGTTGGGGAGTGGGGGGGGGGGGGGAGGGGGGTGTACAGTGCTGACTGAGAAGTGGCCTCTTGCTCTGAAGAGGGCAGCGTAGGGGAATGGGGTTTATGTGGAGCAGAGGTTGGGGTTGGGGCTGCCCCGAACACCACTGTCCTGGGGAGGGGAGGGGAGGGGATGCGCGGGTGGGTGCAGAGCAGACGGTGGACGGGCCTGACAAAGGCTGCGCTTCTCTTCAGCCCGCCGCCCAAGACGCCCTTCAGTACCGCGGCGAGGGAGGGAGGGCCGGGGGCCTGTCAGCGGCTCCCCTGCGCCACAGAGGCCCCGGCTGCCGGCTCTGGCCTGACAGCTGCCGGCCGGCCGGGCGGGCGGGCGGCCGACGGACAGAGAGAGAGGGTGGGTGTGGGAGAGAGAGTGGGACACAGAGAGAGAGTCCACGCCCAGGTCCATGTTAATGTTCATGTTCACGACCCGACCCTCACCTCCTCCCGCCGCCGCCGCCGCCTCGCTCCGCGCTCCCGGCACCGCCGCTCCCGCACTCTTTCGCCGCCTCCCTCCCCCCCCTCGTCCTCGTCGCTTCCGCCGCACACCGAGCCGCTGTGCCGGGTGGGTATCACTCCGCCGCCAACCGCCAACCGCCACCCGACCCCGCGGACGGACGGACAGACAGACGCCCGCCCTGGTGAGTGTCGGTGTCACTCGCAGCACTGCCAGCAATGCACCCCGATGGGCTCCATCCACCCTTCATCGCCCTTTCCTCTTTGCATATCTTTCATTCATTGCTCTATATCTCTCCACATCACCGCCTAGATATATATTATATATACATATACATATATCTCCCTTCACCCCACTCCCAGTCTCGACCAGTAACGTCCCCACATCCCTTCTCTCCAGAGTTTGCTGCCTGTCCCGTTGAGTTACTCCAACACTTTGTGTCCATCTCCAGATTTGCACAAGTTGCTTCAAACATCAGTTATATCCAATAATTACAATTGCAGGAACATGACAAGGGACAGTATAAAAATAAAAGAGAAGTACAACGGAGCGAAGATGAGCGGGAAGCAAGAGGATTGGGTAATGTTCAAAGAGCAACAGAAGATAACCAAAAAGGCAATAGAGGGAGAAAAGATGAGGTACGAAGGTAAGCTAGCCAAGAATATAAAGGAGGATAGCAAAAGCTTCTTTAGGTGTGTGAAGAGGAAAACATTAGTTAAGACCAAAGTTGGACCCTTGTAGACTGAAAAAGGGTGAATTTATTATGGGGAACAAGGAAATGGCAGATGAGTTGAACAGGTACTTTGGGTCCGTCTTCACTAAGGAGGACACAAACAATCTTTCTGAAGTACTAGTGGCCAGAGGATCTAGGGTGACGGAGGAACTGAAGCAAATCCACATTAGGCAGGAAATGGCGTTGGGTAGACTGATGGGACTGAAGGCTGATAAATTCCCAGGGCCTGATGGTCTGCATCCCAGGATACCTAAGGAAGTGGCTCTAGAAATCGTGGACGCATTGGTGATAATTTTCCAATGTTCTATAGATTCAGGATCAGTTTCTGTGGATTGGAGGGTAGCTAATGTTATCCCACTTTTAAAGAAATGTGACAGAGAGAAAACGGAATTATAGACCAGTTAGCCTGACATCAGTGGTGGGGAAGATGCTGGAGTCAATTATATAAGATGAAATAGCGGCACATTTGGATAGCAGTAACAGGATCGGTCCGAGTCAGCATGGACTTACGAGGGGGAAATCATGCTTGACTAATCTTCTGGAATGTTTTGAAGATGGAACTAGAAAAATGGACAAGGGAGAGCCAGTGGATGTAGTGTACCTGGACTTTCAGAAAACATTTGATAGGTTCCCACATAGGAGATTAGTGGGCAAAATTAGGGCACATAGTATTGGGGGTAGAGTGCTGACATGGATAGAAAATTGGTTGCAGACAGGAAACAAAGAGCTGGGATTAACGGGCCCCTTTCAAAGTCAAAAGTCAAAAGAGTTTATTGTCATGTGTCCCTGACAGGACAATGAAATTCTTTCTTTGCTTCAGCACAACAGAACATAGTAGGCATTGACTACAAAACAGATCAGTGTGTCCTTATACCATTATATACGTAAATACATACATGAATAAATAAATTGATAAAGGGGTATTAATGTTCAGAATTTTGTCCGAGCCAAGTTTAATAGCCTGATGGCTGTGGGGAAGTAGCTATTCATGAACCTGGTTGTTGCAGTCCTCAGGCTCCTGTACCTTCTACCTGAAGGTAGCAGGGAGATGAGTGTGTGGCCAGGATGGTGTGGGTCCTTGATGATGCTGCCAGCCTTTTTGAGGCAGCGACTGCGATAGATCCCCTCGATGGAAGGGTGGTCAGAGCCGATGATGGATTGGGCAGTGTTTACTACTTTTTGTAGTCTTTTCCTCTCCAGGGCGCTCAAGTTGCCGAACCAAGCCACGATGCAACCGGTCAGCATGCTCTCTACTGTGCACCTGTAGAAGTTAGAGAGAGTCCTCCTTGACAGACCGACTCTCCATAATCTTCTCAGGAAGTAGAAGGCGCTGATGAGCTTTCTTAATAATTGCATCTGTGTTCTCGGACCAGGAAAGATCTTCAGAGATGTGCACGCCCAGGAATTTGAAGCTCTTGACCCTTTCAACCATCAACCTGTTGATATAAACAGGATTGTGGGTCCCCATCCTACTCCTTCCAAAGTCCACAATCAGTTCCTTGGTTTTGCTGGTGTTGAGGGCCAGGTTATTGTGCTGGCACCATATGGACAGTCGCTCGATCTCTCTTCTATACTCTGATTCATCCACATCAGTGATACGTCCCACACCAGTGGTGTCATCAGCGAACTTGATGATGGAGTTCACACTATGACCTGCTACGCAGTCATGAGTATAGAGTGAGTACAGCAGGGGACTGAGCACGCAGCCTTGAGGTGCTCCCGTGCTTATTGTTTTCGAGTCTGACACATTTCCACCAATACGAACAGACTGTGATCTGTGAATGAGGGAGTTGAGGATCCAATTGCAGAGGGATGCTCAGAGACCCAGTTCTGCGAGTTTGGTAACCAGCTTGGAGGGGATGATTGCGTTAAATGCCGAGCTGTAATCGATGAATAACCAGAACGGTCTGAAGAAGGGTCTCGACCCGAAATGTCGCCTATCTCCTTTGCTCCTTAGATGCTGCTGCACCAACTGAGTTTCTCCAGCTTTTTGTGTAACCCTCGATTCTCCAGCATCTGCAGTTCCTTCTTTAACACATCTGTGGTTGGGAAGTTACTCAAGAGGATGCATCTATATGGACAATAGCTGATTAGGGATAGTCAGCATGGTTTTGTACGTGGGAAGTCATGTCTCACAAATCTGATTGAGTTTTTTGAAGATGTGACCAAAAAGGTTGATGAGGGCTGAGCTGTAGATTTAATTTCAGCATGTCATTTGACAAGATTCCACGTGGTAGGTTGCTCTGGAAGGTTAGATCGCATGGGATCAAAGGAGAGATAGCTGAATGGATAGAAAATTGGTTTCATGGAAGGAAACAGAGGGTGATGATGGAAGGATGTTTGTCGGACTGAGGATTATTACTAGTGGTGTGTGTCAGGCCCATTGCTGTTTGTCATCTATATCAATGATTTGAATGAAAATGTACAAGGCATGATTAGCAAGTTTGCAGATGATACTAAAGTGTATGGCATTGTAGATAGTGAAGATGGTTGTCAAAAATTGCAACAGGATCTTGATTGGTTGGGCAGGTGGGCTGAAGAATGGTTGATGGAATTTAATACAGAGAAATATGAGGTGTTATATTTATGGAAGTCTAACATAGGCAGGACTTAAACAGTGAACGTTAGGGCTCTGGAGAGTGTTGTGGAGCAGCAGGTACACTGTTCCTTGCATGTGGTGTCACGGGTAGATATGGTAGTCAAAAAGGCTTTCGGCCCATTGGTCAATGTATTAAGTAAAGAAGTTGGGAGGTAATGTTACAGATAAGACATTGGTGAGGTCACATGTTTAGTTTAGATCACCATGTTATAGAAAAGATGTTGTCAAGCTGGAAAGGGTGAGGAAAAGACTTACAAGGATGTTGCCAAGACTCGAGGGCCTGAACTATAGGGAGAGGTTGAGCAGGCTAGAGCTTTATTCCTTTGAGCACAGGGGGATGAGGGGTTACCTTATAGATGTGTACAAAATCATGAGAGGAATAGATCAGTTAACTGCACAGTCTTTTGCCCAGAGTAGAGGAATCTAGAATCAGAGGACGTAAGTTTAAGGTGAGGGGGAAAGATTTAATAGGAACCCGAGGGGTAACTTTTTTTTACAGAAAGAGTTGGGGGTGTATGGAGCGAGCTGCCAGATAACGTGGTAGAGGCAGGTACTATTGCATTGTTTAAGAAATATTTAGACAGGTACATGGACAGGATAGGTTTAGAGGGATACGTGCCAAACACAGGCAGATGGGACTAGTATAAATATGCTTTTGTGTACTCTCGATTTTCCAGCATCTGCAGTTCCTTCTTTAACACGACCGACTTAGGGAATTGGTTCAGCAGCTGGATGACCTGTGAACCATCTGGGAAAACAAAAGCTTCCTGGACAGGACTTGCATTCTTTCAAGCTCGGGAGCGGCAGGAGGGAGTTTAGTGATTGACTGTAAGGTAAGCTCTTGGGAGTTTCTTTTGTTTCCTTTCAGGAGCGGTGGGAGGCCAGGGACATGGATGGAGCCTCTGGCTGCTACAACTGTGGGAAATGTGTCCAGGTTCAGCATCTGAAGGACTGTGTTGGGGCACTGGAGAAGCAGCTGGATGATCTCAGGGCCATCCAGGAAAACGTGAGTTTCCTGGACAGGACCTACAGTGATGTGTTTACGCCAAGGATACGGGAAGAATGAAGGCGGGTGATTGAGAGAAAGGGCGGTAACCGTGGAGTGCAGGAGACCCAGGTGGTTGTGCCAAATGAAAACAGGGACGCCCTCTTTGGAGCCGTTGGGGGAAGATGACGCTTCCTGTCCCAGCGGTGGACACGTCGGTGGCTCCAATCCTAGAGATGGGACTCGACTGGCGAGACCATAGTGGTGAGTGACACCATTGTCCGAGGACTGGAGATTCTGTGGCGGCAGGCGAGACCTGAGAATGGTCTGTTGCCTCCCTGGTGCCAGGGTTCAAGATGTCACAAACTAATTCAGAACATCCTCGAGAAGGAAGGTGAATAGCCGGCAGTAGTTGTGCACGTGAGCACAAACGAAGAAGAGGAAGGAGGTTCTGCAACGCGAGGTCAGAGAATTAGGAAGAAGACTGAAAAGCAGGACTTCAAGGGTGGTTATCTCTGGATTGCTTCCAGTACCTCGTGCTAGTGGGGACAGGAACAGGAAGATAGGTGACCTGAATGTGTGGCTGAGGGGCTGGAGGAGGGAGCAAGGATTTAGATTTATAGACCATTGGGATCTCTTCTGGGGTAGGGGTGACCTGTACAATAGGGACAGGTTACACCTTAACTGGAGGGGGACCAACGTTCTGGCAGGCAGGTTTGCTAGGGCTACACGTGTGGGTTTAAACTAAATAGTGGGTGGGAGGGATTGGCAAATTGGGAGAAAAAGATGGAGTTAAAGGGGAAGTGAGTACATGAAAAGTTACAAAAGACTCCCGAATTAATGAGAAGGAAAGTTCAAGAAGGGATAAGAGAGTAAGGTCAGGGCAAATTGCGAGAGGGGAGGTGAATACCGAGGTCAAAGTGTTGAATATGAATGCGCGAAGTACATGATATAAAGTGGACGAGCTTGAGGCTCAATTAGAAACTGGCAAGTATGATGTTGTGGGAATTACAGAAACATGGCTGCAAGAGGACCAGGGCTGGGAACTGAATATTGAAGGGTATACCTCCTATCGAAAAGACAGACAGGTGGGCAGAGGGGGTGGGGTAGCTCTGTTGGTGAGGAATGAAATTCAATCCATTCAGTCCAAGGTTGTGACATTGAAACAAGAGATGTGGAGTCAGTATGGATAGAACTAAGGAAATGTAAGGGTAAAAATACCCTAATGTAGGTATGTTACAAAACTTACCTTTAGCGGCGCTGCACTTCTGCCGCTCCCTGTGTGCGCGACTTTAGCGCCTGTCAGAGGGGGGCGGGCTTAAAGTGCCGATTTTCACCAGACCAGGATAATCGATGAATGTCGGGCGATTTAATTGCGGAAGAAAAATCGCTCCGACATTTCATCCATTAAGGTATTTTTAAATTACTCTAAGTTATTTGTTAACTAGAGTAATTTAAAAATCACCTTCAAAAGCCGTGACCGCAGACAACCGGAAGCATTTTCCGTAGGGGAGAAAAAAAGGTAAATACTTTATTTTTTTATTAAAAGTTGGTTTTTTGGGAGGCATAAATACTATTTTCATGTTGCGAAATGGGGTCCCCAAAAAATGTATGAACCCCCAGTATTTTCCCCCCCCCGACTTCACCGCTAACCGCAACGTTCCAATCCACCGCATTCCACTAAAACCCACTCGCTAGTTGATTTAAATGGCCATTAATTTACAGCATAAAACACTAAATTCCTTCCATTTGGCCCAGAAATTCATGAAAATGAGATTTAAAAATTATGTTATATTGTGGATTATTGTGTGAATGTTATTTGGACACTTAGGCAATTAAAAAAAAGTTTATCTTTTCTTAAGAAATTGATAGATGTTTAGATCTACTCATTGAATTTTGTAATTAGCTACAATTAGATAACTAACTAATTATATACTTTAATTTCAGGTAATCCAAGTAAGATTGTTTAATATTTGTTTCAGAATGCTTCAATCTATAATGACTGAAAATTTCATTGAGTTCTCTTAATTTTTAATAAAGTTATGGACTTTTAATTTTTCCAGATCACAGCTTTTGAGTTAAGTCAATTGAAAGGCAATGGGAAGCAAGATACTCATTTCCGAGCATGAAAATGGCCATAACTTTCTTAATACTGAAGATATGAAAGTAAATTAGGTGTCAAATTAAACTTCTTGTTATGCTTTATCTGATGGGATAAATTGCAGACTTGATTTTTAAAATCTCAAAATTTTGTAACATTGCTACCTAATGGGACTTATCTAAAGGCCCCCAAACAGTAGCCTGGATATAGTGTGCAAGTTGAATCAAGAGTTAAAATTGGCATGTAGTAAAGGTAATGCTACGGTTGTTATTGGGAGATTTCAATATGCAGGTATACTGGGAAAATCAGGTTGGTACTGGACCCCAAGAAAGGGAGTTTGTGGAGTGCCTCCTTGATGGATTCTTTGAACAGCTTGTATAGGAGCCTACCAGGGAGAAGGCAATTCTGGATTTAGTGTTATGTAATGAACCAGATTTGATAAAGGAACTTGAGGTTAATGAGCCATTAGGAGGCAGTGATCATAATATGGTAAGTTTTAATCTACAATTGGAGAGGGAGAAGGGTAAATCAGAGGTGTCCGTGCTACAGTTGAACAAATGGGACTGTGGAGCCATGAGGGAGAAGCTGGCCAAAGTTGACTGGAAAGAAACCTTAGCAGGGATGACAGTGGAACAACAATGGCACGTATATCTGGGAATAATACAGAAGGTGCAGGATCAGTTCATTCCAAAGAGGAAGAAAGATTCCAGGGGAGTAAGGGGTGACCGTGGCTGACAAGGGACATCAGGGACAGTATATATAAATAAAAGAGAAGAAGTACAACGTAGCAAAGAAGAGTAGGAAGCAAGAGGATTGGGTAGTGTTTAAAGAGCAACAGAAGATAAGTCAAAAAGCAATACGGGGAGAAAAAATGAGGTACGAATGTAAAGTAGCCAAGAATATAAAGGAGGATAGTAAAAGCTTTTTTAGGTATTTGAAGAGGAAAAAAATAGTTAAGACCAAAGTTGGACCCTTGAAGACTGAAAAAGGTGAATTTATTATGGGGAACAAGGAAATGGCAGATGTGTTGAACAGTTACTTTGGATCCGTCTTCACTAAGGAGGACACAAACAATCTTCCTGATGTACTAGTGGCCAGAGGATCTGGGGTGATGGAGGAACTGATAAAATCCCAGGGCCTGATGGTCTGCATCCCAGGGTACTTAATGATGTGGCTCTAGAAATCGTGGACACATTGGTGATAATTTTCCAAAGTTCAATAGATTCAGGATAAGTTCCTGTGGATTGGAGGGTAGCTAATGTTATCACACTTTTTAAGAAAGGTGGGAAAGAGAAAACAAGGAATTATAGACTAATTAGCCTGACATCTGTGGTTGGGAAGATGCTGGAGTCAATCATAATAGATGAAAAAGCGGCACATTTGGATAGCAGTAACAGGATCGGTCCGAGTCAGCATGGATTTACAAAGGGGAAATCATGCTTGACTAATCTTCTGGAATTTTTTGAATATGTAACTAGGAAAATGGACAAGAGCGAGCCTGTGGATGTAGTGTATCTGGACTTTCAGAAAGCATTTAATAAGTGGGCAAAATTAGGGCACATGGTATTGGGGGTAGAGTGCTGACATGGATAGAAAATTGGTTGGCAAATATGAAACAAAGAGTAGGGTTTAACGGGTCCCTTTCAGAATGGCAGGCAGTGACTAGTGGGGTACCACAAGGCTTGGTGCTGGGACCGCAGCTATTTACAAGGGGTGGAAGATTGCAACCTTCACGTGGTCCGCCCTGTTTCGACTAATGCAACCAACTCGACGTACACAAATGGAAGATCAAATAGAACAAGTTGTCTAACAACTTTAGGCTGTGCAAGCCACACGGAAGAAGAAGAAGCTATTTACGATATACATCAATGATTTAGATGAAGGGATTCAAAGTAACATTCGCAAATTTGCAGATGACACAAAGCTGGGTGGCAGTGTGAACTGTGAGGAGGATGCTTTGAGAATGCAGGGTGACTTGGACAGGTTGGGTGAGTGGGCAGATGCATGGCAGATGCAGTTTAATGGGGATACATGTGAGGTTATCCACTTTGGTATCAGCAACAGGAAGGCAGATTATTATCTAAATGGTGCCAAGTTGGAAAAAGGGGAAGTACAACGGGATCTGGGGGTCCTTGTTCATCAGTCAATGAAAGTAAGCATGCAGGTACAGCAGGCAGTGAAGAAAGCAAATGGCATGTTGGCCTTCATAACAATAGGAGTTGAATATAGGAGCAAAGAAGTCCTTCTGCAGTTGTATGGGGCCCTAGTGAGACCACACCTGGAGTATTGTGTGCAGTTTTGGTCCCCTAATTTAAAGAAGGACATTCTTGCTATTGAAGGAGTGCAGCGTAGGTTTTATAAGATTATTAAGGGTTTGGACACACTAGAGGCAGGAAACATGTTCCCGATGTTGGGGGAGTCCAGAATCAGGGGCCACAGTTTAAGACTAAGGGTAAACGGAGAACGGAGATGAGGAAACACTTTTTCACACAGAGAGTTGTGAGTGTGTGGAATTCTCTGCCTCAGAGGGCAACGGAGGCCGGTTCTCTGGATACTACGTAGGTACTGTACCTGTAAACACCAGGCAGGCCTTCATATAGTCCGGAATCGAGGCTGTCAGGCAGGATCTCCCAGCAACAACGGAGCTGGAGGTGCCTACTGTAAGGGAATTTCCGATCACTGTGAAATCCCCGACCTCGCGGAGTACTCATAAGTATTGTACCTGTAAACATTGAGGAGGCCTTCATGGATTACAAAAACGTGGTCGCCGGGCAGGACTACAAGTAAGACTGAAGCGTTGGGGACTTCAGCCCCCTCTCCCAACCATCCTACTAGCCAACGTACAGTCACTCGAAAGCAAAGTTGAAGACTATAGGTCAGGACTGCTTTGTCAATGTGAGCTGAGGGAATGCTCTGTTCTGTTTCACAGAGACATGGCTAACCCCCAGTTCCCCAGACTCAGCGGTCCAGCCTGAAGGGTTCTCCATCCACCGTATCGACCGTACGCAGGCACCTGGGAAAGGGAGAGGTGGGGGCATCTGCCTCATGGTCAACTCTTCATGGTGCTCAGACGTTGCAGTCCAATCAAACTCCTGCTCTCCACACCTTGAACACCTGGCGGTGAAGTGCCGCCCCTTCTACCTACCGAGTGAATTCACCTCCATCATCCTGACCGCTGTCTACATCCCGCCCCAGGCAGACGTCCGTCTGGCACTGGAAGAGCTGCACGCCATGGTCAACAAACACCAGACGGCTTATCCCGAGGCATTTACCACTGTAGCCGGGGACTTCAACAAAGCCAACCTGAAGAAAATACTCCATAACTTCCACCAACATGTCTCCTGCAGCACCAGAGGGTCAAACACCCTTGACCACTGCTACACGACCATCAAAGACTCCTATCGCTCTATTCCTCGCCCTCTCTTCGGAAAATTCCAACCATTAAGCGGCGCTGCTTCTTCCTGCATACAGGAAGCAACTGAAGAAAGTACCCCCAGAGGTGAGGACTGTACAGAGCTGGTCAGGGGAGGCAGAGGAACAACTACAGGACTGCTTGGAGTCTGTGGACTGGTCAATGTTCAAGGACTCGGCAACGGACCTGAATGAATACACCACAGTCGTCACTGACTTCATAAAGAAATGTGTGGAGGACTGCGTTCCAACAAAAACCTTCCGAGTGTTTCCTAAGCAGAAGCTTTGGATGAACCATGAGATCCGCATTCTTCTGAAGACCAGATTCTAGGCATTCAGGTCTGACTTGCAGAGGTCTATAAGAAGTGCCGATACGACCTTGACTAGGCCATCAAAAAGGCCAAAAGGGACTTCTGCTAAGCTGGATGATGAGATGGATGTTCGGCAACTGGCAGGGCTTGAATGCCATCACCTCCTACAAGGCAAAATCAGGAGGCGGCTCAAACGACAGCGATGCATCACTCCCTGACGAACTCAATGCGTTCTATGCACGGTTTGATGGGGGGAACACTGATGTGCCTTCCCGAGCCCCTATTCACCCTGACTGTGTTAAAGTCATAGTCACAGAGGCCGACGTCAGAAGATCCTTCAGAGGGGTGAACCCTCGGAAAGCGCCTGGACCTGATGGTATACCCGGTCGAGTTCTCAAGACCTGTGCAGACCAACTGGCTGGAGTTTTTACGGACATTTTCAATCTCTCACTTCTGAGATCTGAGGTTCCAACCTGCTTTAAGACGGCATCAATAATACCAGTGCCCAAGAAGAGTAAGGTGACATGCCTCAATGACCATCGACCAGTGACACTAACGTCTGTGGTGATGAAGTGCTTTGCGATGTTGGTTATGGTGCACATCAACTCCTACCTCGCCAAGAGCTTCGACCCACTATAGTTCGCATACCGCCACAACAGGTCAACGTTGGATGCAATTTCACTGGCTCTCCACTCCACACTGGACCACTTGGACAATAAAAACATCTACACCTGATTGTTGTTTATAGACTACAGCTCGGCGTTTAATACCATCATCCCTTCCAGGCTGGTTACCAAGCTCACGGAACTGGGCCTCTGCGCATCCCTCTGCAATTGGATCATTGACTTCCTCATCCACAGACCACAGTTTGTTCGAATTGGAGGAACAACTTCATCCTCAGTAACAATTAGTATGGGAGCACCTCAAGGCTGCGTGTTCAGCCCCCTGCTTTTCTCACTCTATACCAGGCACGTGCCATCAGCGTAGGCAAGGTAGGTACCCTGACTAAAATTATAACATAGTAATTACTAAATATAAATAATAAAGGCATGGGAGAATTATGCCTATCTAAGAGATCGATCTCTTAGGTAGGCATAATTCTCCATGCCTTTCATCCGCAGCGCTTGTAACCCTTGAAGGACTGTGAGCGCTGCCTGAAGCCATCAATTTAAAGCGGGGTTGAAGGCAGCAGAAATTCTGCCTTTGCAGCACTGCGCAGGCGCATCAGCCTACTGCGCTTGCGCAGTGCTGGTTTCTTGGCGGGGTTTGCAAATATGGATTGGCAATATTTTAAGTGTATCTTAGGAAACAGAGAGAGAAAAATGAGCTTGTGTACCGACAATGTGGTAAGTACATTTTGTGTTTATGTTTTTAAATACCGTACTTCCCAGGGTGTGGGGGTGGGGGGAGAGTTCCTTTCATAGCATTTGAGGAGTCTGGCCTGGGGTAAAGTTGCGGGAGGGCACGAATGTTGTGCAGGAGGGGTCGGGAGCATGCCACTTGCAACGCTCCTTGCACGGAGGCGTGCAAAACCTCTCTCCTGCCGCTCGCTGGCCTCACTCATGTCCTGCAAATCCTTAAATTCCGACAGCACGATTGAGGTTACTCGGCTGTGGGAATTTAAGGATTTGCAGGAAGCTGCTGACATGAGCGAGCGGCAGGTGAGAGATGTTCAGACGGAGAGCAATGCCAGAGGTGAGCGGGCCGGCAGAAGGCGCTGAAGTGGCGGACAGTTTGACTGTCGGTTCCCGGCGACCGCTCACAGCTACCCGAGTTGCTTCTATCCCCGGCTACAATGTGGTGGCTCCACGCCTGGAGCAGCGCAGCAGCGGTAAGTGAGTGAGTTACTGGCATTATCCCCGACCCCCTCATTCTCAACAGTCCAGCTCTCCCCGAAACTTTACCCCTGGCACAGACTCGCCATACACTGTGAAAGGAACTGTCCCCCCAATTGGTCCCTTGAACAAGTGTTGTCATTCAATAAGATGACAACTGATTCAACTTTTCCCTGTGTGCTCCCGTTTTTCCCACCATCTCTCCACCTGCCATCACCCTTCACCCCCCCCCCCCCCCCCCCCCCTTCAGTAATTCAGAATAAAGGAGACTAGGAAGCCTTGGGCAAATTGACTTGTTACTGTTTTTATTTTTATTCGTTATTTTTACGGAGAGAACAATCTGCGCATGCGCGTTTTTAAATTTTTATCTGACTATAGATTAGTAATTAATCTATCTAATTACTCACGGCACGTGCCTGCTCTATACCCATGACTGCGTAGCCAGTCATAGTGCAAACTCCATCATCAAGTTCGCCGACGACACCACTGTGGTTGGACGAATCACAGATGGGGATGAGTTAGAGTATAGAAGTGAGATCGACTGACTGACCAAATGGTGCCAGCACAACAACCTGGCACTCAACATCAGTAAGACCAAGGAACTGATTGTGGACTTTGATAGGGGAAGGATGAGGACCCACAATCCTGTTTATATCAACGGGACAATGGTGGAGAAGGTCAATAACTTCAAATTCCTGGGCGTGCATGTATCAGAAGATCTTTCCTGGAGCCAGCACACCGATGCAATTGTAAAGACTCAGCGACTCTACTTCCTGAGAAGATTACGGAGATTCAGCATGTCAAAAAGGATTCTCCTAAACTTTTACAGGTACACAGTAGAGAGCATTCTGACTGGTTGCATCGTGGCCTGGTTCGGCAACTTGAACGTCCAGGAGCAAAAAAGACTTCAAAAGGTTGTGACCACTGCCCAGTCCATCCCCGGCTTTGACCTCCCCACCGTCAAAGGGACCTATCGTAGTCGCTGCCTCAAAAAGGCAGCCAAAATCATCAAGGACCCACAGAATCCTGGCCACACACTCATCTCACCACTGCCAGGAAGAAGGTACCGGAGGCTGAAAACTGTAACGTCCAGGTTCAGGAGCAGCTTCTTCCACAGCCATTAGGTTACTAAACATAACAAATAAGCTATGAGCTCTGAACAGCAAAAGACTATATTATAATTTGTTATTTGCACTATATTTGTTATGTATTGAACAAGAGATTAGTGTGCAAAATGAGAGCACATGGTATTGGGGGTAGGGTATGGACATGGATAGAGAACTGGTTGGCAGGCAGGAAGTAAAGAGTAGGAATTACTTTTCAGAATGGCAGGCAGTGATTGGTGGGGTGCCGTAAGGCTCAGTGCAGGGACCCCAGTTATTTACAATATATATTGATGATTTAGATGAAGGAATTAATTGTAACATCTCCAAGTTTGTGGATGACACAAAGCTGGGGGGCAGTGTGAGCTGCGAGGTGGGTGCTGTGAGGCTGGATAGGTTGGGTGAGTGGGCAGATGCATAGCAGATAATGTGGATATATGTGAGGTTATCCACTTTGGTGGCAAGAATAAGAAGGCAGATTATTATCTGCATGGTGTAAGAAGAAACTGCAGATGCTGGTTTAAACCGAAGATAGACACAAAAAGCTGGAGTAACTCAGCGGTACAGGCAGCATCTCTGGAGAGAAGGAATGGATGATATTTCGGGTCGAGATCCTTCTTCTGAACCCTAACCCTGAAGAAGAGTCTAGACCCTAAACGTCACCCATTCTTTCTCTCCAGAGATGCTGCCTGTCCCACTGAGTTACTCCAGCTTTTTGTGATTATATGAATGGTGTCAGATTAGGAAAAGGGGTGGTGCAACGATACCTAGGTGTTCTTGTACATCAGTCACTGAAAGTAAGCATGCAGGTACAGCAGGCAGTGAAGAAAACTAATGTTATGTTGGCCTTCGCAGCGAGAGGATTTGAGTATAGGAGCAAGGAGGTCCTACTCCAGTTGTACAGGGCCCTGGTGAGACCACACCTGGAGGATTGTGTGCAGTTTTGGTCTCCTAATTACTTACTATTTGCTTGTGTTGCCACTTTCATGAAGTAATGGACTTGGAGCCCAAGATCCCTCTGTACATTAATGTTGTTAAGTGTCATGCCATTGATTGTATATGTTCCCTTTCCATGCAACCTTCCAAAGTGCAACACTTCTCAATTGCTACCATTTCTTCACCCATTTCTGTAGCTGCTCTGCATTCCACTGTAAACTTTGACAAACTCACAGTCATGACCCCAGCAATCTTGGTGCCATTGGCAAATTTACTAACCATCCCATCTACGTTCATGTCCAAGTCATTTATCCATGTCACAAACAACAGAAATATTTTTGAAACTCCAGCAGGCACAGATCTGGTGCTAGAATCTCCATCCTCTACAACCCTCTGTCTTCTATCAGTAAACCAGGTCTGAATCCATACGATCGTCATTGATAATCCCATTCATTTTGAAGTCAATTTCATTACAAAGCAGCTGTTTAGTCAGATCACTTTGCAGCACTGTGCAGGTTTGGACACCCTGCTCAAAGAAGTTGTTTTCAAGTTAATAATAGATAATTAGTTAAGGATCGAGTTGTTGATGCACTTATCTGTCAGATTTCTGAAATAGAAACAGAACATGTCGAAAATGTTCAGCGGGTAAGGCAATATCTGTGGAGAAAGAAACAAATTGTTTACACTTGTGACATTTCATCAAACATCAGTTGATTTTTAAGTTGCAGGAAAAGGTGAACAAACATCATTCTATGGAATAAGCAATGATAGCCCAGCTACAGGAGAATGGTGAAGGCTTGGTCATCAGAATTAATGTGTCTAAGGGAAGATGAATTAAGACTGATGGGAAAGAAAATTATTCTGGAACTGTTATATATAACGCATTGCAGGTACTGAAAATCAGAAACAAAATAAAAAATAAATAAATCATGCAGAATAAAAATATATGAGGTTGATGATCTTTCATATCTTGCCAGTTCTGATACCAACCGAAAAGCTTTTCATCTGAAATTGTTGAATTCAATGTTATGTCCCAAAGACATGCCACATCTGATGAGATGGTGTTTCTTAAATTTACTTTATGCTTCAATGAAAGAGAGAAAGAGGATTGAGACAGAGTTCAATATTCCATCTACCATTTCTCAATCCATTTCTGTAGCTGCTCTATATATCACTGTATACTTTGAATGGAATGGACATTTAATTTGACAGACAAACTTATCAGGGTCACCTATGCAGACTATGCTGTACGTTTCTATAAGATCCCCCCTCAATCTTCTAAATTCTAGCGCGTACAAGCCGAGTCTATCCAGTCTTTCTTCATATGAATGTCCCGACATCCCAGGAATCAGTCTGGCGAACCTTCTCTGTACTCACTCTATGGCAAGAATGTCTTTCCTCAGATTTGGAGACCAAAACTGTACGCAATACTCCAGGTGTGGTCTCACCAAGAACCTGTACAACTACAGTAGAACCTCCCTGCTCCTGTACTCAAATCCTTTTGCTATGAATGTTAACATACCATTCGTTTTATTCACTGCCTGCTGCACCTGCATGCCTACTTTCAATGACTGGTGTACCATGACACCCAGGTCTCGTTGCATCTCCCCTTCTCCTAATCGGCCACCATTCAGATAATAGTAAACTTTTCTGTTTTTGCCACCAAAGTGGATAACCTCACATTTATCCACATTATACTGCATCTGCCAAACATTTGCCCACTCACCCAACCTATCCAAGTCACCTTGCAACCTTCTAGCATCCCCCTCACAGCTAACACTGCCCCCCCAGCTTCGTGTCATCCGCAAACTTGGAGATGTTGCATTCAATTGCCTTGTCCAAATCATTAATATATATTGTAAATAACTGGGGTCCCAGCACTGAGCCTTGCGGTACCCCACTAGTCAATGCCTGCCATTCTGAAAAGGACTCGTTTACTCCTACTCTTTGCTTCCTGTCTGCCAGCCAGTTCTCTATCCACATCAACACTGAACCGCCAATACCATGTGCTTTATGTTTGTATGCTAATCTCTTATGTGGGACCTTGTCGAAAGCCTTCTGAAAGTCCAGATATAACACATCCACTGGTTCTCCCTTATCCACTCTACTAGTTACATCCTCGAAAAATTATATAAGATTCGTCAGACATGATTTATCTTTTGTAAATCCATGCTGACTTTGTCCAATGATTTTACCACTTTCCAAATGTGCTGCTATCCTATCTTTAATAACTGACTAGCAGTTTCCCCACTACCAATGTTAGACTAACTGGTCTGTAATTCCCCGTTTTCTCTCTCCCTCCTTTTTTAAAAAGTGGGGTTACATTAGCTACCTTCCAATCCTCAGGAACTATTCCAGAATCTAAAGAGTTAAAAAAATTATCACTAATGCATCCACTATTTCTGGGGCTAATTCCTTAAGTACTCTGGGATGCAGCCTATCTGGCCTGGGGATTTATCGACCTTTAATCCATTCAATTTACCTAACACCACTTCCCGGCTAACCTGGATTTCACTCAGTTCCTCCATCTCATTTCACCCCCGGTCCCCTGTTATTTCCAGAAGATTATTTATATCTTCCTTAGTGAAGACAGAACCAAAGTAGTTAGTCAATTGGTCTGCCATGTCCTTGTTCCCCATGATCAATCCACCCGTTTCTGACTGCAAGGGACCTACATTTGTTTTAACTAATCTTTTTCTCTTCACACATTTATGTTCCCTGCCAATTTCCTTTCATAATCTATTTTCACTTCCCTAATTAAGCCCTTTGTCCTCCTCTGCTGGACTCCCAGTCCTCTGGTAGGCTGCTTTTTCTGGCTAATTTGTATGCTTCATCTTTTGTTTTGATACTATCCCTGATTTCCCTTGTTATCCACGGATGCACTACCTTCCCTGATTTATTCTTTTGCCAAACAGGGATGAACAATTGTTGTAGTTCATCCATGCAGTCTTTAAATGTCTTTAAATTGATTGGGGTTGATCAGCCATGATCACAATGAATGGCAGTGCTGGCTCGAAGGGCTGAATGGCGTCCTCCTGCACCTATTTTCTCTGTTTCTATGTGTTTAACCTGCATTTGGTTTCTTCTTTGTAGCGGAGACTACTTCATAACCATAGCATGCAAACGTAGGAGATAAGATGGGCACGCAAAGCACTGCAACATCTGGAAGGGATGTTCTAGTCCTGGGATGCAACATCTGGAAGGGATGTTCTCGTCCTGGGATGGTATAAACATTAGAGGTGAAGGAACAGGTTTGCATGAGAAGGTTCTGTGAGAAGTCAGTCTAAGTATTCCCCATCCAGAAACCGTGGCTGAACCCTAAGATTCATTTCTTGGTGAAGTCCAATTCTGTGGTATTCAAGATGGATGATCCAAACACCTACAGGAAATATAGCTATTGGTATTGATATTCATTTATTATTGGCAGGTATACTGTGATACAAAGAAAAACATTTTGTGTACTATACAGTCAAATCAGTCTATAACCCAACCCTAAACATGCACCAATTTAAACAGGTAGTACAAAGAGAAAAATAAACAGAGTGTATAGTGTTACAGCCACAGAGAAAGTGCAGATAAAAAGAATGCAAGGAATGCAATGAGGTAGGTTGGGGGAATCAGGACCACATCCTTAGCTTATGAAAGTTTCATTCTATAGTTGATAATAGCGGCAAAGAAGCTCAATCTGGAGATAGTGATTGACTTCAGGAATGCTTGGTTTGCATTGACGGTGCCAAAGTAGAGATGGTTGAAAAGCTCAAATTCCTAGGAGTAACTATCACCAACAACTTCTGCTGGACCACACATATTGAAGCAATGGCTAAGAAAGCACGCCAATGCCTCTACTTCCTTAGAACACATGAGAAGTTCGGCATGTCCCGAACAACTCCACCCAACATCTAAACATGCGCCAAAGAAAGCATTTTATCGGGATGCATCGCAGCTTGGTTTGGAAACAATTGCACCCAAGACTGCAAGAAATTGCAGAGAATTGTGGATGCAGCCCAGACCATCGCACAAATCAACCTCCCTTCCATTGACTTTTTTTACACCTCATGCTGCCTTGGCAAGGCCACCAGCATAATCAAGGACCAGTCTCACCCCCTCTTCTCCCCGCTCCCATCAGGCAAGAGATACAGAAGTGTGAAAACGCACACCTCCAGAATCCAGGACAGTTTCTTCCCAGCTATTATCCGGCATCCATGTCATTCTATCCATCTAGAGAGCAAGTCCTGAGCTAGTATCTACCTCATTGAAGACCCTCGGACTACCTTTAATCACACTTTACTGCCTTTATCTTGCACTAAATGTTATTCCCTTATATTGTATCTGTACACTGTGGATGGCTCGATTGTAATCATGCATAGTCTTTCCACTGACTGGTTAGCGCACATCAAAAGGTTTTGACTGTACCTCGGTACACGTGACAATAAACTAAACGCTTTCAACATTTTGTATCTTCTGCCCAAAAGGAGAGAGAAGAATAGGGAATAACCAGGGTGTAATGGTACTTGATTATGTTGGCTAGTTTCTGAAGCAGCGTGAAGTGCAGATGGAATAGATGGGAGGGAGGCTGGTTTGTGTGATGGACTGGGATACATTCACAACTCTCTGCAATTTCTTGTGGTCTTGGGCAGAACAGTTGCCAAGCCAAGCTATGATGCATCCCAAGGGTTTCTGTGGTGCATCCTTAGAAATTGGTGAGAATCGTTATAGAGACATGCCAAATTTGCTTCTGAGGCATTGATACAGTTTCACAGCAGGCCACAGCATTGATGTATTTGGACCAGCTTTTGACCATCTCCACCCACTTCCTGAAGTCATTGACTACCTCCTTTGTTTTTGCAGACATGAAGCGGAGCCTGGTCTATCAGGCAAACCAGCCTCTCCCATGGTTCCCCCAACCTATTATGCTCAGTAAAGCACAAAACACTGAATTAACTCAGCGGATCAGACAGCGTCTCTGGAGGACACGGATAAGTGATGTTTCTTTCGGAGGTTGGGACCCTTCTTCAGTCTGAAGAAGAGTCCCAACTCAAAATGTCGCCTGTCCATGTCTTCCTGTGAAGCTGCCTGATCTGCTGAGTACTCAGTATTTTGTATTTTATTCAAGATTCCACCATCTGTAGTTCCTTGCATCTCATAGTCATACAGCACAGAAACATCTCACAATCATACAGCATAGTCAACTACTTCCTCTGGCAAATCATTCCATATACCCACCACTCTCAGTGAAAAAGTTACCTCTTATGTTCCTATTAAATCTTACCTCTCTCATCTCTGATTCTGGATTCCCTACCCTGGATTCCCTCCACGCATTCACCCTATCAATTCCCCTCATGGTTTTATTCCCTTCTATAAGATATATAAGATAATCCCTCAGCCTCCTGCACTCTAAGAAATAAACATTTTGCTATAGCCCAGGCCCACGAGTCCTAGCAAAGCCCTCGGAAATCTTCTCTGCACTCTTTCCAGCTTCATGACATCTTTCCGAAGGATCGCTCTGTCGAAACGCCAACTAACCGAAAGGCTGCGTCGCCTACAAGCCAACTTACCGAATGGTGCTCAACGGAAAAGTCAAATAACGGACAAGACGTCGCCAGATGGCAGAACTTGTCCGCAATTCATCCAGCCCCCGCGTCCATCACATCAGACTACATTTATGCAGAGCGGCTATGGAAGTTGAGA
This sequence comes from Raja brachyura, assembly GCA_963514005.1. Next base: position 92,761,511 of record OY740787.1, on the reverse strand, counting down.
AAACTGGCACTGACAGTGAAAGGACAGCACCTACCAACAATGAAGGTACTATGAAACCAGCTGCCGCAAACCCTTCCCACAGGACGGGGTTTTAAGTTGGTATTAAAAATCAAAAAAGAGTTAAGAACAAAATGTTACATGTATAAATAGTTCTTACATTCAGGAACCTGGTTAATTAAGTGTTGGGATTATTTCCCTGTCCTAACTATGCCTTTGCTTTAGCCGGTGGTCACATCCATTCCATCCCTCCCTCGCAAATTAATAGACGCATGTGGCATGTAAAGCGTCTCTTCCATGCGTGCAATACATGAAGCCAATGAAATGAGACAGCTGTCACACCAAAGATAGACACAAAATGCTGGAGTGGTTCAGTGGGACAGGCAGCATCTCTGGAGAGAAGGGATGGGTGGCATTTCAGGTTGAGACCCTTCAGACACAGTCTTCAGGTCTGAAGAATGTTCTCGACCCGAAACGTCACCCATTCCTTCTCTCCAGAGATGCTGCCTGTTCCGCTGAGATACTCCAACTTTTTGTGTCCATCTTCAGTTAAAGCAGTTTACAGATTATCTGGTGTTTTGTGCGTGGGAGATTGTGTGCGTTACGCAGGCAACCAAACGGTAATAATTAAAACATGCTTCTTGTTGTCGGGGGGGGGGGAGTGGGAGTGGGAGGAGATAAAATTGTTCGTTGTCATGCACGCTTGTCATAGGCCTGCCAGGAAATGTTATGTGTGTGTGTGTGTGTCCCCATGTTTTAAAAGCCATTTATTATGGCTGCCAATGCCCCGAGCCCCGAGTCTGTCCCCAAGGCCGGGGTGGGGGTGAATCACCCGTTGTGGGTGTCGGGGTAAATCACCCCATGTATGGGTCGGGGTCCGGCGGTCGGGGGGGGGGAAATCACCCTGGTTTGGGGGTTGGGGTCCGATGGCGGTGCATCGTGGTCAGTGACTGAGAGGGACCAGCCTGTCCCACACCTCTGCTCCACCCAGCGCTGCCGACACACAACCCGTCACAGTGCAGCCGCACGGGGGAGACGAGGCGAGGGCGGCCGTGGCCGTGGGAGAGTGGGGACTGTCCCGAGGGATGCGCGCCTTCGGGTTCTTGGCTGCTCGGGTTCAGAGTACCAGTCACCTATGGCTTGTGTGGGACAAAGACCCCCACCCTCCCGTCTCCATCGGCCAGTAATGTGATAGATGCCATGGTCTGGACCAATCGCTAACAAATCCCCTCTCCCCCCCCCCCCCCGGCAACGTTATGTCCGTTATTTCGACCTCCTCGTGAATATCAAAAAAACGAAGGAGCTGATCGTGGACTTTTGGAGGGCACATCATCCGAGGACGTACACACCATTGAGGATAAATGGGGATACTGTGGATAGGGTGAGCTGTTTTAAATATCTGGGAGTCCACATCACTGAGGATCTGACATGGACATCGCACGCTGCAGTACTCGTGAGTAAGGCAAGGCAGCGCCTTTACCACCTCAGGCAATTGAGGAAATTCAGAGTGTCTCCGAGGATCCTCCAGTGCTTCTACTCTGCGGCTGTGGAAAGCATCTTGTCTGGAAATATCACAATCTGGTTTGGGAATTGCTCTGCCCAGGACAAGAAGGCTCTGCAGAGAGTAGTGCGTTCGGCTGAACGCACTATGGGAACTTCTCTCGCCCATCTGCAGGAACTATACATCAGGAGGTGCAACTCCAGAGCCAACAAGATCATGGGAGACCCCTTCCACCCCTGCAACGGACTGTTCCAGCTGCTATGGTCAGGCAAACGCCTCCGTTGTCATGCTGTGAGAACGGAGAGGATGAGATGGAGTTTCTTCCCAGAGGCCATTAGGACTGTAAACTCCTATCTCAGCAGGGACTAACGCCACTGGACCATTCTACTGTTTTGTTAAAATTGCTGTTTTTTTCCTTTTTCTTTCCTCCCACAAATTATGTAATGTGTGATTCTGTTCCATTCTGTTTGTTGTTTGTTGTTTGTTTGTTTTTTTGCATAACGTCCGCGAGCATTGTAACTTTCTTTTCACTGCACATCTCGTATGTGTATGTGACGCATAAACTTGACTTGACACTCACAGACTCACACACACATGCACTCACACATTCACTCACACTCACACAGACACACATATACATTCACACACACACATTCACACACACTCACACACACAGACTCACACACACATACACACTCACGCATACACACTCACGCATACACACTCACGCATACACTCACATACACTCACACACAAACACAGACTCACACACATATACACACACACTCACACCATATATATGACAGTAAACCTTCAGTGAATCTACTGACATGGCTGAGCGCGGCCTCTCCACATGGCAGTCAGCGGCACTTTCGCAAACAGCGCGACCTCTGCACTAACCGGAAATTATGCGATCAGTGCGACCTCTGCACTCACTGGAAATTACGCAATCAGTGCGACCTGAACACTAAGTGGAAGTCACAAAATGAGCAGGACTTGTGGTCTAAAAACAGTCGGACCTAATAAAGCATTTATTCCTTCCAAACACAGTCGGACCTAAGAAAGCATTTATTCCTGCCAAACACAGTCGGACCTAATAAAGCATTGCAGTTTCAAGCACAGGCAGGGCAGTAGGCCAAACAACTCATGGCATTGTCATTTCATTTCATTTCCAATTCAGCATTGCACTTTCAAGCACAGGCAGGGCAGCAGGCCAAACAACTCATGGCATTGTCATAAAGGGCTAACAAATCATTTATTGCAAGTACATTGCAGATTCACAGTTCAGTTGATTCACAGCTTAGAATGACAGTCGTGGCCTCTCCCTCGCGATCTTGCAGAGTGACCGACTCATGTCCAGGCATCTGGGGTTTTATAGTTCTGCTCCCCCGGAAGGGGCGTCACCTTCATCGCGGTGATTGACGGGCGAGAGGACCAATCAGCTGATCTCAAGGTTTTTTAAACACTCATAACTTTTTCATTTTTCATCAATGGGAAAAATCCTCAGGGCTGGCTCAGTGGAGGAGGGCTGTGAGTAAGATGGTCAAAAATCACAGCGATACAGGGTAGTGTTTTTTCTAAATTCAATATACAGCGCAGATAGGAAGTGGTCAAGATGAGACTTTTAACTATATAGATAACATTATACAATGCACTCTGTTTCCCTTCTATTTGTGCTTGTGTATGTTATGATTGTACTCATCCATGGTATGATTTGCCAGGATAGAACACAGAACAAAGTTTTTCCACTGTATCTCGATACACGTGACAACAATACTAAACCAACTCCAAGGGAAGTAGATCCTGATGGAGGTGGAAGAATGAATGGGGGAATCTTGGAGCAGAATGATAAAAGTTATGGAAAGATGGGTGGAAACTGCAGCGGGTGAATAAACTGGCTGGTTCCCCACTCACATTGTACAAATCTGACAGCATTGTGAGCCCAACAGCGTGTGGAATCTGTGAAAGTTAATGAATAAAGACAGGGTCATTAGATTTAAGTATTTTGTTTGGTGAGAAACCCAATCTGAATATTTGTTATCAGATATTGGGAAAATCAATGTTAAATCTAAAACTACGTATTATGAGTAGACAATAGACAATAGGTGCAGGAGTAGGCTATTCGGCCCTTCGAGCCAGCACCACCATTCAATGTGATCATGGCTGATCATCCCCAATCAGTACCCTGTTCCTGCCTTCTCCCCATATCCCCTGACTCCGCTATTTTTAAGAGCCCTATCTAGCTCTTTCTTGAAAGCATCCAGAGAACCTGCCTCCACCGCCCTCTGAGGCAGCGAATTCCACAGACTCACCACTCTCTGTGAGAAAAAGTGTTTCCTCGTCTCCGTTCTAAACGACTTACTCCTTATTCTTAAACTGTGGCCCCTGGTTCTGGACTCCCCCAACATCGGGAACATGTTTCCTGCCTCTAGCGTGTCCAAGCCCTTAACAATCTCGGCATGTCTGCATGTAGATCGGCATGTCTACATGTAAACAACACATGGGTGGTTTAAAAGAAAGGGAATCCAATAATCAAAGAGATATATGTAGGAAGGAACTGCAGATGCTGGCTTAAACCGAAGATAGACACAAAAAGCTGGAGTAACTCAGCGGGACAGGCAGCATCTCTGGAGAGAAAGAATGGGTGACGTTTCGGGTCGAGACCCTTCTTTAGACATGTTGGACCATTAAATGCTCAATGATTTGCCGAGTCCAAGAGTAGCGTTTTAAAGGTTTTATTTAGGCACAAGGTTTTATAGCATCAGAGCAAAGCATTAAACTATCTGCAGACTTTAAACTAAAATGAACAAATCATGACTCACAAAACAAGAAAAAACTATGGAATTATAACGAAAAGATTAAAGACTTAACGTTACTAGCAGACAAAAGACACTGGGCATTAAATTGCCAACTTTCACACAGAACACTCTGCTGAAAGATAGGGCTTCATTATCAGAATAGGGTGATCAAGATGCATGTAGCACCTTTGTACCACTGAAGGAATTATTGTGCACAATACTGTCTAGGATCTTGTCAGTGACTTTGAGTTTACAAGCTGTCCCTTGTCACTGTGTTCGGCAAACCCTTTCCCAACCAGTTAACAGTTTTTAAGTAAATTAATCCCATCAATTCTAGACTAACCCCACCAGTTCTCTGCAAGACACTAATCCCATCAATTCTCTCCAAGACCCTTCAGACATTATCTCCTTGTTCACTGGAATTTTATGTTCTGGGCACTTATCAATTGATAAATTCATACGACAAGGATTTTAACTTGATTTGATTCTAATTTTCACAGTTTTTCAGGCTGTAGCAATGCAAGTTAAAGCAGTCACTAAATCTCTCCACAACAGAGGACAAAAACTGCTTCCAGATTTAATACTGAAGGAGAAGCTAAAGGTTTGAAACAAGTGAATTATAAAACTAAGACAGCATTCAACAAGAACACATCAAACTGTTCCTGATTGAAATGTCACATTTTCTTGCTAATTCTCTCAGCATTCCTGCTTCTTGTAGTTTCTCGACCTCTGAAAAATAATTGGATAATGTTTCAGTAATTGCCCCTTTGTTCAACATCCATTTTTTGGATATTATTATGCAAAACTGGTTTGGTAAAAACAATTCTGAACACCTCTCCTTCATTTCCAAGTGAACAAAATCCTGGCTACAGTACTAGGTTAGATGCTGTAGGTAAACAGTAATTTTTTTTTTAAATTCTCCCACCTTCAGCATTGTGAAAGGGTTTGGTTAAAGATAGAAACATTGCCACAAGTAGATCTGCCAATATGATTAAATATTTTGATATGAAATAAAATGAAAGGGAAAACAATTGGAACAGTTGGAACCACAGTTATATGACAAAGGATGTGGCACATGGCAGTGATTGCAGTGACTCTTATACATCAGCGAAACCAAACATATACTGGCCGGATGTTTCGTTGAACACCTTCGCTCAGTCCGCTCGCACCTACCTGATCTCCTGATTGCTAAACACTTTAGTTCCCCTTCCCATTCACACACTGACCTTTCTGTCCTGGGCCTCCTCCATTGTCAAATTGAGGCTAAATGCAAATTGGAGGAACAGCACGTCATATTTTGCTTGGGCAGTTTACACCCCAGTGGACTGAAGAAGTATCTCGAACCGAAATGTCACCCATTCCTTCTCTCCACAGATACTGCCTGTCCCGCTGAGTTACTCCAGCTTTTTGTGTCTATCTTCAGTATGAATATTGATTTCTCCAACTTCAAGTCACCCCTGCATTCCCTCTCCATTCCTCCCCCACCCAAGTCACACCAGCTTCAACGTCATCATATTGAGTCTCATTGTCTGTACTCGTTCTCACCTAACACACAGATAACAATGCCTTTATCATCGTTTCCGTTATCATTGTTAACTTTTTTTGCATGTCTCATTCATTTGTTCTATATCTCTCTACATCACCATCTATATCTCTCGTTTCCTTCCCTGACTAAAGAAGGTTCTCGACCCGAAACGTCACCTATTCCTTTTCTCCAGAGATGATGTCTGACCACTGAGTTACTTCAGATTTTTATGTCTATCTTCAGTGATTCATAAAGTTGATTCATGAAACTATGTAAGAATGTATCGATCTTCAGACAAAACTGGCATAATGTATCCCACAAAATTACAAACAAGAAATGTTGAACTATTTGAGGACCTCAATGTTTCAAGTGACAGTAAATAAACACAGCATGAAAATAAATCAACATATATGTATGTATTTATTCGTTATTCACAAACATCTTCTCAGCAGCTATAGCTCCATGCCTGTACGAAGTTATAAAATGGAAAAACATGTTCTCTCACAGAAAGAGAGTAACAGAAGAAATCCACAACATTAAAAAAAAAGAGAATGAAAGCATAGAAAGAATGGAAATAGTTATTGCATACTTTTTTTCCATTGGACGAAGAAAGACTGGGTGAGTTCTGCCCAGAGTCTCTGCTTTGACCCTGGTGCTTAGTTTTGTTTTGGATAAATCAACAATGAACTAGAGGACCAGCGGTAGATCACAAGCATGCGATCTACACTCAGGTTGGGAATGGGGCAACAAAATATCTGAACAGCTGGGGCCATGGTTTTGGAAGAAGTCACAAACAAAAACACATTACCCGTCCAAACACATTATACCCTTGATCAAGTCGACACTAATTGGAAAATCAGTCCTACGTTGGTCTATTTGGCAACAGCATGAATCAATTGCAGAGAAATAGATTTGCTAAGAACTGGAGCTAACATTTTAAAAACCTCAAGACATTCAGCAGATATAACCATATAAACCATATAACCATATAACAATTACAGCACTGAAACAGGCCCTCTCGGCCCTTCCAGTCCATGCCGACCATTTATTTTCCCCTAATCCCATCTACCTGCACTCAGACCATATCCCTCCATTCCCTTCCCGTCCATATACCTATCCACTTTACTTTTAAATGTTAAAATCGATCCTGCCTCCACCACTTCTGCAGGAAGATCATTCCACACAGCCACCACTCTCTGAGTAAAGAAGTTCCCCCTCATGTTACCCCTAAACTTCTGTCCCTTAATTCTCATGTCATGCCCTCTTGTTTGAATCTTCCCTTCCCTCAATGGGAAAAGCTTATCCACGTCAACTCTGAGACCCCCCCTTAACCTTCTGCGCTCCAAAGAATAAAGACCTAACTTGTTCAACCTTTCTCTGTAACTTAGTTGCTGGAACCCAGGCAAAATTCTAGTAAATCTCCTCTACTCTCTCTATTTTGTTGACATCCTTCCTATAATTAGGCGACCAAATTATATGTTTCATCAATTCCAAAAGCATCTTGCTCCTTGACTTAAATTGTCATGCCACGTCCAAATGCTGATAATCCTGCACAGTTTCAAAGGACATTTATTGTCACATACACCAATTGGTGCAGTGAAATTTGAGTTACCATGCAGCACACAGATAAGATAAACACAACACTATAGAATTTAACATAAAACATCCCCCACAGCGGAATCAACGTTTCCCACTGTGAGGGAAGGCAATAAAGTTCAGTCCACTTCCTCTTGTGATCACGGCCTATTGAGGCCTCCGCAGTCGCCGCTACGGCGGCCCGATGTTTCAGGCCGTCTCGCCGGGATGGTGAAACTCTAACGTCAGAATGGAAGAACACTCACAGCGGCTTGGAGTTTCCGAATCAGCCGCTTCCTACCGGAGACCGCGGCTTCCGAAGTCTACAGTCCGAGCTGGGCGGAGCTCCAACACTGGCGATCCTCGGCGAAAGATCCCAGGCTTTGCGATGTTAGAGTCAGCGCCGCCCGCGGCTGGAAGCGCCGCAGACCACAGCTCCACGGCGTTAAAGTCGGCAGGTCCTCCGGAGCTCCACACGGCGATCCCGGTAAGGCATGTGCCTTAAGTAGCAATGTTACAAAATGTTGAGGTTTAAAAAATCAAGTCTGCAATTTATCCCATCAGGTAAAGCATAAAAAGAAGTTTAATTTGACACCTAATTTACTTTCATATCTTCAGTATTAAGAAAGTTATGGCCATTTTCATACTCGGAAATTAGCATCTTGCTCCCCATTGCCTTTCAATTGACTTAGCTCAAAAGCTGTAATCTGGAAAAGTTAAAAGCCCTTAACTTTCTTAAAAATTAAGAGAACTCAATGAAATTTTCAGTTATTATAGATTGAAGCATTCTGAAATAAATATTAAACAATCTTACTTGGATTACCTGAAATTAAAGCATATAATTAGTTAGTTATCTAATTGTAGCTAATTACAAAATTCAATGAGTAGATCTAAACATCTATCCATTTCTTAAGAAAAGATAAACTTTTTTTAAATTGCCTAATTGTCCAAATAACATTCACACAATAATCCACAATATAACATAATTTTTAAATCTCATTTTCATGAATTTCTGGGCCAAATGGAAGGAATTTAGTGTTTGATTCGTGTAAATTAATGGCCATTTAAATCAACTAGCGAGTGGGTTTTAGTGGAATGCGGTGGATTGGAACGTTGCGGTTAGCAGTGAAGTCAGGAGGAAAAATACTGTTTGTTCATACATTTTTTTGGACCCCATTTCGCAACATAAAAATATTATTAAAGCCTCCCGAAAAACCAACTTTTAATATAAAAATAAACTATTTACCTTTTTTTCTCCCCTACGGAAAATCCTTCCGGTTGTCGGTGCTCACGGGTTTTGAAGGTGATTTTTAAATTACTCTAGTTAATAAATAATTTAGAGTAATTTAAAAATACCTTCATTGATGAAATGTCGGAGCGATTTTTCTTCCGCAACGAAATCGCCCGACATTCATCGATTATCCCAGTCTGTCGAAAAACGGCACTTTATGCCCGCCCCCCTCTGAAAGGCGCCAAAGTCGCGCACGCGGGGAGCGGCAGAACTGCAGCGCTGCTCAAGGTAAGTTTTGCAACATACCTACCTTAAGGACTGATTTTCCAATTAGTGTCGACTTGATCAAGGGCATAATGTGTTCAGATGGTAATTCAGTGCTGAAGCCCTGGCCGAGCTCCAGCAGGAGAGGCCGCGCCAATCCAGAAGGTAGGCCGCGAGGAGAGGGCGAAGTTGCGGCTCGGAGAAAAGACGCATCCTCGACCAGGTAGTGACTGAGAAAAACGGTTCCCCCCCCCCCCACCCCACACATTAAAAAAGACTAAAAGACCTACCTACCTAGTTGATGTCAAGCTCCGGCAAGCTACCGACAACCGGAGACCCATTAGGACGTCCACCTACGACCACACCTGCTACAACCCAAGTCCAACCGCGACAAGCCAAGACAATACATTCACGGGTACCTGCCGCCGGTTGACGTAGATCGTCGCTAATGGAAGTCAGCACCGGCGACAACCTACGCCATCCTGGCGACAGCACCACGTCAGGCTACGATCATTGGCGTCAAGCCCATGGGCGCCGACTGTCGCTGAAAAGCTTTGAACATTTCAAAATCCAGCGACGACCAGAAAAAGGAAACGACTCTTTGGGCGACTGAGGAGACCATACAGGCCACACCCTGACCATCTGGCGGGAGTCTAGTCGCCTAAAAAATCGCCTAAGTAAGACAGGCCCACAAACAAAACCCTGGTGACTTATGACCCAGAAGGCTATCTCAGATCAGCACTGACGGTCAAAAGTATTTAAGATGTCTAATGGGTTCGCTCAACCCTCCCAGCAGCTTCAGTTTAGTGCAAGATGTTTAGTGGAGATCGCAATGAACAAAGGAAACACGCTAAATATTTAATCAGTACCCACTAAAGATACAAGATGATATCATCACAAAAAGCATGTTGGCCCAGTACACACAGGACATTAAATCCGACATGGAGGAAATTCTAACCCACAGAATGATAGACAAGCAACACAACAAACACAGGAAGAAAAATAATTTATTTTTGTAATGCCACAAGATCGACTAACAGTTTTGAGTGCAAGCTAAAAATAAAACAATTGCCTGCATCATACATTGATGCAGCTTCCAAGATTCCTTTTTTTTTTGCTCTGAGTATTTAAAGAGGGATTCATTTAAAGGTAAATATTTCATTCATTTCCATGGGATTCATTTAAAGGGTTTTTTTTACTTGAAGTCCAATAAGATAACAAAGTGTGCGGGAATTTATCTAGACTTGGAGATGAAAGTTAAATAGATAATGATGTTGATTGTTACACAAAAAGCTGGAGAAACTCAGCGGGTGCAGCAGCATCTAAGGAGCGAAGGAGATAGGCGACGTTTCGGGTCGAGACCCTTCTTCAGACTGGTCAGGGATCAGGGAAACGAGAGATATAGACGGTGATGTGGAGAGATAAAGAACAATGAATGAAAGATATGCAAAAAAGTATCGATGATAAAGGAAACAGGCCATTGTAAGCTGTTTGTAGTGTGAAAATGAGAAGCTAGTGCGACTTGGGTGGGGGAGAGATAGAGAGAGACGGAATGCCAGGGCCCGAGGGCTGAGGGAGAGGTGGGGAGGGGGAGGAGGCAGCCTGGGTTAACAGAATTGAGAACATTCAATGTTTAAGCCCAGAGGATGCAGACTCCCCAAGCGGAATATGAGGTGCGGTTCCTCCAACTTGCGGTGTTGCTCACTCTGGCCGTGGAGGAGGCCCAGGACCGAGAGGTCGGATACGGAATGGGAGGGGGAGTTGAAGTGCTGAGCCACCGGGAGGTCGGGTTGGTTATTGCGGACCGAGTGGAGGTGTTCGGCGAAACAATCGCCAAGCTTCCGCTTGGTCTCACCGATGTAGATCAGCTGGCATCTGGAGCAACGGATGCAGTAGATGAGGTTGGAGGAGGTGCAGGTGAACCTCTGTCGGACTTGGAATAACTGCTTGGGTCCCTGAAAGGAGTGGATGGGGGAGGTGAAGGGACAAGTGTAGCATCTCTTGCGGTTGCAAGGAAAAGTGCCCGGGGAAGGAGTGGAGCGGGAGGGAAGGGAAGAATTGACAAGGGAGTTGCGGAGGGAGCGGTCTTTGTGGAAGGCAGACAGGGGGGGAGTTGGGAAGATGTGGCGAGTGGAGGGGTCACGCTGGAGGTGGCGAAACTGGCGGAGGACTATCTGTTGTATGCGCTGGCTGGTGGGGTGAAAGGTGAGGACCAGGGGGACTCTGCCCTTGTTGTGAGTGGGGGAATGGGGAGAGAGGGCAGTGTTGCGGGGTATGGAGGAGACCCTGGTGCGAGCCTCATCTATAGGGGGGGGGGGAAACCCCTTTCTCTGAAGAACGAGGACATTTGCGATGACCTGGTGTGGAACACCTCATCCTGGGAGCAGATGCGGCGTAGATGGAGGAATTGGGAATAGGGGATGGAGTCCTTACAGGAAGCAGGGTGGGAGGAAGAGTAGGGGGTTACACAAAAAGCTGGAGAAACTCAGCGGGTGCAGCAGCATCTAAGGAGCGAAGGAGATAGGCGACGTTTCGGGTCGAGACGAGACCCTTCTTCAGAGGAAGAGTAGTCCAGCTTTTTGTGTAACCCTCGATTCTCCAGCATCTGCAGTTCCTTCTTTAACACTAGAGCTAAGACGGACATTTCTCAGACTTTCTCAGACTTTCGGGAGCCAGTGGTCTGCATATTCTTCAGCCTTCTGAAACTCAGCCACCTCAATCAGACGGGTGCGAGGAATATCAAAGTTGCGAATATGCAGCATCAGCAGGATAATGTGTATTTCTCAGGATCACAACTTCCTGAAACCTGCAGCCACCTAGTCAGCAACTTTGGTCAGCAGACATTTTAAGTTTCAACCCAGTTCACCTGACCTCCATTTTCCCTTCACAGAACCATCTTACAGTGCTGTTTCAAGGTTTACATTCACAATGGCAAAGCTAAGAGCAATTAAATTGTTTTTCTTTCTACTGACCACATCTTAGCAGATAAGGAAAGCCATTCAGAAAGCTCGGTCGTATTTTCTCATCTCAATTAATGGAGCAAAGTACTCACTTTAGGAATCTAATAAAATGTGCAAATTTGACATGTGAGCTTTCAAAGCACAATGAATATTGATTTCTCTAACTTCAAGTAACCCTTGTATCCCCTCTCTCTCCATCCCTCCTCCACCCACGTTGTACCAACTCCAGTCATCTTCTTGAGTCTCATTGTCTGTACTCGTTCTCACCTAGCCTACAGCGAACACTGGCCTGTTTCCTTTATCTTTGTTACATTTTTGCATTTCTTTCATCTATTTGTTCTATATCTCTCTACATCACCGTCTATATCTCTCGTTTCCCTGTCCCCTGACTCTCAGTCTGAAGAAGGGTCTCGACCCGAAACATCACCGTATTCCTTTCCTTCAGAGTTGCTGCCTGTCCCGCTGAGTTACTCCAGCTTTTTGTGTCTATCTGTGAATTTCCTTCTTATGTTTCTCTGAAGTTAAGGCTGTACAAAAAGGGACATTATTGGTTTGGACATTATTGGTTCCATTGGTTAGATGGATGTACTGTTAAAGACAAAATTATTATAGTGCAGTTGGTCAAATGTTGGCAAAAAACGACTTTTAATTCATGGTTATGTGAGTGAGAAGCTCTGTTTGCAACTTGCTAAAATCTTCTCCTTTACCATGGGTCCACAATGCACATGACAAATGATGGCATTGATGGGAGTTTTCACGCCTGTTTCATGCAAAGAAAGCTGAAGATAACAAATGAGGGCACAAAATGAAGCAAAGACGAAAGAAGTATCGAGTAGATATGGAAGATAGACCCAAAACGCTGGAGTAACTCAGCGGGTTGGAAATGTTGAAAATGACGGAGGATTATGTGGAACGGGGATTGTTTGATGTACCCTACAAAGAGGCAGGCATAGCTAGGGTATGCATGGCTACGCCTTGGATTTGGAGGAAGTGGGAGGAGAAGTTGTTAAGGGTAAGGACCAGCTCCTCTAGGCGGAGAAGAATGTTGGAAGAGGGAAATTGGCTGGTTCTGCGGTCAGGGAAGAAACGGAGGACATTGAGACCTTCCTGGTGGGGGATGGAGGTGTAGAATGACTGGACATCCATGGTAAATATGAGGCAGTGGGGGCCTGGAAAACGGAAATCATTGAAGAGATGAAGGTGGGAGGTGTCTTGGACATAGGTCGGGAGAAATTGGACCGGGGGGATAGCATGGAGTCGGGGTATGTGGTAATTAATTCAGTGGGATAGGAGCAAGCAGAAACAATGGGTCTGCCAGGGCAGATAAAAATGCTGGAGAAACTCAGCGGGTGAGGCAACATCTATGGAGCGAAGGAATAGGTAACGTTTCGGGTCGAGACCCTTTTTGTTTGTGGATTTTGAGGAGAAGATAAAATGGTGGTGTGCGGGGCTGGAAAACAATAAGCTTAGAGGCGGTGAAGGGCAGACAGCCGGAAGTGATAACATCAGAAATGGTGTGTGAGATGAAGGCCTGGTGCTCATCTGTGGGGTCCAAGGATTCGTAGTAGGTGTCTGAAAGTTGTCGCCTGGCCTCAGCCTGGTAGAGGTCAGCGCACCAGACTACCACCGCACCTCCCTTGTTGGGGGGTTTGAAGATAATGTCGGGGTTGCTGCAGAGTGAGCGGAGGGCTGTACGTTCAGAGGGGGCGAGGTTGGAGTAGGTAAGGGAAGTGGAAGAGTTGAGACGGTTGATGTCACGCAGGAGTTAGAAATAAAGCGGTCTAGAGAGGGTTGAAGGCCGTTCTGGGGAGTCCAAGAGGAGGGGGGCCGGTGGAGACCGGAGAGGGGTCATCCCTGGGTGGTAAGGAATCCTTCCCATCGAAAAAGACATGGAGGAAGAGGCAACGGAAGAAAAGCTGTACGTCATGGCGGTCCTAGAACTCGTTGGGGTGGGGGTGGAGTGGAACAAAGGTGAGGGCAGACTGTTCCGCATCAGAAAGGGGGAGGTCAGGGAGGATGGTTCAGCCCAACACAGGGGTCAGAGAAGGGCCGGGGAGTGGACAAAGGGCGAGACCATGTCTGGTGGGGGCGGTGGGGGTTCAGAGAGGAGGGGGACATTTTGGGAACTTAAACCAGGGCAGGCTTACATAATAAATGGCATGGCCCTAAAGTGTGTTGCAGAATAGAGACCAAGAGCTACAAGTTTAGGTCCCTGAAAGCGCAGGCACAGGTAGACAAAGTGGAGAAGAAAGCATGTGACATGCTGCTTTCATTGGTGGGGCATTGTGTACAAGAGTTGGGAAGTGATGTTACAGCTGTACAAGGCATTGGTGAGCCCCCACATGGAATATTATGTGCAGTTCTGATCGAAGGCTGCAGAAGATTCACAAGGGTGTTATTGGGACTGGAAGAGTGGAGGACGGATAGGTTGGGGCTTTAATCCTGGAGCATAGGAGGCCTTTGTATAGAGTTATAGAATCATGACAGTCTTAAATAAAGTAAATGGTCAGAGTATTTTTTTCCTAAGCTGGGAGCATCTCAAACTAGAAAGCATAGTCTTAATGAGAGAGGAAAGATTTAAAGTAGAGTTGAGGGGCGATTTTTCACACAGTGCATTTTTGGAATGGGCTGCTAGGTGAAGTTGTAGAAAGAGTAAAGGGCCTGTCCTACCAGCATCCGACTCCATGCGATGAGTGCGATCAAACTAGAAGCGGGGGCCGCGCGGAGGTCGGGTGATCCCCTGTACAGGGCCGTTCCCACCAGCATGCGCCTGCATGCGGCAAGACCGACATAACCGGCAGCGAGGGCCGCGCGGAGGTCGGGTGAGTGGCGCAACGCGGCGCAAAGTGAGGCAAACTTGGAGCGAAGTCTTAAGGTAAGTTCGCCAGGACAGAGAGGGGCACACAGAGAGGGGCACAGAGGCACACACACACACAGAGGGCCACGGAGCCACACACACAGAGGGCCACGGAGCCACACACAGATAGGGTCACGGAGGCACCTACAGAGAGGGTCACAGAGGCACGATGTCGAGACGGTGTGTAATGCGTCGAGGCGACTGCGAGCCGACAAGCCGTTGCCGCGCGGAATTTTTGAACATAAATGGTCAGTTTTTCGGAGCCCCGCGCGATGTCGGTACGAACTCCGCACAATTCCACACGGCTCCGGCGATCAAAGTGGGACCGGCCCCGCGACGCCGGACGGCTCAAGCGACCACGTTAGGTTGCGCTCATCACATAGAGTTGCATGCTGGTGGGACAGGCCCTTTACAGTTACAATGATTAACAGACAGGTAAATGAACAGGAGATCTGGGCCAAATGCAGACCAATGGGACAAGCTCAGGGAGACACCTTGATCAGCATAGACCAGCTGGGTCAAAGGGCCTGTTTCTGTGCTGTGAAACTATGACAAAAGTAGTTATCTTTAGTTCTTGCTCACCATCTAACATTGATGCTTACTACAGCCTCAACTAGATCACAGACCGACAACATTCGAGGTCAGTCTGAAACAGCGAACAAAGAGAAATAGGAAGTTTGCGGGTTGATGGTAGCTTCTATCTGTTATATTTAGGTGAAAGTTGCAAAAATGTATATGATACAAATAATGGTTGCTCAGAATGGAGTTAGCTCCCATTATGGTGAATGTGGTGGTATATAGATAAGGGAGAAGGATGTTGGAGTCCTCAGGGGAGTCTCTGATAATGATGGGAAGCCTGGGACAGAAGAAATTACTGGAGATGCACAATTCCTCAAATATGAAAGGAAATGAAGCATCTAGATTGGCAGGGGAATGGGATCATATACAGGACCGATGCAGACGAAAGGTTATATGTTGGTATGGAGGGTTATGAGAGAAAGTATAGAAGACAGAATAGGCAGGTGAAAGGCAGGGAGCAAGGAAAGAATATTGGTTTAAATAGCTCTTATTTTAATGCACAACGCCTGATGGGGATGAGCTTCGGGCATGGATAGGTACGGGCATCTAGGATGTTGTAGAAACTATGGAAACCTGGTTAAGAGAGGGGCAGGGCGGGTAGCTCAATGTTCTAGAGCACAGGAGCTTCAGGAGAGAGAGAGGTGAGGGTAAAAGAGGAGGGGGATTGTGTTATTGGTTAAGAAAGGTGTCACCACAGTGGTCAGAGGTGACATTATGGACACTGCCTGCTGTACCTTTTAGTGTCTGATGAACAAGGACCCCCAGATCCCGTTGTACGTCCCCTTCTCCCAAATTGCCACCATTCAGATAATAATCTGTCTTCCTGTTTTTGCCACCAAAGTGGATAACCTCACATTTATCCACATTATACTGCACCCGTCATGCATCTGTCCAAAGGTACTAGAGGAACAAGATAGGCCACTCCTCCGAAATCCAATGGACTGATGTGTAGTAAGCAATGGAACGTCATCACCGCCATATTTTAATGCGACACGACTTCCGGTATGCATCCCGCTGTGCACTGCGCTCTATCACCCTTGGCGTAATCAGTGTTGTGGGGAACAGTGTTTGACATAGCGCATCTAGCACCTCACATATTTTAGTTAATTTTATTGGAAATGTTGTCCCCCTGTTCCCACATTTCCCTCCCATCTTTCCTCCCCAGCCCCTTCCTTTGCGTAGTTTCCCTTGCATTGTATTGTGCAGTTTCCCTTGTATTGCTTTAACACACACTGTGCACAAAATTAAATGTAACTTATATATATATTTATATGAATGTGTGTTTGTGTGTGCCTGGATGTGAGAGGCAAGTCAGAGATCAATAAAGTTCATTCTCATGGATCAGAAGCAACTTTGATTTAAAGCATCATTATTGCTTTCTTTATCTTATATGTAAGATGATGTACATACACCATAAAGGCAATTATATATATTTTTCTATACATATATACATAAATATAAGCACATATATATACACACACATATATACACACACACACATATATATACACAAACATACATATACACACATGTATACATGCATATATACACATACATACATATACACACATACATGCATATACACACATACATATCTATATTACTAAAACTAAGATTTTGACTGCTTTTGACTCGATGTGCTATGATTTGCAAGAGAACGCCACCACCTACTACCGTCATTTTTGGCCACCTCTTTCATATAGCCTTGCATATTCAGTTCCCAGCCCTGGCCCACTTGCAGCCATGTCTGTAATTCCCACACCATCATACTTGCCAGTTTCTAACTGAGCCTCAAGCTTGTCCACTTTATTTCTTATACTAAGCGCATTCATATACAACACTTTAACTTCGGTATTCACCTCCTCTCTCACACCGCTCACAATTTGCCCTGACCTTACTATCTTATCCCTTCTTGAACTTTCCTTCCCATTAATTCGGGAGTCTTTTGTAAATTTTCTTGTACTTTCCCCTTTAACTCCATCTTTTTCTCCCAATTTGTCAATCCCTCCCCCCCACTATTTAGTTTAAACCCACACGTGTAGCCCTAGCAAACCTGCCTGCCAGAATGTTGGTCCCCCTACAGTTAGGGTGTAACCTGTCCCTATTGTACAGGTCACCCCTACCCCAGAAGAGATCCCAGTGGTCTATAAATCTAAATCCTTGCTCCCTGCATCAGCCCCCCAGCCACACATTCAGATCCCCTAGCTCCCTGTTCCTGCCCTCACTAGCACGAGGTACTGGAAGCAATCCAGAGATAACCACCCTAGAAGTCCTGCTTTTCAGTCTTCTTCTCAATTCTCTAAACTCGCGTTGGAGAACCTCATTCCTCTTCTTCCCGACGTCATTTGTGCCCACGTGCACAACTACTGTCGGCTGTTCACCTTCCTTCTCGAGGATCTTCTGAATTAGTTTGTGACATCTTGAACCCTGGCACCAGGGAGGCAACAGACTAGGTATGTTACAAAACTTACCTTGAGCAGCGCTGCAGTTCTGCCGCTCCCCGTGTGCGTGACTTTGGCGCCTTTCAGAGGGGGCGTGTTTAAAGTGCCGTTTTTCTACAGACAGGGCAAATCGATCCATGTCAGGGGATTTCGTTGCTGAAGAAAAATCGCTCCGACATTTGATTTATGAAGGTATTTTTAAATTACGCTAGATTGTTTATTAGCTAGAGTAATTTAAAAATCATCTTCTAAAGCCGTGAACGCCGACAACGGGAAGGATTTTACGTAGGGGATAAAAGAAGGTACACAGTTTATTTTTACTTAAAAAAGTGCTTCTTAGGAAGCATTTAATCACATTTTTATGTTGCGAAATGGGGGGAAAAAATATATATGAACCGGCAGTGTTTTCCCTGCCGACTTCACCGCAAACCTCAACGTTCTAATCCACTGCAATCCACTAAAACCGACTCGCAAGTTGATTTAAATGGCCATTAATTTACAGGCATTAAACACTAAATTCCTTCCATGTGGCCTATAAATTCATGATAATGAGATTTAAAATTATGTTATTGTGAATTATTGTGTGAATGTTATTTGGACACTTAGGCTATTTAAAAATGTTTATCTTTTCTTAAGAAATGGATTGATGTTTAGATCTAGTCATTGAATTTTGTAATTAGCTACAATTAGGTAACTAACTAATTATATGCTTTAATTTCAGGTCATCCAAGTAAGATTGTTTCATATTTGTTTCAGAATCCTTCAATCTATAATAACTGAAAATGTCATTGAGTTCTCTTAATTTTTAAGAAAGTTATGGGCTTTTGACTGTCCTAGATCACAGCTTTTGAGTTAAGTCAATAGAAAGGCAATAGGGAACAAGATGCTAATTTCCGAGTATGAAAATGGCCATAACCTTTTTAATACTGAAGATATGAAAGTAAATTAGGTGTCAAATTAAACTTTTTATGCTTTATCTGATGGGATAAATTGCAGACTTGATTTTTAAAAGCTCAAAATTTTGTAACATTGCTAAACAGACCATCCTCGAGTCACAGAATCACCAGTCCGCACCTCGGACAATGGAGTCACTCACCACTATGGCTCTGCCCGACGTTGGTCTCGCCAGTCGAGTCTCATCGCAAGGTTTGGAGCACCTGACCTGTCCACCGCTCCCAAAAGGGTGTACCTGTTTTCATTTGGCACAGCCACTGGGGGCTCCTGCACTCCAGTTACTCCCCTTTCTCCCAGTCACCCACCTTCGCTCTTCCTGTATCCTTGGCGTGACAACCTCATTGTAGTTCCTGTCCACGAAACTCTCATTTTCTCGGATGGCCCTGAGATCATCCAGCTCCTTCTCCAGTTCCCCAACACGGTCCTTCAGGAGCTGAACCTGGACACACTTTCCACAGTTGTAGCAGCCAGAGGCACCATCAGTGTCCCTGACCTCCCACATCCTGCAAGCCTCACACTGAATCAGCTTCCCCGTCATATCTTCACAGCGTCTTGTCCTCTCCAACTTTTGGCATAGTCCCTTGTCCTTAGCCTCCTCGCCGAAGACTCTTGAACCAAAGACTCACACTTTTCTCTCAAGGCACTTCCCTCGACAAGGCCGCTCCCCACGAGCAAACCTTGCTTTAACAAGCAAAATATAGGAGCAATGGACAATGCAAATAAGTTCAGGTATACTGTAGGAGGGAATTTTGTGCTATACCCTTTATCTGACCTTACTCAGATAGACAGACACAAAATAAAACAGCCCATAGATCAGTGGCAAGTCTATTGAACAAGTTGGTTTATTAAAGGCCTTATCGATGCACATCATTAAACAGTCTGAGCAAACCCAAACTGCTTCAACAAGCCATAGTAACAATAGCCTTTTTATATCCTCAAGGTTACTTGTGGAGTTGAACTAAATCATTAATCAATGTCTCTGTAAACTTCAATTTTGGTTTTTCCCCAGAGTTAACTTTAACCTTGTTCCTTGCTGTTTTGAAAATCTCTCTCCCATATTTCTACCAATACATGCCACAAATGTCAATGTCCCTGTAGGGAGAATTGATTCTCCTCATTAAATGGAGTCTACTCATTAAAGGGGTTGTTTGTTAACCTTTGAGAAACTTTCCTGCTAAACACAGTGACAAAGAGCAGCTGTAATCTCAAGATTGCAACAGACAAATAAGTGTAGGTACACGGAATTTTGTGCTATACCCTTTATCCGACCTTACTCAGATATGCAGACACAAAATAAAACAGCTCATAGACCACCCCCCCCCCCCCCCCCCCATATAAGATAAGGAAGCATTCTTTATTTAGCAGAATGTTTGTTTTAGCTATTTTAACTACATTCTATGTTGGTCATTTTTCCCATCATGCGTCCCCAGTAATGGGAGCTGTAGGGGTTAACCAAATTATAACCTACTCATCTTCCTTATAATTCTAAAACTTCCAGACAACATGCATCTTAACAACTGTGCAGGAGAACATGCATGTTTCCCTCTACCATTAGATGCTTCTGTTTCTATGCTAGTCGTTCCAGGTTTTGCTGTTTTTGATATCTATTAATGACTTAAATGTGAGTGTGAAAAATACGATGAACAAGTTTGCAAATGACATTGAAAGTGCCAATGTTGTGGATATCAAGGAAGCTGTTTAAGGCTACAGCAGGATGCTGATCAGATAGAAAGTTGAATGGACCATTCGTAGATGGAATTTAATTACATGTGTGAGGTGATGCCTTTTGGAAAGTCAAAGAGGTGTACGACACACACAATAGTCTTAGAATAAAGGGGAGATCATTTAAGACTGAGGTGAGAAAAAACTTTTTCACCCAGAGTTATGAATTTAAGGAATTCCCTGCCACAGAGGGCAGTGGAGGCCAAATCACTGGATGGATTTAAGAGAGAGTTGGATAGAGCTCTTGGGGTTAGTGGAGATATGGGGAGAAGGCAGGCACGGGTTATTGATAGCGGACGATCAGCCATGATTACAATGAATGGCGGTGCTGGCTCGAAGGGCCGAATGGCCTCCACCTGCACCTATTTTCTATGTTTCTAATGAATGGTCGAGCACTCAGGAATGTTGATCAACAGAGAGACTTTGAGATTTCTTGATTAGTACGGGTGTCGGGTTAAGGGAGAAGGCAGGAGAATGGGGTTAGCAGGGCGAGATAGATCAGCCATGATTGAATTGGTTGCCATGATTGAGTAGACTTGATGGATCGAATGGCCTAATTCTGCTCCTATTACTTATGACCTTATTTACTTCAAGTCTGGTGACCCAGGCGGATGGGGTGGCAAGGAAAGCCTATGGCATGCTTGTCATGATCGGTCAATGTACAGAGTATAACATTTGGTACGTTATGATGGAGTTTTACAAAACAATGGGCTCTTGCCTGCAGTTCCAGTTGACACACTATAGAGGAAGATGTGCTTATGCTGGGGAGAATGCAGAGGAATGTTTCAGGAAGTTGCCTGGATTGGAGGTCTTTAGTTTTGGGAAGATTGGTTTGGCTGGTTGTATTTCGGTGTGAAGAAGGCTGAGTGGTAACAGGACAGAGGTTTACAAAATAAGCGGCATAGATAGGATAACCAGAATCTGTTTTCCATCGTAGGGATATCAAAAACAAAATTGGTTTAAGGTGAGAGGAAGGCATTTTGAAGGAAATTTGAGGGAATTTTTGTTTTAATGTGGTTAATATCGGGAACCCATTGCCAGAGGAGGTGAAGCAATCAGCTTTGATCACTATTTTTAAGATGCATTTTGTGTGTACTTGAATAGGCACGACATAGAAGGATAAGGATCTAATGCGGACAAAGAGGATTAGTATTGATGGGCAAAAATGGTTGTCATGTACATGGTGGGCTAAAGGGTGCGATTTTTTGTTGTACAACTGTAAATTGAAATATACTGAAAAAGGAATAGAGCAAGTACATTTAATTTAATCAACTTTCCTTTGATAAACAATAACTCCACACCAAGTAGTTTATATAGTGCATATACTGTGGCATCAAACTTAAGTAATATTTAATTATACACGATGAGACATTAAAAATATTTGCTTGATATACATTTCAATGGCAACAAATTGTTAAACTAAGGAACTTCAGTTTTTTCCAGCATTATTATTCATCAGTTTGTCTTTTTGTGCTTCATGCCCACATGAAGATCGGTTTCAAGCAAATGTCCATGATACTGACTATAAACATATTTACAAATATACATCCGTTTCACAAATAGGGAACTAGTCTATAGTTGAACTCTCGTCATCTGTGAGCTGCATCTCACTTCTTTAGAATCAGTGTTTTTGCGGCGTTGATTTTCTCCACAATTCGCTGATCAGTAGCTGGTGTACACTTGGAAAGAATTGTGTTCAACTCGCTTTCATTTTTACGTTCTGTTGCAACTTCCACAGCTTGCTCTAGATCTCTGAGACAGCATAAAGATAAAGCAGATTAGAGCTACATCTGAAGCACAATTAAGTGCTTCCCAACGACCTTCTCACATTCGTACCCCTGACTCTAAGTCTAAAGAAGGGTCTCGACCCAAAACGTCACCTATTCCTTTTAGAAACATAGAAAACAGGTGCAGGAGGTGCAGGTTTCTCTCGAGATGCTGTCTGACCCGCTCAGTTACGCCAGCATTTTGAGTCTGACTTCCATTCTTTAAATATAAGTACAAGTACAAGAAAATAAAGATTAAAAAACAATGCTGGGAATGTCAAAAATAACTTATTTTGGTATTTTCAACACCTTCCAAAGGTTTCTACATGCATTGTAATAGATGTTTCCACTAAATTATGTCACTTTGTTCCTGACTGAAGTAAACCAGCAAAATACAGAGTAAGATTTTAAATCCCACAATGGTAGGTTGTGAAATATCCAATAAATCTGATTATTTAAGAGCTGGCCTTGCAAATGACAACGAGAAACGTTGGATAGGCCCAAAGATTTGACAGTGGTTCACTGCAGTGCCCTAATACATCGTTAAACTTTCACGTTATCAGGGATAAATAGATGAATAACACGTATCAAAGATATTAGTCTTTTCCAAAATAATAAGACAAGACAATTTCACTTAGCCTGTTGAACCACATATTATTTTTGGTAGATACACGCAAAAAGCTGGAGTAACTCAGCAGGACAGGCAACATCTCTGGAGAGAAGGAATGGGTGACATTTCGGGCCAAGACCCTTGTTCAGACCCGAAACGTCACTCATTCCTTCTCTCCAGAGATGCTGCTTGTCTCGCTGAGTTACTCCAGCTTTTTGTGTGTATCGTCGGTTTAAACCAGCATCTGCAGTTCCTTCCTACATATTAATTTTGGGAGACGCGAGCCAGTTGCAGCTCATCCCGTGGTAAAATATCTTTTTATCCCCGTTTCCTGTCAATTGAAATAATCGTTTCCCATGCAACTCCTTCACCCAAACTCTGTATCCCTGCACCAATTTGCTTGGGTATAATCTAAGATTATACACCTCTGGATACTGTTCTATGGTTTAGTTCCACGGGTTGATGCCATTTTAAAAAATGAATCACAATGACTTGAACTTCCAATTCCAATGAGGTTGGGTGACAATGAAATTCAGTCGTTGATTTTGGTTTTAAGGAAGGTTTGGAAGATGCCAGAAATCCAGCAGGGAGGAGGGGATTAGGTTTTAAAAAATGCAGATTTTGGAATCTGAAACATAAACTAAAGATGCTGGAAGCACCCACTGAAAGTGAAACATAGGTCTGGATTCCGAAATATTGACTAGATTTATACTTACCCAACAATTATATGTCCTTTCACTTTCTGCTCTGGGCTGACTTTTGTTACATACTTCTTAGCTTCATACTTGTTATGATGCTTCACACATATTTCTACAAATGGCTAACAAATGGAAAGAAAAAAGCTTTATAACAGTTCAAAGTATAGCCTTTTATCAATTAAACACAAAAATACTACAATTTAAGATAACGTACCATATACCCTATTGGGGACTTTTTGCTTTTGGAAAATTTTTCGAGTTCCTCCCAGTCTCCTTTCTCTGCCAGCACAGCAATCTTTAGCCACCAGAACCTGAGTGTAAGAAACACAAGCTGTTAGCCTGCAGCGTGATGAGGTTGAGCCCGAGAAAGCAAAACGGTGAAGTGTACTGTTTGTGTAGGAACTGCAGATGCTGGTTTGCACCGAAGAGTAACTCAGCAGGAACAACTCTGGAGGGAAGGAATGTGTGACGTTTCGGAACGAGACCGTTCTTCAGACTGAGAGTCAGGGGAGAGGGAGACACAGATAAGGAAGGGTAAGGTGTGAAAACGAGACATCAAAGGGAATGTAGATCAAAGAAAATGTACAATAGATCATTGTTAGCTATGGGAAGGTGATAATGAAGCATACAGAGATAACATTTGTACAGATGTCCAAAGGTAAATGTTGTCTTTGGAAAATGCACTCAAAACACTTGATATGGTAACCATACCCCCACAGCATTATAATGATGACATCAAAAGCACATAATACTGATAAAGAACGATTACTATAAGTGGAGAGAGAATGGAAACAATTCTGCCATTCCTAGGAATCAACCCATGTAATTGTGTAGAAACAAGGAATTACAGAGGCTGGTTTACAAAAAAAAAAGACAAAGTACTGGAGTACGTCAGTGGGTGAGGTAGCATCTCTGAAGAACCCCTTTATGCCTTCCAGCCTACAGCCTACAGACACCATTCCATCCACAGTTCACTCATCCCTTCTCACCCAAGCCACCCCCTCCCCAGGTTCTTTCCCCTTTCACTGCAAGGGTGGTAATTACCATCCCAAAACCTCTTCCCTCACCTCCATCCAGGGACCCCTGCAGCCCTTCCAGGAGACAGAAATTCACATGCACCTGTGCTAACTGATGTTCTTGATATGGCCTCCTGTACATCAGCAAGGCCATGCATTGACTTGGCGACCATTTCGCTGAACACCCACTCAGCCCGCCAAGGCCTGCTGGATCTCCCGGTTGCTAACCATTTCAACACCTCTTCCCAGTTCCAAAACTGACTTTTCTGTCCCAGGCCTCCTCCATTGCTGGAGTGAGGCCACACGTGAAGCCCCACACAGACTCACACCTATTTCTTCCCTACCTCTTCCATGCAATATTCCAGCATCTGCAGTTCCTCGTGTCTCTAGTTGTACTTTACCTATCTTTAAGTCAACATATCCTAATTTTAGCACCATGCAAACTGATACAAATATCTGAAAGAACAATTTCAATAGTCTGAATGTTACCTTTTGTCAGGAATTTTAAAGTCTTTGTAAAGTTGTTCAGCTTGCTTGTGCTTGCTTTCCAGTAACAGTGTGGAGACTGTGTCATGTAATGATAAATCCAGGTATGTCTTACCAAACTCCTTCTGCAAGCGATACTGATATCGCAGCAATTTAATTTGGTCTTCTGTGATCTTAAATTTGATGAAGTGAAAAAAAGTTTAAATACACTTTTTCATTGCTATTTACATTTTTCAAAACAAGGAAGGTTCCTCTGCTCATTTCTGGTGCAAAAACGTTGTTACTCCAATGATCCTGCATTCTTTTCGCAAAATCTATCAGTTGTGATACCCTTGAGTATAATCCATCAGCTTATATCCAAGTGAATCTATCTCACATATAGACATAAACAGTGAGCATTGATAACAAACCCCAAAATACATATTCTCACAAGTTTAGTGGCTAATTATTATCATCAGGCCAATTACAGATCCCTTCTACTGTGCAAACAAAACTGATGTAGAACATGAATCAAATCCACATTTGGATTATATAGGTGCACATTGATTTCAACATACTTAGTTGTCCGTGGAGCATCCTGGAAGGTTCTGAGTCCTTGAAACACACCATGCAAATGCTTTTTTCCCCCATTACTACAGGGCAAATGTGCGAATCCTTTGCAAAGCCAATCATGCAGAAAAATAGGAGGCGGTTGGAGAAGGGAGATAGTCTAGTTAATTTGTCTTGCTCTATTTCTCATCCCATGAAACACTAAAATGTATCAGGATTATATGCAGCCTTAAATAATAAACAATGTTAAATTCTATACTATTTTGTTGCAGTTTTCAATGGTATGATGTGTTTCTGGTATCACTTACTGCTCAGGCAATGATGTGATGGAAAATAGCAACTGGGACAGTGGCAGAGCTGTTAGCACTACTGTGTTACAGCTCCAGATCTGTGGAGTCCTATATGGAGTTTACATATTCTCCTTGTGGCTGTATGGATTTTCCCTGGTGCTCTGGTTTTATCTTGCCTAGTGTGCTGGCTAGTAAGTTAATTGGCTACTATAAATGTAGGGGGATGGTAGTAGGATCAGGGGTAGGGGTTGCGAATGCAAAAGGATAGATGCAGTTAGTGTGGAAGGGTGCTGACAGTCCGTGTGGCTATGCCAGGTCGGAGGCCCTGTATCTGTGCTATAATACTCCACAATTTAATGGCCCTTGTGTATCTGCCTTTAGAAAGGAAGAGAAAAACAATGAGTAAATATTTGACACTATCATACCAAAGGAGATTGTTGCTGTGTTCAGCTGGTTTAGGAAGGAACTGCAGATGTTGGTTTACACCGTTGACACAAAGTGCTAGAGGAGCTTGGCGGGACAGGCAGCATCTCTGGATAGAAGGAGTGGGTGACGTTTAGAATCGAGACCCTTCATCAGACTTTGCTGTTCAGCTGGGTCTGTCTTAGATTTATGCCACAAGATATAGTGAAACAACACCCGGTGGTAATGAGAAGGATATGTCATGGGGAAAATTAGTAGCCATCATTGACCCAATAAACCAAAATAGTAAGATTAAGCGAGAACTTGCCAGTTTGAAGTTTGATCTGTATTTTATGAGGAGTTGCGATGAGGGATTTCGTGAAAACCCCGCCAGACACATGCGAGACATTCTTCAAAGCAGCGGTGTGAAATCACAGATTGTACAACAATGACTAAATATAGTAAGATTAAAGAGACTCTATTACCAGTTGACCATATAGTAGAGGGTTGGGAGTGGAGGGCACGAAATCCCTCATCGCAACGCCTCATAAAATAAAGATCAAACCTCAAACTGGTAAGTTCTCCTTTAATCTTACTATTTCATTTCGGAGTCACGTGAGTGACTTCGGGAAGATTTCAAAGCTCTGTGATTACATGCCCTGGATCACGTCCATGCTCACACACTGCCGCAATTCTGATGGAAGGAGTATGTTAACGTATTTCAGACTTGACAAGCTGAAAAATAATATAGTATTTATTCATACAAATCAAAAAAACCCTCACTCGGGGATAAACGTTTCTTGGGTGCTAATACTTAACACTGTCTCTGCAAACGTAGCGGGAGCGGCCACAGGTTTCTTATAAAACCGCTGGAACGTAGCTTCGCTGGCCCAGCCCGCTGTAGCGAGGATATGGTCCATGGGAACCTCCATGGTCCTCGCCACTGATGTGGATGCAGCCCTGGTAGAATGGGATTTAAAGATATTAGTATTAATACCTGCTGCATCCAATACAACCCTGAGCCACCTGGAGATCGTCTGCACAGTCACCCTGTGATGGGGTTTCTTATGGCTGATCAGCAGGCCTTTCTCCATTTTCCTGATGGTATGCGTCACTGTAATATAGTGATGTATGTAGGCGGCTATGCAGAGCCTCACATCAACGGGGTATGCTGGGAATATTAATTGCACCCCTGTAGTCCCAGGTCTGTGCTGCTTGAGTAACTCATCTATGAAGAAAGTTACTCTCTCAGGGGTTGAGACCATATGATCCAATTTGATCTTTTGTAAGGTCTGGACCCGTTGAGCCGAGGTTAGCACCATTAACATCACCATCTTCAGGGTGAGTTTATCCAGCGGTAGTCCAATCATTGGCGACCAACTCCTGAGTCGGATCAATACTACCCCTATATCCCAGGTGATGTTGTATCGTGGTCAAGGAGGGTTCAAATTGAAAATACCCCTCATCAATTTGGACACGAGCTGGTGAGATCCTACTCCTATACAAAGGTAGGATGACAGTGCACTCCTGGCACTGTTGATGGCGCTGTAGCTGAGGCCCTCATCATGGTGTAGCCCCGCGAGGAATTCCAGCACATGGGGTATCGTGGCAGAGTCATAAGTGATGTTAATCCGGCTGTAGTAGGCCTCCCATTTCCTGATTTGGGTGAGGGACTGTTGTCTAGTGGATTCCCTGCACAATGCTGCAATAGTGTCCATGGTCCTTGGTGTTAGTCCGTATTGCAGTAGTGGCGTCTTCTGAACCTGCAAGCCAACAGGTTCAGATGACCGTGGCACGGATGGTATTCCCCTGTAATGGGGTTAGTCACCAAATCCGGGCATTTGTTAATGTGCCCATGGATCTATAATCATCTCAAGGACCACCGGATACCGTGGTTGTGTAGGCCAGTCGGGTATTATTAAGGCATTTTGCAGAACCTGATTTTATTTTCTGCAATATGCAAATGATGAGGCAAAATGGAGGAAATGCATAGAAAACCCATTTCCCCCAGTGCAGCGAGAAAGCGTCCATCGCTAATGCCCCAGGATCTGGTTCCCAAGATACATATGTTGGTATCTGATGGTTCAATCTGGCGGCAAAAAGGTCGATATCTGGTGGTCCAAATTTAGCGATAATTTTGGCAAATATTTGGGGATTTAACATCCACTCAATGTTATCATTGAATACACGCGACCTGGTGTCTGCCACTGTATTGAGCTTACCTGGTAGCTGATATCCAAATATTTCTTGCTATGCACCAGAGCCAGATTGTGTTTGCCAATTTATCACAAGATATTGACTTGATACCACTCATATGATTTAAATATGCCACCAATGTGGTGTTGTCTATTTGAAGACGGACATGCGTATGATGTAAATTCATGCAGTAAGCTCGCAGCCCATGAAATGCTCCTAGCATCTCCAAATAGTTTATCCCTTATGGTAATAGAAGGGTAGATTCGTGTAAATCCCATTTACCGCCACAATTGGAAGTAGTGTCGGTAACTCCCCAGCCTTGGGCGCTTGCGTCGGTTGTACCACGACTGACGGGTTCGGTACAATGATGGGATTGAATGAGTCACGAATATTCTCAATCCACCATTGTAACTCAACTTTTGCCTTGATTGGCAGCTGCATAGGCCTATCAAAATGTCCAGCATTAGTTTTTAATGCTGAAATTTTTGTTCTTTGTAAACTTTGATAGTGTAAAGGGCCAAATCGTGCTGCTGGAAATGTAACTACTAATTTCCCAATTACCTTAGCAGCATGTCTGATTGTTGGTTTCCTGGCGCAAGCAAGGTTGTTACATGCTTCAATAACATCCATTGCCTTGTTATCTGGGATGGTAACAAGCATTTGATTGGTGTTAATTGTGAATCCCAGATAATCCATGACCTGTGAAGGGTAGCTTAGATTTGTCTGGATCGATGACAAACCCTAATTTTTGAAACAATGTTTTAGTAGCTGCTACTGCTAAATTTGTCGATTCCATGGTCTTTCCCACAATCAAGATGTCATCTAAATATGCCATGACAATATGATTTTGTTTCCTCAGAGATGCCAATACTGGTTTCAAATTTTTTGTAAATAACCTAGGGGCCGTTGTAAACCCATTAGGTAAAGCTCTATATTGCCATAGCTGATCCATCCAAACAAACTTTTAGAACTTTCGGTGATGTTTCCGTATGAATACTGAATAGTATGCATCTTTTAAATCGATGCATGCCATGAAGCACCCTTTGGAAATCAGTGATTTAGTTGTTACAAACGTGTCCATTTTAAAATGGGTATATTTTCATAAGTATTCAAATGGGTTAAATCAATAATAATCCGACATCCACCATCTTTTTTAATTTTGGTAAAAATGTTGGGTACAAACTCAAGAGGTTCGTGTGTCGTTTTCTCTATTACCCTCTTGGCATGTAGCCTCAAAATTTCCTCATGTCCTTCCGCTATTTCCTTACGGGAAAGTGCACATTTCCGATTTGGTACATGTTGAGGCGGGGGAAGTTGTTCATCTATGAATTCAATTTCATACCCTGAATACTTTGTAATATAAATGAATCTAAAGTTATAGAGCTCCATATATCCCAGAATAACCATAATCTCCCACCAATTTGTGAGGTTAAACATGCAGCACTCGCATGAGAACCAGACCCCCGTACCTCCATGGTTACCGGTGGGCCCTGATGTTCAGGGTTTTGGCGCTCCGTTGTGTTGCTGGATTGTGGGGTTGGCGCATCTTCCACACCGGTCGCTGTTGGCCCTGCCCTAAAAAAGGCATTTGTTGTTGGGGTGCGGCCGGCGTGTAGGTCCTCGATGTTCTTTCAGGTGGCCCCCGAGGTCTTACATATGGTGTTTGTCTGCGGTTAGCTGGCCTGCTGGAGGAAGGCGGTTTCATCAAACCAAATGCCTTCGCCTCCTCGTCCAGGTCCTTGACCTGTTTGGGCAGGTCCTCACCGAACAGCTGTCTTGGTGGTGGCGTGGCAGATGCAGATGCCATGGTTAGTACCTGATCCTACAGCTGGTGTGTAGTGAGGAAGTCAATGCTTGCCGCTAGATTGGGCTGCAATGGTTGTCCTGAGTGCTTAGGTTCGGCAAATCTGGAAACCACATCAAGAAGATCCTCGTGGGGTTTCTCAGCTGCTGCAGGTTCCTCCGCCAACCCGTCTTCCACGTCAGCCAGCTGCTGACCCCTAGCACTCCCCACCGAAGATGGGGACATGCTGGGTGGCGCAGATGCATGTCTCCTGAAACTAGAGGACATCCAGTCCTGCTGCTGGAGATTCTGCTCAAGGAGACGCTCCATCATGTGCTCCATATGGGCCATGCGACCGCCGCCGTTATCTGCGGACAACAAGTCGACTTCCTCAGGTTCTCCTGAACTACTGAGGCTTCTGCCATCGGCCCGCACCTCGTTGAGGTGATGTCTAGGGTGCCTAGGCAGGATGTCGCTGCCTGCCGCTCCAGCGGGGCTCTGCGACTCCCGCGTGGACATGCCGCTGGTCCGAAGTCTTCCGGACGGTGGCGGCCCGCTTGTCTGGAAAGACATTAGCGGTGAGGAGTCGGTTCCAGCCGCCGGAGCGGGGTTCACCAATGTCCGCGCGGGCTTGCCGCCTGTCTTCCCCTGAGACAAAGGCGTTGTTCGGTCACGTCCAGCCGCTAACGCGGGGTGCGGTGACCGAGATGATATACCACCGGCCCGCGATCTGGCAGGCTCCCCCGGTGGTGAGTCTGCGCCGGCCGCACCTGCGGTGCTCCCAAACTCAGACCTCGGTCCCTCACCGGTCCGCGATCTGGCGGACTGCTGCGGTGGTAAGTCGACGCCGGCCGCAGCAGCGGGGCTCTTCGCGACTTCTGTGCGGTTCTTCCCCTGGTCCGCCCTCTGGTGACCTGTATAGGAGGGGAGACAGAACGTGCCGCAGAGCGGGTAACACGTTTACGCACCTTTTTCCCCACTGTCCCTATGTTTAGGTGACAGTGGTAGGTAGTCAGGGTCTTGCATACCCTGCTCCTGCGCGGTGCTCCTATCACTGTGTGGCTCCATGGATAGCCATGGTGGAGAGTCGGGTCCTGGTTTAGTAGGGCTCCCCGTCTTCCGCGTCCTTTTCCCGGCCCGACGAGCGGGTGCTGCCGTTGTAGCGGGCAGCTCCGGGGAATGCAGCCGCTGACTCCTGTCAGAAGTCCTGCGGCTGGAAGTGTATTTCGAACTCCTTTCCATTGTCCCTGTGAACAAAAAAATTCAATCCACAGGAACTAACCAACTCAAGGTTAGTTCCTCTTACCCGAGCGGTCCTTTTTGAAGGGCTGGTGTAGGAGCGCACTCACTACCCCAGCCGTCGACTGCAACTGCGAGCGACGATATGTCGCGCATGCGTGCTGGCGGGGTTTTCACGAAGTCACTCATGTGACTCCGAAATGAAATGGCCTCTTCTTATGTTGTAAGGAAAGATGGTGTCAGATAACTTATGAGCTTGATTCAAAATGTAATTGTTCCTAAAGATTTTGCAGAAGCAGAAGTATTTTTAATAATAATCCAATACTCTGAAATGTCTCACAGTAATTTGCCAAAGTATACAGTAAGAAATTAATTACCACAAAGGAATTCCAGCAACACTTATATACAGCAAGTTTTCAAGGTACTTAAAACTGCTAGGCTTTTTGTAATTATGCTTAAATACAAAAATGCTTTTTGTAATTATGCTTAAATACAAAAGTAATTGTATTTGACAATGACTCCAGATTTATTTTTCAGCATTCTACTGGACGATACATTTTGTGCTTGCTTTTCCAAAATTTTAAACCAGTGCTCGTGTTGGGATACTGGTTCAATGACAAAGTACAGCAACTTTTGTATAGAAAACATCCTGTACAGCATCTTCCATTGTAAGGCAAGTTTTCATTCCTACAATGTGTAGCAAGGAACTGCAGATGCTGATTTAAACCAAAGATAGGCACAAAATGCTGGAGTAACTCAGCAGGACAAGCAGCATCTCCGGAGAGAAGGTATGGGTGACGTTTCGGATCTTCAGAAGCCGAAACGTCACCCATTCTTTATCTCCAGTGATGCTGCCTGTCCCGCTGTGTTACTCCAGCTTTGTGTCTATTTTCATTACCACAACTTGCATTTGATGGAGTACATTTAACTTCTGACAATGCTCACAAGCTTTTTGCATGGTGGATTAGTATTTATAGTTCTATGAGGCCACTCACAAGAAACATTGTTTTACTATACATAGAACAGATACCAATATTTTTTGTCACATTTGAATTGCAAATGTCACCGTTCAACCTGCGCGACCCACTGTTGCTACTTGTCTCGCCACTGGTCCACTCACACCCCCTATACTGTGAAACTTGCCTCATCTCCAGTTCTCCTTCGGGCCAGACTAGTAATCTGCAATACTGTGACAGACCTATGCCCATGAACTGCCCTCCAGTGTTATACAGTGAACCTGTGCTCACTGCTACACACCGACACCACAGAAGGCTGTGGAGGCTACGTTAATGGATATTTTCAAGGCAGAGATTGACAGATTCCTGATTAGTACGGGTGTCAGGGTTATGGGGTGAAGGCAGGAGAATGGGGTTAGGTGGGAGAGATAGATCAGCCATGATTGAATGGCGGAGTAGACTTGGTGGGCCAAATGGCCTAATTCTGCTCCTATCACTTATGAACAGGGTAATTGCTCCCATCACATGACCAAGTAGGCTAGTTAGCTTAACACTGACATTAGTAAACCGATGTAATACATTAAGGAGATAATAGCAGAATAGTTACAAAATCATAAATCAATACTGCAGAGTCTACAATGTTGCAAGCGTTCTTTAAGATTGTAATAAACAGAGTGGATAAAGTGCAAGCAGTTAGGGCTGCACAGTGACGCAGCTGATAGAGCTGCTGCCTCACAGCACCAGTGATGGGCTCTATCCTGACCTCAGCTGTTATCTGTGAAGAGTTTGAATGTTCACCCAGTGACCACGTGGATTTCCTTGGGATGCTTTAGTTTCTTTCCCCATCCCTTAGATATGTGCATTTGTAAGTTTTGGCCGCTATAAATTGATGCAAAAGTGCAATAACATAGAACATGTGTGAACGGGTAATCGATAATTGGCAGGGTCTCGTTGGGCTGAAGGGCCTGTTTCGATGCTATATATTTCAATTAATCAGCATTTGTAAAGTATTTGAGTTACAAAAGGGTGCTGCATAAAAGGTGGCCGCACAAGACGAGGGCACAGCATTGGGGATAGGTTACATAGAAACATGGAAATTATGTGCAGGAGTAGGTCATTTGGCCCTTCGAGCCTGCACCGCCATTCAATATGATCATGGCTGATCATCCAACTCAGTATCCCGTACCTGCCTTCTCTCCATACCCTCTGATCCCCTTAGCCACAAGGGCCACATCTAAGTCCCTCTTAAATATGGCCAAAGAACTGGCCTTAACTACCCTCTGTGGCAGAGTTCCAGAGACCCACCACTCTCTGTGTGAAAAAAGTATTTCTCATCTCGGTCTTAAAGGATTTCCCCCTTATCCTTAAGCTGTGACCCCTTGTCCTGGACTTCCCCAACATCGGGAACAATCTTCCTGCATCTAGCCTGTCCAACCCCTTAAGAATTTTGTAAGTTTCTATTAGATCCCCTCTCAATCTCCTAAATTCTACAGAGTATAAACCGAGTCTATCCAGTCTTTCTTCATAAGACAGTCCTGACATCCCAGGAATCAGTGTGGTGAACCTTCTCTGCACTCCCTCTATGGCAATAATGTCCTTCCTCAGATTTGGAGACCAAAACTGTACGCAATAGACAAGGTTGCAAGAAACAATACTACAATTGACAGAAAACCAGTGCAGTAATAAATTTATCATATCCTAAATGTAGCCAAAAGGGACTGCATGTGCTAGAAACTAGAGAATCAGAACATTGGGAAAGTTCAGCGGGCCCACAGCAAGTGTTGGAAAATGATGCAGACCAACATTTTGGGTCGAGAACCTGCATCAGGATTGCCAGAACACAGTATTACGCTGAGGAGGCTGGGATAAAGTTTAGTTTAGAGTTACAGTGTGGAAACGGGCCTTTCGGCACAACGATTCCGCACCGACCAGCGATCCCCGCACATTAACACTACACTAGGGACAGATTTTTAAACATTTATACCAAGCCAATTAACCTACAAACATGTAGCCTTTGGAATGTGGGAGGAAATCGAAGGGAAAAAAAACCCATGCGGTCATGGGGAAAACGTACAAACTCCGTACAGACAAGCACCTGTGGCCAGGATGGAACCTGGGTCCCTGGCGCTGTAAGCACTGTAAGGCCTCCATGCCGCCACTTTGTACGTTTGTAAGATTTGTATGTGACGGGTGGAACCATATTGAGAGGGGATAACGGGCAGATTGATCAATGTTGGGAGGGCATGGGAGAACTGAACATAGGGAGAAGAAAACTGTGTGGACAGGTGAACGTGTGTGGGAGGAGAGCACAGAGGATGTGGAGGACATGACACTGAGAAGTTCAATATTCATACTACCGGGAGGTAAGCCACCTAAAGGCAAGTCAAAATGGTTTTCTTCCAATTAGCATTTGGCTCCACTGTGGCAGTGGAGATGGTAGAGGAGAGCAGCATCTGCGAAGAACATAGATAAGCGTGGTTTTGGGTCAGGATCCTTCTTCAGACTGTTTGTAGTGTAGAAGAGATGTAGTGGGGTGGGCTAAACATGGCACAGTGAGGCACAGTGAAAAGCTTTTGTTGCGTGCTATCCAGTCAGCAGAAGGACAATACATGATTACACTTCACTGAAGACCCATTAGTGGCTCCAGTGATACAAATGTTTTGGATGTTTTACATTTAAACTTGCACTTTCAACAAGTTCAGCACAAACCTTGGCAGCGATTTCATGCTTGGCTTTATTGTATTCATCCACTGCACTCTGCAAAGTGGCTACTCGCCCCTCGATTGTCTGTTGAACAAAAATAGGAAAAGTTAAAGCAATTTTAAATAGGTGAAAGTAGGTGTAATTTAAATCTGAAGAAATAATATTTCAATGTGTTTCACAAAGTCTGATATCACGCAATACAAGAACTAATGATTGAATGTGTAAGAAGAAACCGCAGATGCTGGTTCAAACTGAAGATAGACACTAAAAGTTGCAGTAACTCAGCGGGAGAGACAGCACCTCTGGACAAAAGGAATGGGGTCAAGTTGCTTCTTCAGATTCAAGTCTTTTCTTCAGACTCAATCTGAAGAAATGTCTCAACCCGAAACATAATCTACTCTTTTCTCCAGTGATGCTGTCTGACCCGCTGAGTTACTCCAGCATTTAGTGTCCATCTTCGACCAATGACTGAAGGTCTATCCAGAGAGGCAAATATTAAAGAGAATCAAAAACATTATTTAAAAAAGGTAGAGGTTTAAAGGAGGACATTTATGGAGTTAAGACCTTAGCATATGGGGGCTTGATTGTCAATAAAGTGGCAATTTAAACTAGAATTGGCAAGAGGCCAGTACTGACTCTGAGGGTTAAGGTTGGTGGGGGAACTAGGATAGAGAATGATTTGAAGACTGGGATAATAATTTGAAAATACCCCTTTTGCTTAACTGGGAACCACCAAAAGTCAGCAATCACAAAGGCGATAGTCAAATTAATATGGGTCAGGACACAGGCAACAGAGTTCTAAACGATTGTAAACATCTAGAGCACAAAGTGGGGTTACTAAAAAATTCAGGTGCATAAATTAGGAGATGAATTTCAGCAACAAGGAGTCAAGCCATGTTCTAATGATGGAATTCAGCAGCATTGCCGGGGGGGGGGGGGGGGGGGGGAGAGACACGGGCGAGAGGGTGGGAGTGGATGAGGTTGATGGGGGTGAGGCTGACATTTGGCCTGTTGTTGTGAAGGATGAGCGGCCCTGTCCTTGTGAGTGTGTCTTCTTTTTATATGATTTCACTGCTCAACTGGCACTTGCTTTTTTTCTCCCCAGTGTTTTGATCTTTACAATTGCTCTACAGTCCTGAAGAAAATCTACTTTGTACAGGTCCCACTTGATGTTGGTAGAAACAGAACGCTTCCTACCGTTTCATTACAGTAACTGGAACGCACATAGAAGTTGCCAAGTTCCTGATGGTTGTCATCCTGATTGAATAGATCCTTGAGTGTCTCGGGCTCCTGGTGCTTACAGAACTAAACAAACATTCACCAGTCAAAAAGATGCACAATTCCAAAATACAAGCTATTCTATTTATCATTAAGTGAAGTATCAGAAGTCACATCATAAAATGATCAAAACACACAAACCACATAATCGTTACGATTTACTCCTAATGAGGCAAAAACCATAAATATTCATAGAAAAACTGACACAATACCTCATCTTATTGTACTTTACAAAATATCTCACAACAATCCACAATCATTCTACCACTACTAGTGGAATAGTGTTGTGTTAGAAGTAGGAATCTTCAAAGTTATGTTGGCTTGATTTCTAGGAACTTTTTTTTGCACCCAATCTCGAGTCCATGGTATCATTCATCAATCCCCCATATTGAGTATCAAAAGTGGAAAAGTATCCCATGCCTTCCCTTCAACTTGATTTAAAAGTAACACAATAAACAAACAAAGAACACAAGAACAGAAGATACTAGCACCACCCAATGAGTCAAGCAGCATCACCCCAGAGTAACAAAGCCCCGGAGTATTTCAGCTCAATCGCTTTACATCCAAACTGTAAAAAGTGAGAGATTTAACTAATTTAATAAATGGATAAAAGTAAATAAAAGGTTTGCGATATAGTAAAATGCAAGAGACTAAATAAAAGAAAGAATAATGGTGCAGTGAAGGGGATGGAGTAATTGAACAAATAAAGAGTCAGGCAATAACAGAGGTGGTGTGCATGGAAACAACCCTTTGATGTCTCGTTTTCACATCTTACCCTTCCTTATCTCTGTGTCACCCTCTCCCCTAACTCTCAGCCTGAAGAAGGGTCTCAACCCGAAACGTCACCCATTCCTTCTTTTCGGCAACGCTGCCTGTCAATCTGAGTTACTCCAGCATTTTGTGTCTATCAACCAGAGTGCTACTCAGATTCATGACTGCAAAGATGAGTGTTGATTCTGGACAACGTCCATTCCAAAACAGGTGTTATATGATGTTGAACTTGACTGTAACAGTGTGAAGCCCAAGCACACAGGGGTCAGTAGGGAATCAAGGTGGCAGGTAGTCGAGAGCTTGAGTTCCTGTTTGTAGATTGCATTTGGTGTCACTCATTACAAACCAATCAGCGTATAAAATGGTGCCTCAGTGCTGAACTCCCAGAAATTGCAAAACCTCTGCCATAGACAAACACCATTTGTCCGTACCTGACGGTAAAGACTCAATGCCACAGGCTGATTCTGTAGAGTCATAAAAAAATCTCCTCTGTTCATTTCATTTTTCAGATGTGCCACAACAGTGTACACTGAAATGAAAACAGAAGGGAAGTGTCAACATTACAAGATCAAAGATTAAAATCCCGAACACTCCTTACAATGTTATCCATTTTGGTTTAGAAAGATATTTGCTCAATTGTTAGTCATTATCACATTGCCCAAAATAGACTGTGAAATTACATCATTCAATTTCATAGGTGTAATGAAGTAAGAATCACAGCTACTTCACAGACATCAGAATATGATCTTTAAAAACTGGATTAAGCCAGGTGTTGGCCATTTCATATTTAACTGATACTCAAGACATTTGCAATATGTTCATGTGAAAGCTTTGCAAAGAAAACATTGATAATCACCATGCCACATAAGAAGGTTAAACAAATATATCAGAGACAGGTCTTCTTGACCCCAAATTGATTTTACCAATAAAATAAAGGGTGGCACGGTGGCGCAGCGGTAGAGTTGCTGCCTTGCAGTGCCGGAGACCTGGGTTAGATCTCGACTACGGGTGCTGTCTGTACGTTCTTCTCATGACCACATAGAAAACTGGGTAAAATATGCCATTCGGCCCATCGAGCCATTCATTATTATCATGGCTGATCATCCAAAATCAGTATCTTGTTCCTGCTTTTTCTCCCATATCTCTTGATTCCTTTCACCCAAAGAGCTAAATCTAACTCTCTCTTGAAAACATCTAGTGAAGTGGCCTCCACTGCCTTCTGTGGCAGAGAATTCCACATAGTCACGTAGGTTTTCTCCGAGATCTTCGGTTTCCTCCCACACTCCAAAGACATACAGGTTTGTAAGTTAATTGGCTTGGTACAAGTGTAAAATTATCCCTACTGTGTAAAGGAGAGTATTCATGTGCGGGGATCGCTGGTCGGCGCGGACTTGGTGGGATGCAATGCCTGTTTCCGCGCTGAAACTAAACTAAAACGAAACAAAATAAAACTAACAGATGAACATTCAAAAACATTGAGAAGCAATGGCTCTTTTTTGTCTAAAGGTGCCATGTTGCTGGTGACCCCATGAAGTGACCAGCTATTTGGTTCCAGGATCAAAGGCAATTTTTGAGAAGTATTCACACGAGAGATGAGAATGAAACTAAGAAGCAGAAACTATCCCAACACAGAGCAGCAAATTGTAGTTTGTTCTCCACACAACCTCTTACTCCAGACATCCCCCATCTCCTCAACCACCCTGCACCCATAACCATTTTCTTCTTTCCCTACCTCAGGAATAAGCGAGTTCGGTATTCCGACTGCACATGCCCTAGGTCATAGGTCACTAGCTGTAAAGTCTCGGTAACGATGGTGCTGCATTGTGTGCAGGCTTGCGTTTTGTCTGGGGTCGGGGTCGGGCCCAGCCCCATCCCCGGTGTCCCGTCCCTGTCCGGGATGCCCTCGGCTGGCGGGGCGGCCCCGGACTTGCAGCCACTGGCTCCAGCTCGGCTCTGCCTGTCCTGCCGGGTTGGCTGACAGTCCTCCACCTCCACCCCCCTCTGCTCAGTCCAACACCGAGATTCTGCTGAAGATGGGCAACTGCTGGCTGGAAGAAGTGGCAGCGGGTACGGTTGGGGCAGAGGCCGGTGATGTGCAAGGTACGTCTTGTACTTGGGGTGAGGGCTGAGGGAGCGCAGCTCGGCCAGGCCATGGGCGAACTGCCACTTGTCGCCGTAGCAGGCCATCTGGTTCCTCTGGAGTTGGAGCGGGGTTGTGCTGGAGTTGGCACTAGCTGTGGCTCTGTGGGTTCCACGTGCTGGCGGTGGGTTTGGGGGCTGGTGTGCCGTCGGTCCGGACGTCTCCGGCCACTCCCCAGGCGGGGATGGAACCCTCGAGTGGGACGGGTACGGGTTATTGATTGGGGAAGATCAGCCGAATGGCCGCCTCCTGCACCTAATTTCTATGTTTCTATGACACACGGTCCAGTGGTGGTACAGCAGCGCTTGCGGCGCCGGGGACACGGGTTCGATCCTGGCAAATAAGGCGCGGTTCTGCGGATGAGAGACCACTGAAAATAGAGAAAAAAAAAATCGGACCCAAACTATATTCTCTGAATCTACAGCACTTTGTTCGATTTTTATTTATAGCGTCAATCTTTGACAAATCCCATGATTGCTTGCATTTTTCAGAATACCAAACTCGCTTATTCCTCATACACATCTGAAAAGCCTCACTTATTAGCCTTTTGGCAAGCTAACAGGATAAGTTTGAATCAGCCAGCTTCATTCAAATCCAAGTTTTACAATTGAAGGATACATGCCAAAAGAGTAGTCAACAGGTTTGCCATTTACAGCCTGTTACAAGAGTTCTGAGCTGCCTGTAGATTGAGTTAGGAACAGTGATGAACATCTTTGCTAGTGTTAATAAATAAAGAGTTCAGATTCACTCTGCATCAGGCCAGGAATATTGGCATCTGAAGAGATTACCAATCCTCATAAATGCATAAGTTGTATGAGCAGAATTGGGTCATTCAGCCCATCTAGTCTACTCCACCATTCACCCATGGCTGATCTATCTTTCCATCTCAACTCCATTCTCCTGCCTTCTCCCGACACACGAGCTAATCAAGAATTTATCTATCTCTGCCTTAAAAATATCCATTGCCTTGGCCTCCACAGCCTTCTGTGGCAAAGAATTCCACAGATTCACCTCCCTCTGACTAAAGAAATTCCTCGTCTATTTTCTAAAGGTATGTCCTTTTATTCTTGTGGATAATATAACCATAAAATATAATTTTAGGTGCAAAAGGCAGTGATGGAGGATAGTGGGGGGAAATGTGCATGAAAGATGGATCAGCTTGTTCAGTCCCCTCTGCTTGTGGCCAAGTGGGTGCCATGAGCAGCAAACTGGGTTCAAAACAACTTGTCACAATAACATCCCAACGTTCTCTCTGCATGTTTCTCCCAGTGGGGTTTACCAGGGTGTGAGGCAATGAGGGAAACCAGGATATGCAGGAACTACTTCCCTCATATTTTAAGATCGACTACAGGAATTGCCAGGCATGAGAAAATCATTGAAAGAAGAATGAGGAAATTAAGCCAACATAATACCTACCAAATTAAGACTTAAAGTTACATAACATTTCATTTACCTAAATCAGTATCTCCACTTTCTATTGCTTTAAGTAGTGCCAGCTGACTTCTTTTCATCTTTAACAACAGGGGCACCTGCTCGCCAGACCTTGGTTCATACTCTAGCAACTAGAACAAAACAGAAATGATAAATACAATGGAGATCATGGCAACTCATCATAATCCGTTGTTCAAGGTGTGGACTCTTATACATTGGCGAGTTCAAAGATTGACTGGGCGACAACTTCACACAGTCCGCCTGAACCTACCTGGTCTCCTGGTTGCCAAACACCTTAATTCTCCTTCCCATTCCAACACTGACCTTTCTGTGCTAGGCCGCCTCCATTGTCAGAATGAGTCCAAAAGCAAATTGGCGGAACAGCACCTCATATTTCGATTTGGCAGCTTACAGCCCATCGGTATGAATGTTGATTTCTCTCACTTCCAAAGTAACCCTCGCATTCCCTCTTTCCCCATCCCTCTCCAACCCAAGTTGAACCAGCTTCAGTCGTCTCATTGTCTGGAAACGTCCTCAACCAGCTCACAGTTAACAATGGCATGTTATCTTTATCATCGTTAATTCTTTCATTCATTTGTTCTATATATTTTATATATATATATATATATATATATATATATATATATATATATATATATATATATATCTCACCATCTCTATCTCTTGTTTCCCTTTCCCCTCAGTCTGATGAAGTGTCTGTCATGAGATGCTGTCTGATCTACTCCAGGTTTTTGTGTCTATCTTCGGTTTAAACAGGACAAATCAAAATAGAACGTACATGGTAAATGGTAGGGAATTGAGGAATGCTGCGGAACAGAGGGATCTAGGAATAACTGTGCATACTTCCCTTAAGGCGGAATCGCATGTAGATAAGGTGGTAAAGAAAGCTTTTGGTGTGCTGGCCTTTATAAATCAGTGCATTGAATATAGGAGTAGGGAAGTAATGTTAAAATTGTACAAGGCATTGGTGAGACCAATTCTGGAGTATGGTGTACAATTTTGGTCGCCTAATTATAGGAAGGATGTCAACAAAATAGAGAGAGTACAGAGGAGATTTACTAGAATGTTGCCTGGGTTCCAGCAACTAAGTTACAAAAAAGGTTGAACAAGTTAGGTCTTTATTCTCTGGAGCGCAGAAGCTTAAGGGGGGACTTGATTGAGGTCTTTAAAATGATGAAAGGGATAGACAGAGTTGACGTGGATAAGCTTTTCCCATTGAGGGTAGGGAAGATTCAAACAAGAGGGCGTGACATGAGAATTAAGGGACAGAAGTTTAGGGGTAACTTCTTTACTCAGAGAGTGGTGGCTGTGTGGAATGATCTTCCAGCAGAAGTGGTGGAGGCAGGATCGATTTTAACATTTAAAAGTAAAGTGGATAGGTATATGGACGGGAAGGGAATGGAGGGGTATGGTCTGAGTGCAGGTAGATGGGACTAGGGGAAAATAAATGGTCAGCACGGACTGGAAGGGCCAAGAAGGCCTGTTTCCGTGCTGTAATTGTTATATGGTTATATGGTTAAAGCTTTTTCCTTATAATCACTTTAATCCGTAATTAGAATTACACTTAAATCACGTTTAAGAACAGTTAGACAGGTGCAGGGATAGGACAGGTTTGGAGGGATATGGACCAAACGCAGGCAGGTGGGACTAGTGTAGCTGGGACATTGTTGGCCAGTGTGGGCAAGTTGGGCTGAATGGCCTGTTTCCACACTGTATCACTCTATGACTCTACACTATACATTGTAATTACCAATGGTACTTACTTCTTTATCATATATTCAATAATGAATTAACCTGTGAACAAGAGACGTATTCTGCCATACATGATTTTTCAAACTCATTCATACGCAGGGAGCTGCTTGCAAATGACATGACTGTTGAGAATACCGTTTGACCAAACCTAGCAAGAACTTAGCTAAACTTGACAGGACGAAGTTACATGGAATGAACCATGTATGGATAAAACCTAATAAGCAAACCATTCGAGGGGAAAGAAAAGCAAATCACATGGATCAATGGATGCTGAGAAGTCATATATTAACCATAATAACGTTTCATTGCTGACATTAGATTAAAAAATTCCCTCAGTTTTGGTAATATTTTATCCAGATTACATTAATTTACAGAAAACAGATTTTATTTAAAGCTGCCTTTAGTTTCTTGACATTAATCATTGAAGATTATTATTATTAAATACATTTTTACATGTTTAATATCAATGCTTCTTCACCCGAGTCCTGCAGTTTGCTCTCAAAGAAAACACACTATTATACAAGAAGATTGAAACTGAGCAGAGTTCTCCATTGGATGCTTTATTACAATATAAAGTAAACCAAAGGGCAGAATTTCACTTGCCTTTATTGCTAGCTCTGTTCTGCCACAATCATAAGCTTTGGCAGCAATCTCAGAATAAGAAATGCCAGGGGTGTCCCCAAGTTTGTGGTTGATTGCTCGAGCAATGCAATCATCAGGTTCTTCCTTCTGTTGGACCTGTAGATCATAGAAGGTAATTGATGCTAAAAAGAAACTTCTATGCCTTTTTATTTTCAAGGAGGAATAGTTGCAGGGCTATGGGAAACTG
Organism: Raja brachyura; assembly: GCA_963514005.1. The sequence continues at coordinate 92,718,191 of OY740787.1, read as the reverse complement.
CAGGCGAGTGACGCTAATTTTAAATCTCTGCCAAAGAGCTGGTGCAAGCACACTGGACTGAATGGCCCATTTCTGTTCTGCGAGTCCACCAAGAGGACTACTTGAAGCACGAAAGAGCTATCTCCTCCGTCCCAGTACTCCTATCCTTGTCAGATTCAGTATCAATACAGCGTTCTTATCTTGCCAACAGTTCTGAAATAAACACAGGGTAAGGAATGAAAATAAAGCAGCAGAAAAATTATAAAGTGATGGAAGTACTACCAGAATCTCACTAAATTGCATGCATCCTTGCCAGTGAAGTACTTAAAAATACTCCACCAACTACAAGGGCAGAACTAGTTGGTTGCAAGGTGTCTCTTCTTCTTGAGAAGGTGAACGTCTGAACAGTCAGGGACACTTATAAAGGCTAGATGTCCTTAAGCTAAGTGGGGGGGGGGGGGGAACCTTCAAAGCCTGAATGGGTCACACGGGAATCTTCCAATTGTTGTACTAATTATCCTGGATTTCTCTCTGGAGGCCTTTACCCATAATTTCTTCTCTCTAAAGATTTTATAGGTTTCAAGCCAGATCACACGTGTTGTGCTGAATAAGACATCACATGTGTGGGGGGCAGGGTGGATGCAGCTTATTATTTCCTGTCATTTCCTTATTTTCCGATGTTACTGGCATGAAAAAAAAAAAAAAAAAAAAATCAGCTCTGGTCTACCTCAAGATTAGAAGAATATGTTCAAATTTAAAGCATGCCAAAAAAAAAAGAACTCCTGGACTCAACATAATCGGTGACAGAGAATTTCAAATAAAATCGTGGGAATCCAAAATAAGAATCGAAAACACAGATGCGACCTGACCTGCTGAGCTTTACCTGAATTTTCAATTTTTATTAATGAGGAAAATGATATTTAGGTACCCAAGTCAGTCTCACAGGATCTCAGCCCACCCACTGGTATGTGATGAATGGGCAGATTTCAGCCTGAGCAAAAGTGGGAATAGTTTAAAAACAAGCACAGAATTAGCCAGTTGGACTCCTGATCACTTGATTACTCTTGAGGACGTTGTGCATGTCCTCATGCACAATGAGCAACGTGGTCCTGGCTTTCAATTATCCCAATGGTTAGATATCTACCGATGTTGTCTATCCAAGACCAGGCCAGAAAAATGACCAGACTTGCGAAGTATGAGGGAAATGCTATAAATGAGATGGGGTTAGAGGTAAAAAAAAATTTCAACAGGTAAATAAAGACGAGTCATTTACCTTATAACAAGCCCAGTGAGCCAATATCCGACTTGCTCCTTGAAATTCCGATATTTTCATGTACTCACAAATCTTTATTGCCAGTGGATACAATTTACGTAAAATTAATCTGAAGAGATAAGGGAAATAAACAGGGATTGAAATAGGGGGTTACACAAAAAGCTGGAGAAACTCAGCGGGTACAGCAGCATCTAAGGAGCGAAGGAGATAGGCGACGTTTCGGGTCGAGACCCTTCTTCAGACTGGTCAGGGATCAGGGAAACGAGAGATATAAACAGTGATGTGGAGAGATAAGGAACAATGAGTGAAAGATATGCAAAAAAGTATTGGTGACAAAGGAAGCAGGCCATTGTAAGCTGTTTGTGGTGTGAAAATGAGAAGCTAGTGCGACTGGGGAGGGGGGGGGGGGGGAGATGGAGAAGGAATGTCAGGGCCAGAGGGCTGAGGGAGAGGTGGGGGGGAGGCAGTCTGGGTTAACAGAATTGAGAAAATTCAATGTTTAAGCCCAGAGGATGCAGACTCCCCAAGCGGAATATGAGGTGCTGTTCCTCCAACTTGCGGTGTTGATCACTCTGGCCGTGGAGGAGGCCCAGGACCAAGAGGTCGGATACGCAGTGGGAGGGGGAGTTGAAGTGCTGAGCCACCGGGAGGTCGGGTTGGTTATTGCGGACCGAGCGGAGGTGTTCGGCGAAACGATCGCCCAGCCTCCGCTTGGTCTCACCGATGTAGATCAGCTGGCATCTGAAGCAACGGATGCAGTAGATGAGGTTGGAGGAGGTGCAGGTGAACCTCTGTCGGACTTGGAATGACTGCTTGGGTGCCTGAAAGGAGTGGATGGGGGAGGTGAAGGGACAAGTGTAGCATCTCTTGCGGTTGCAAGGGAAAGTGCCCGGGGAAGGAGTGGAGCGGGAGGGAAGGGAAGAATTGACGAGGGAGTTGCGGAGGGAGCGGTCTTTGCGGAAGGCAGACAGGGGGGGAGATGGGAAGATGTGGCGAGTGGAGGGGTCACGTTGGAGGTGACGAAACTGGCGGAGGACTATCTGTTGTATGCGCTGGCTGGTGGGGTGAAAGGTGAGGACCAGGGGGACTCGGCCCTTGTTGTGAGTGGGGGAATGGGGAGAGAGGGCAGTGTTGCGGGGTATGGAGGAGACCCTGGTGCGAGCCTCATCTATAGTGGGGGAGGGGAAACCCCGTTCTCTGAAGAACGAGGACATTTGCGATGACCTGGTGTGGAACACGTCATCCTGGGAGCAGATGCGGCGTAGACGGAGGAATTGGGAATAGGGGATGGAGTCCTTACAGGAAGCAGGGTGGGAGGAAGAGTAGTCCAGGTAGCTGTGGGAGTCAGTTGGTTTGTAGTGGATGTCAGTCAGGAGTGTATCACCTGCAATAGAGATGGTGAGGTCAAGGAATGGTAGGGAAATGTCGGAAATGGTCCAAGTATATTTGAGTGCCGGATGGAAGTTGGTGGTGAAATGGATGAAGTCAGTCAGTTCTGCGTGGGTGCAGGAGGTGACACCAAAGCAGTCGTCAATGTAACGGAGGTAAAGGTCGGGGGTGGGGCCCTGGTACGCCGAGAACAAAGATTGTTCGACGTGCCCGACAAAGAGGCAGGCGTAGCTAGGGCCCATGCGTGTGCCCATAGCTACGCCTTGTGTTTGGAGGAAATGGGAGGAGTCAAAAGAGAAGTTGTTGAGGGTAAGGACCAACTCTGCTAGGCGGAGGAGGGTGTCAGTGGATGGGTATGGGTTGCTCCTCTGGTCGAGGAAGTACCGGAGGGCTTTGAGACCATCCTGGTGGGGGATGCAGGTGTATAGTGACTGGACGTCCATGGTGAAGATGAGAGGATGGGGGCCTGGACAACGGAATGTGCGGAGCCGACGGAGAGTGTCTGAGGTGTCTTGAACATAGGTGGGGAGGGATTTAACAAAGGGGGATAGGATGGAGTCAAGGTATGTGGAAATGTGTTCGGTGGGGCACGAACAGGCAGAGACAATGGGTCTGCCGGGGCAGTCGGGTTTGTGGATTTTGGGGAGAAGGTAAAATCGGGCTGTGCGGGGCTGGGGAACGATGAGGTTGGAGGCTCGGGGGGGTAGGGAGCCGGAGTTGATGAAGCCGGTTATGGTGCTCGAGATGGTGGCCTGGTGCTCGTCAGTGGGGTCATGGTCCAGGGGTAAGTAGGAGGAGGTGTCCGAGAGTTGGCGCGTGGCCTCTGCTTTGTAGAGATCGACGCGCCAGACTACCACAGCACCTCCCTTGTCGGCGGGTTTGATAACCCAGTCTGGGTTGTTGCGGAAATATCCATAGTCAGGATTGAACCCAGGACTCTGGCGCTATAGGGCAGCAACTCTACTGCTGCGCGCTGTACCTACCATCCTTGTCAAATATTGTCAAAGAATAATCGTATGGCAGGTTTCTGGTTAACTCCATCACTTCAGAAGAGATATTAGAAAGATGATTGAAAGGGATTGAAATAATTCATTCATAACACTTGCTCAATTAGGTAAAGTACAAGTTAACACCTAAAATTATATATTGATGGAGGGACCAAATGCAGACCAAATTAGAGAGTGACAGTGTTTTAAAATTTTAAGGGAGTCAAAGATTAGTGCAGGAAAATTGTAATGGGGCAAAAGATCACTCTTGACCTCACTGAATGATGAAGCAAGCACTAAACACTGTACACACTACCCCTGCTTCTGTTTAATATGTTCTTATGCAGAATATTAGTTTAGTTTAGAGATACAGGCCCTTAGGGTCACCGAGTCCGTGCAGACCAGTGATCCCCACACACTAACACTATCCTATACACTAGGGACAATTTATCATTTTATCTAAGCCGATTAACCTACAAACCTGTACGTCTTTGGAATGTGGGAGGAAGCCAGAGCACCTGGAGAAAACCCACGTGGTCTCAGGGAGAACGTCCAAACGCCATACAGACAATATCCATAGTCAGGATTGAACCCAGGACTCTGGCGCTATAGGGCAGCAACTCTACTGCTGCGCGCTGTACCTACCATCCTTGTCAAATATTGTCAAAGAATAATTGTATGGCAGGTTTCTGGTTAACTCCATCACTTCAGAAGAGATATTAGAAAGATGATATTAGAAAGTATTAGAGAGACAAAATATCAGGAAAATCTAAGAAGATTACCAAAGAGCACACGCATATAGTTCAGCATTGGCTCATTAGCATTCAAAGAGAGCTTGGATTAAATCAGTTACTATTTCAGTAGTATTTAAAACAAAAAGGCAACTCTATTCGTTACTGCATCTTGAAAAAAAAATTAAAGAAACAACTTACCTATCGATTAGAATTTCAATAGTGAGTTGTTTATATCTAAAACGCAAGTCAAAGATCAATTTAAAAATAATCAAGATTCAAAAGTGCTTATTTTCTTGAATATGCAATAAAAGCCCAACTGCAAGGGGCTCTAAACAGATACCAACAATTTTCAATCACCTTAAAAACTTAGCTGAAACTAATTAAATACTAGGATATACAATGTTATTTTTCAAAGTCCCGAATTCAGGCAGAACGGGCATGAATAAATGAGTGCGATGCTATACAGCTGTAGTTGTTCTGTTTAATCACAAAATTATCACTCAATAGACGTACCAAATACCAGCAATGTTAGGAAGACACAAAATGCTTGAGTAACTCAGTGGGACGGGCAGCATCTCCGGGGAGAAGAAATGGGCGACGTTTCAGGTGGAGACCCTTCTTCAGACCAGCAATATCAGCATGTGTTAATATGGCCTTTGATACATTTTATTATTGGCACTGGGCAAGTTGTTGGCATTTCATGTGACTTGAAGAAAGAGCTATGGTAATGATCCAATTGTTTGTTGGATTAAAAGTTCTCATCACTATGTTTGATGGCATCTTAATTATTCATAAGGTCTTCAAATGATTAGATTTGTTTCGGTTTGTACCTGTTGTTGGATTCAGCATTCAACAAAATATTATTTCCCCTTAATAATTTTTGTGTGAATTGAGTATTTTACAGAATGCTGCTTCTTCATGGGATGGAATCAGTAAACAATACTGCTAGAGACGCAGGAAACTACAGAAGCTGGAATCTGGAGCAAAACACACAGTGTGCCATCTGTTGTGGGAATTTGCTATGTTCCAGATTGGCATCCTTCTTCAGACTGGTGGAGATGGGAAGGGAGGTAGGGATGGGGCAAAGCCTGGCAAGTGATGGGTGGATACAGGTGAATGGACGCGCTTGGTAGATGGATAGAGTAAGTGACAAAGGCTAGAGATGAAAAGGATAGAAAAGGGTGTCAGATGAGGAAAGAAGAGGGGGTTTAAAATGTAAAGCCGGACGGAAGGATATGGGTGGAAGGGGAAGTGGGAAGGGTGCTAGAATAATAATATGGGACTGACAGATGGGAGATGCGTGTGGCGGAGCAGGATAAAAAAGCAGAGCTATAAGGGTATGGGAGAAATGTGTACGCATGATGGCGACGGGGGTTGTTATTTGAAATGGATCATTCAATATGACACTGTTGGGCTGTAAGCTCCTCCAGTGGAATACTAGGTGCGGTTCTTTCTATCTGCATGTGAGGAAAACATTCTTTACACAGAGAGTGGTGAGTCTCTGGAATTCTCTGCCACAGAAGGTAGTTGAGGCCAGTTCATTGGCTATATTTAAGAGGGCGTTAGATGTGGCACTTGTGGCTAAAGGGATCAGGGGGTATGGAGAGAAGGCAGGTACGGGATACTGAGTTGGATGATCAGCCATGATCACATTGAATGGCGGTGCAGGCTCGAAGGGCCGAATGGCCTACTCCTGCACCTATTTTCTATGTTTCTATGTTTCTATGTGGCCTTACTCTGACAAAGACGGAGGCCGAGGACAGAAAGCTCAGTACCGCAATGGGAAGAGGAGTTAAAATGGTCAGCAAACTGAAGCTCCAGCAGGTCTTTGATAGTCACTAGCTGAAAATCAATCTTAAAGTGGCAAATTGCCCTTACTTTTGCCACAGAAGTGTTGGGGGAAAACTATCGCCTCGTGTATACTTGGTCTCGCTGATGTGCAGGGGGAATATTGGGAGCACCAAATGCAATAGATGAGGTTAGAAGAGTGCCCCCCATTGAAATGTGGAGGAAGGAACTGCAGATGCTGGTTTGAACACGTCCGCTCAGTTTGCCTAAACCTACCTGATCTCCCAGTTGCTAAACACTTTAACTCCCCCTCCCATTCCCACACTGACCTTTCTGTCCTCGGCCTCCTCTATTGTCAGAGTGAGGCCCAGCGCAAATTGGAGGAACAGCACCTCATATTTCGCTTGTGCAGCTGACACCCCAGTGGTATGAGTATTGACCTCTCTTAACTTCAAGTAACCCTTGCTTTCTCTCTCTCCATCCCTCCCCCTTCCCAGTTCTCCAACCAGTCTGGCTGTCCACCCGATTACATTGTATCTCTGTCTGCTTTGGCGTCACCTTCTCTGAGCTAACAATGGTCGATTCTACATTTTTCTTAATCTGCATGTCTTTTGATCTCTTACACTTCCTTATTTCTGTAACTGTCTAGATCTGAAACGTCACCCATTCCTTCTATCCAGAGATGTTGCCTGTCCCGCTGAGTTACTCCAGCAATTTATGTCTGCCCCTAATTTGAAGCTGTTTACCTGAAATAGCTACAGGAGTCCCTGGATGGAAGAGAGAGAAGAGGTGTAGGGACAAGTGTCACATCTCCTGCGGTTGTAGAGGAAAGTCCCCGAGGAGAAGATGGATTGAGTGGGAAGGTTAACGAATAATATTGCTGCTGCTACTAATTAGCGTGAAGAAGAATCCTAACCCAACAAATTGGCTGTTCATTTTCCTTCACAGATGTTCCCTCACTTGCTGAGTTGAGTTCCTCCAGCACTATTTTTTATACTGAGCTGTCTCCTGGTTTATTCTATTTTACATTTTCCATGCATTTTGAACTTCAAACAAAACAAAAATGTCCACTATTAACAATGGTAAATTTGAAGGATATCTTGCACTGAAACCACTGAAATAACAGAAGAAATTAATGCATTCAACTGCAAATAATTAAAAATGTTGTGAGTTAGATATAGCTCTTCGGGCTAACAAAATCAAGGAATATTGGGGGGAAAGCAGGAACGGGGTACTGATTTAGGATGATCAGCCATAATCATATTGAATGGCTGTGCTGGCTTGAAGGGCCGAATGGCCTACATTCTGCACCTATTTTCTATATTTCTAAAATAAATTCTAGTTGTAGTTTCTGCAGCTCTAAATACGCACAAAGTTACAACAGTCTTTTCTGAACAGTTTTGTGACTGAACGAACCTGACCCAAATTACATGCAAGGATACTGAGGATAACTGAGAGGGATGCCAACAGCATAGTCGCGAATGGCGTTCAACACCCGTAGATCGCGAGCCATCTTCACAAATGTGTCTGGAGGAAAGTTGCTGATAAAGCATTTCCCAAAAGAGGCTGCCTGTGTCCAAAGCAAACAGAAGGTCAATACATACTGTACATTTGCTGTGATTTTATTTAATTTCATTTCCTGAATAAAAAATAAATGCAACATGTGACCATGACAATACATGACTAAACGAAATCTGTTGTGAAACAGACCCCGTGAGTTTTATAAATCCTAATCATCCTTATTGTCATTATTTTTGATATTGAAAAGGAGGAATTATTTCATTTTTTAGACGTTAATAGGAAAGCCAAAATGGGGGAAAGTGTTGAACAGATCATGATGTGCAATGTTAAAGGAGCAATAAATATTTTAGTCTGCAACATTAATTGCTGCTAAGGGAAGATTGTAGCTCTGCTCTGCTTATTTCTTTATGCCTTTGTTGCCACGCTATCTTGAATTCCTCAAGCTACTGTCTGAAAAGTCATTGCTTATCCAAAGCAAAATCATCATTGCCTCAGCGGTGGCGCAGCAGTAGAGTTGCCGCCTTTCAGCGCCAGAGACCTGGGTTCGATCCTGATTACAGGTGCTCTCTGTACTGAGTTTGTACGTTCTTCCTGGGGCCACGTGGGTTTTCTCTGGGTGGTCCGGTTTCCTCCCACATTCCAAGACCGTGCAGGTTTGCAGGTTAATTGTCCCTAGTGTGTTGGATAGAACTAGTGTACGGGTGGTCATTGGTCAGCATGGACTCAGTGGGCCGAAGGGCCCGTTTCCACACTGTATTTCTAAACGTGTGTGTGTTAAGTTATTAAAGGAATACAACAACAGTAAACTAAAGTATGGAATAAAGCTTAAAAGACTGCGAACATTTTATGGAATCCTTGTGTAAATTAACCAGCTTAATCTGTTTTTTTCCCCCACAACCAGTACTTTTGCCAACATGTACATGAATACCACTGTTTTCAATTTTCACATCAACATTTTAAAATCAACATTCTAAATTTGGTTTGAAAGACTCCTAAAAGAACAAGAGATTTTAAAGTTCACAACTATCAACTGCGTGAAGTGTTAATGGTATTTTTGGAACGTTTATTTGGCTGAATAAACTAACCGGTAAGGTTCTCATTAGAGCCATTCCTTTATTCAGACATTAACTCATGTTTGTTCAATTATGAAATTATTTGGGAATAATTTTCATCAAAATAAATTATATTAAATAATAATCTGTCGTACATTGAAAGCAAACATTGGTTTTAAGGTGCATTAAAGTGGTGGAGATGTATTTTACAAAGGACATGAAGATTTCCTTGCTCTTTGTTGCTGTGCTCCAAGCACGAGAGGTGTATACAGTTGAATCTTACCCTCAGCAAGGCCTTCTGCATCTGGGGTTCATACTCATTGCCTGCCGCCTCAATGCATTGCTCCACAGCCTCATACAAGAGGTTTTGTTCCTTTATCTCTCGTAAATATTCATCAGCTTTCTGGCTCTCTTTCTGTGAGTAGAAATGAAGATTGCATTTTAATCTAACAGACAAAGTTATGTATATGGTCTCCTAAATTATTTCATGTGGTTATTCACATGGCAACATATAGATGTCATTTGTCTCCATTATTGGAACAATAGAACCCAAATAATATTAGACAACCTTTCAGAATTAAATTTCATTAATTGAATGGGTTGTGTAAAAAAAACAGCAGACTGTGCCAAAGGTGATCAGTATTTGCACTTTATACTTCAAAATCAGGTGACAAAGACTGAGCTAACACAAATATCACACACAGCTGAAGTTAATTACAAGACTGCTTTGAATCAGTGGACTGAGCCATGTTGAAGGATTCATCAGTGGATCTGAATGAATACGACACAGTTGGTATTGACTTCATAGAAAAATGTATAGAGGTATGAACTTACAAAAAAAAATTCCCAGTTTTCCCTGAACAAGAAGCCAGGAAACAGAAGATTTATAATTTGCTGAGGTCTAGATCTGTAGCATGCAGGACTGGTAATTCAGATTCATACAAGAGGTCCAGCTACAACCATGTGAAGGCCATCATGGGAATGAAGAGGCAAGTTTGGACTAAGTGGACTCACAGAGGGATGCTTGACAGTTGTGGCAGGGATTGCACGCTATCACCTTCTTCAAAGCAAAACCAGGGTAGCATACGCGGCCACAACGCACTACTTCCAGGTGAGAATGCCTTTATGCTCGCTTTAAAGATGGAACAATGACACATATACACAATCCCCTACAGACTATGCCAACCTTGTGATCTCAGTCTCCGAGGGTGAATTCACACACACAGTCCAGCTCACAAGGCGTAGATGGCCGAGTGATAAAGATCCATGTAGACCGCCTCGCTACTCGGGGTACTCAAGGACATCTTCAACTTATCTCTGCAGTCGGAGGTTCCCACCTGCTTCAATAGGACACATCATCACAGTCCCCAAGAAGTGCGTGATGACCTGCCTTAGTGAGCACCGTCCAGTAGTACTTTCATCAACAGGCTGGTTATGGGGCAAATCAAATCTTGCCTCAGAAATGACTTCAATCTGCCTATTACCACAACAGGTCAATAGCAGACGCCATCTCTCTAGCTCTCCATTCTGCTCTGGACCATCTGGATAACAGGATCGCACAAGTCAGGAAGGAACTGCAGATGCTGATTTACACCAGAGTAAGACACTCAGTAAGATGCTGTAATAACTCAGTGGGACAGGCAGCATCTCTGGAGAGAAGAAACGGGTGACTTGACTTGTTAAGCATCCAAGAGTCTTCACTCTGGCACAATGCCCTGAAGTTAATTAAGTACCTACACTTCTAAACCACCTATTGTGCCCACAATCTGAACACGAGGAACATAGAAAGGATTTGGAAAATGAAGCAGCAAAACGGCGAATCAGCATTGAAGGAGATGTTGGCCATTTGGCTTTTCGTATGCAACATATTTCATGGAAATAATCATTTGTGCAAAATTTAGGATTAGCACATTGACTTCCCAGGCTATGAGCTGGAACACCAGGGAAAGGTTATGTGCATTTATGGAGCGATGGAGTTTCTGCTCAAAATTATTGGCCTTCATTATTATTTTAACCGTAGGTAACGAGTGAAATAATAATGGAGTTCTATTGCACACTGAATTAGTGGAAACTTAAGACATGGCCTAGATTTGTAATCATACTTCTATAATTTAATTGCAATTACATTTGAGGAAACTGTGGTAAATGGATACATCAACATTTAAGAACATTAGTCGAAGAATCAACAAGGACAATGGAATTAGTGCTAAATTCATATTTAGAATGGATTTTGATGCTTAATGGTAACATAATTCAATGGCTCGAAGGCCTACTCCTGCACCTATTGTCTATAATATTTTTGTAGACATTAGCGACTCCTCAAGATCATAAACGATTCCAAAGTATTTAAGTTAAAATGGAAGAATTGCAAGATAACATTGCGCAGACTGTGAGAGTAGGCGGACAAATAGCAATAGAGTGCACTGCAACAGAATATAAAATGTGAACTCGTGGAAATGGCCAGAGCAAGGAAAGCTTACAAAAGCAGTTTTGATTCTTAATAGCAATTATGAACTCAAAATATAAATAGAGATCTCTAATAGGTGGGAGCACAGAAAGAAAAGAGAGGGAAAAAGGCAGGAGATATTTCAGAATGGCGTGCGCAAAATATGATATGAAACCAAAGGAGATGACCAAGCGTTAGGTCATGGAGGAGAATCCTGAAGATCCTTAAATCTGTAGCACTTAGATGGGGAAAAATTAGGTGACAGAAGGATTGAAACAAAATGAAGCCTGAGGCACAAAAGAAGAGTGATAAGGCTGGTCAGAAAGGACAAGGTGACTCTTTGTGCAGGATTTCATCTATTTGCAGCAGATGGAGGATGAAGCATGTTATTTGCTCTAACTTCGATCATCAACATTAAATTATTCCAAATTCTGATTCAGAAACAATTATTTTAAAATATAAAACTGATGGAAAGACTAAGAGCAATATATACCTCATATTCTTTATGAGCTTCCAGCAGTAGTGCACCAGGTGCCATGGAAGCAATTTTAAAAATATCTTGACAAGCAGCTGAAAACAAAGTAAATCAATAATGACTAAAAGCTCACAAAATCACATTGCTTGCACCACAAAATTTACATTTCAAAAGTAGTTGATACAAGGAACAGCAGATGCTGATTTACAAAAAAATACATAAAGTGCTGGAGTAACTCAGCAATCGGGCAGCATCTCTGGAGAACATAAATAGGCGATGTTTGGGCTCAGATCCCTTCTTCAGGCTGGTTGTGCTGGTGATGGAGCAGGGGAGGGGAGAAAGTTGGAAGAAAGGAGAAGACAAAGCCTGGAAGCCTGGCAAGTGATACGTGAATAGAGGCGAGGAATGTTTTTGATATGTAAAGGCTGGAGATTAAAGGACAAAAGGTGTGAGATATGGATAAAACAGGTGTAAATTGTGAAGCCATGGGAGAAAAGTGTGGGTGGAAGGGCCATGTGAAGGGCAGAAATGGGAACAAGTCCAGGTGGGACACAGGGAAGAGGAGTAGGAATGGGAAAAAGGGGTTGTTTGTAGGTTAGCTACCAAAAATGGGAGAATTCAATGTTCATACCATTTGGTTGTCAGCTACCCAAATGGAATACGAGGTGACTTTCCTCCAGATTGTGTGTGACTTGACTTTCGTAATAGAGGCCCAGGACACAAAGTATGCGAATGGGAAGAGGAGTTAAAATGGTTAGTAACTGGGAGATTCAGCAGGCACTGGCAGGCCGAATGCAAGTGCTCGGCGAAACTGTCACCATATGTACGCTTGGCCTCGCCGATGTAAAGGAGCCCACATCGGGAACACTGAATGCAGTAGATGAGGTTACAATATCTGCATGTGAACCTCTGCCTCACCTGGCAGGACTGCTGGAGCCCCTGGATGGATGTGAGGGGAGTGGTAAAGGGGAAAGTACCTAGGGAGGGGATGGGTTGGGTATGAAGGGATGAATGAACCAAGGAGTTGTGAAGGGAGACAGATACAAAATGCTGGAGTAACTCAGCAGGACCAGCAGCATCTCTGGAGAGAAGGAATGGGTGACATTTCGGGTCAAGACCCTTCTTCAGAAGAACACTGCGAAGGGAGCGGTTTCTGCAGAAGGTATAAAGGAGTGGGATGGGAATATGTCGGATCATGTGGAAGGTGGTGGAAATGATGAAGAATGAGAATGGAGATATATATAAAATATTATATAAATATGTACAAAACCACTTCATCAGGTAAAAATAGATCTCTTTTTAAATGTAAAGACTGTGACACGAAAACATTAAATATTTCAGCATCCAAAACATTAATGCACCCATCTCCCTGTCTGCATTTCCAACATTGTTTTATTGGAAAGTTCCCAGTTTATGTGTAACTTATAATATTTAACCCAAGTGATGATTTTTGTATTGAACACAATACTTACGTGGGACCTCATGTAGAAACTCATGAGTGTTTGAGCTAATAATACGAACCCCATCGATCTCAGGTACCAAATGAACATCCTCATCGAGATAAAATCTGTGTTTTAGTTTAGGATTTAAATATATTCAGCGCTTATGAATAGTTAATGTTAGTCCATCAATAAATCATCACATACGATTACATTTTCACTGAGCAAACTACTCCATGTGGCTGTAAATTAGAAACAATGCTAATTTTTCTTTATTGAATGCAAAACTAAGTGAATACTTTCTTTGTTCCATCTTCAATTTACAAATTAGACTCATTCTTTTGACAAGCACTCAAGTTTGACGCTTTAGCATAAATACCCTGGAACAGCAGTTACATGTATTTTGTTTGACGTTCTCCCTTGCCAGTTGTTCCAATGCCTCCACAAACTATAAAATGTTCCACACACTTAGCTGAGGAAACTCTGGTTTGTAAAATACGGGCAACTGCTGCCACGTTGCTTTGATAAAGTTAAGAATGTGGTGAATAAATTCTGTATATTCTATGGTTTCTGTGTTGTCCTAGGCTATCTGTGCCTTTTCAACCTCACATATTCCTACGTTTCAAAAGCACGACATAAACAGTAGATCGATCATTTGCAGCAACAGTATAAGGATACTTGATGGTCTCCTCCGCTCTTCCAGCTATGAAAAGCAATTTATCCCATATTCCAATGACTGTAGGATTGGTGCTCTTTGGTCTGTTGCACCTGAAAAAATTAAACAAAAGGTTATCAAAGCTAACATTATTTTCTTACACACATACAAACATAATTAAGGTAAATGAGATATTGTTGAGGATTGTGTGTTTTTTTTGTTAAACACTGGTTCACTGTAAATTTGGACGTATCTTAATTTTATTGATTATGACTGGCCAAAATGGACTAATTAGTAGTGTAGTGGGGTATTTGACATATTTATTCAACTATTAACTACTGAACACCACTCTACAGAAATCTTCCACAGAAGATGTAATAGCACAGGTCAAACACGTGATCTGTGCAGATTAAAACAAAATAAATAAATGCATTAAAACATAAGTTCTTAAGTCACAGGAGCAGAATTAGACCATTCAGTGCACTGAGTCTACTCTGCATTTCAATCATGGCTGATTTATCTTTCCCTGTCGACCCCATTTTCCTGCCTCCTCCCCATAACTTTTGACACCCATGCCTATCAAGAAAATGTAAATCTTTGCTTTAAAAATTATTATTTAAAAAGTATTTTTGCTGCTGCTGGGAATTTGTGAAATACATTGCCACAGACTTGGCATCCTCCGCCGTCTGTGGCAATGTATTTCACAGATTCCCAGCTGCAGGCTTCCTCATCTACTATTTAAAGGTGTGCTCTTTTATTCTGAGGCTGTGCCCTCTTGTCCTACACTTCCTCCAAGAGGGAACATCCTCTCCACATCCACTCTGTCCAAGCCTTTCACTATTTGGCAAGTTTCAATGAGATCCTCCCTCATCCTTCTAAACTGCAGCGAGTACAGACCCAGAGTCGTCAAGCGCCCCTCATACGTTTACCCAATTATCCCCGGGATCATTCTCATGAACCTCCTCCAATGCCAGCACATCCTTCCTCAGATATGTGGCCCAAAACTGCTCACAATACATCAAATGAAGTCTGACCAGTGCCTTATAAAACCTCAGCATCACATCCCTGTTTTTATATTGTAGTTCTCTCGAAATAAATGCTTATATTGCATTTTCCTAATTATTACCAATTTAACCAGCAAATTAACCTTTTGGTACTCCTGCCCCAGCACTCCCAAGTCCCTTTGCACCTCCGATTTCTGAATCAATTCCATCATCCAAATAATTGATATACAACATGAAAAGTAGTGGACCCAACACTGACCCATGCGGAACACCACGTCAACGGCAGCCAGCCAGTAAATGTCCACATTATTCCCACTCTTTGCCTTCTGCCATTCAGCTAACCTTCTATCCATATTACTATCTTCCCTCCAGGACCTGTGCACCATCCTTTCATTTTACTAAACAGTTAGAACATAACTGTTTTTGTAAAGTGCGTTCAGATGGTGAGGAAAAACTTGAAAAGCAACAGAGGAACGGTCGGAATGGAATTAACAAGTTGCTCTGATAGAGACCTGGCATTGAGATGATGTGTAACATAATTATTCTATGATTCACACCACTTCTTATCCAGCTTTTAACATTCATTTCTGAACTCTGAGTACAACCAAGGAATGACCACCCAGCATCTTTCATCTTGTAACCTTTAAGCAATGTATAAGGGAGGCTCTCCCTCAAATTTATTTCCTCTGAAGATGTGACCTTGGATCAGGGCCAGGAACATCCTGGACAAATCCAATAGCAATCTTGCTCCTAGTTGGGCTCACTGCAGATCAGGAAGAGCACCACATTTATCTGCTTTTTAATGAGATATTAAATAGTGGCTCTGCCTTCACGAGGTAGTGGATAAAACAAATTTAAAAGGAATCCGGCGACAAAGAACATCTTTATACACTCAACACTATTATGATTGGCAGAGATTTGTAGCTGCATCTTCATATGGAGAAGATCAGTACTAAAGTGCCATTACTGAGAGGACTGAGCAGATGGGACCCAGCCCAGTCCAGCGCAGGAAGGGGCCTGCACATGATCCATAGCCACTATTCCCTGAACATCCATGTGCCTGTCCAAAAGCCTCTGAAATGTCATCGTATCTGCCTCCACCACCACTCCTGGCAGCGTGTTCCAGGCCCCCACCACTCTCCGGGTAAAAAACGTGCCCCGCACATCTCCATTAATCTTTTCCCCTCTCACCTCATAGCTAAGCTCTCTGTGTTGGACATTCCCACCCTGGGAAAAAGGTTCTGGCTGTCTACCCTATCTATGGCTCTCTTAATTATATATACTTTCAAGTTTCCCCTCCACCTCTGACGTTCCAGAGAGAACAATCCATGCCAATTAAACCTCTCCCTGTAGCCGAAACAATCTAATTTTAATTTAGTTTAGAGATACAGCGCAGAAACAGGCCCTTTGTCCCACCGAGTCCGCACCGATCAGCGATCCCCACACATTAACACTATCCTGCACACACCACGGACAATATACATTTATACCAATCCAATTAACCTACAAACCTGCACCTCTTTGGCGTGTGGGAGAAAAATGAAGATCTTGGAGAAAACCCAGGTGGTCACGGGGAGAACGTACAAACTCCGTACAGACAGCACCCGTGGTCGGGATCAAACCTGGGTCTCTGGCGCTGTAAGGCAGCAAATCTACCGCTGCGCCACCGTGCCAGAATCCAGGCCGTATTCTGGTGCCTTTGCTACTTTTCTGCAGGGAGCATTGGGAGACGGACTCTAGATTGTTCACACATGCCCTCAGTAACCTTTCTCAGAGAATGTCGAACTGCTAGTGATGAAAAGTTCTCAGTTGGTCACTATCAACCTATGTATAGACTTATCAACAGATGTAAAAATTAATCCAATTAACGATGATTCACATCTGGCAACACCATGCCACTTTGCAACTTACCAGACAAACTGTTTAGGTGCCGTTTGGAAATTCGTGTCAATCATGCACAGCATGTCCTGGAAAAATGCATGGGAACATTTATTTTTTTTATTTTGTGCAATAGAAACCTTGTTTACATATTTAAATAACTTGATCAATAAAGCAGATACGTAAACATTCAGCATACCAAACAAAACTTCCCTTTTACATGTAGTTCTGCTCAAATGTGAGTTATGTTTTTAGAAAACTCATGCTGCAGAAAATCTGGTTCTGAAGACAATGGTGTCAATGGGAGAAAGAGAGTTAGGGGCTAAAGAGTTGTAGGCTTGCGAAAACAAAGCTAATTTCATAGGATTTTCAAACAAAAAAGGTATTTTCAATAGCCATAAGTTTGATTTTAAAGCCGAGATTGCCAGGTTCTTAATTAATAAGGATGTCAAAGGTTATGAAAAGGCAGAAGAATGGGGTTGAGAGGGAAATATAGATCAGTCATGATTGAATGGTGGAGAAGACGCGATGGGCTGAAAAGCTTAATTCTGCTCCTATGACATTAACTATTTAGGTACTGCAAGCTAAAAATATAAAAGGCTGTGTGTTACATTGTGTAATAGGTTTTGTTGCACAAATGTCAATAGAAGAAATTGCCTGTCAATTTGAATGGCCACCCAGGGTTAAACAATTTAATCAGACAATGTTGTCTGATTATTGGGGGGAAACATTTTTTCCCTGAACTGGTTTAATCCAAGACAGCTTTATTCCCTGCTCTTACAATTTCAAAAATAACTTTTAAATGGTTCTCTACTCAAATGCAAATAGTGTTCCCTAATTCATCACTTGCATTACATTCAATTTGTGTTGCAGAACTCCCTGTATTGTGCATTTCCCTTTTCTTAATGCATTCGTTTTCGCCCTATGCCCTGGATTGTCTAGCCCTTATCCACTCTTTCATAAGATAATTTTGCATGCTCAAAATACAATTAACTGTGAAATATCCAGTTATAAAATCTTTGTACAAGGTAGAGTTATAGGAAAAATACATTGAACAGAAATTCAGCCCTTGTAGAGTATGCCTAATGTGCATTATGGAACGCTAGATATTATATTCTGTTGAACATGGAACAACATTTTGGAAATGGAGCAGAAATGGCAGCTTCTATTAAATATGCACACGTCTATGCAGAGCATGGATTTCTTCTCACGAAAGGTCCTGATCGGAAACATTGCCTGTTCATTCCCTCCCCAGATGCTGCCTGACCCGCTGAGTTATTCCAGCACTTGTATCTTGCTCAAGATTCCAACATCTGCTGTCTCTTGTCTCTCCTGTCTCATGCATGCTGGTAGATTAATTGGCTACTGTAAGAGGTTAGGAGCAAAACAAATCGAACAGGGGAGTTTTATGGAAATGTGCAAGAGAGTAGGTTGCAGAGAGACAGGTAAAGAGACAGAGAGGAGGAATGAGACTGAATGGTATGGTCCCCTGGCAACTGGCATGGACCCCATGGCCAAATGGCCATCTAATGTATCTGTTGTTCCAGGTGTGGACCCTAAAACATTGGCGAGACCAAACGTAGACTGGGCGATCGTAAAGCTGAAACCTTTCACTCAGTCCGCCTGGACCTACCCGATCCCCCGGTTGGCAAACACTGTAATTCCCCTTCACATTTCCACATTTACCTTTCTGTCCTAGACCTCCTCCATTGTCAGAGTGAGGCAAAACACAAATTGGACGAACTGCATCTCATTTTTCACTTGGGCATCTTACAACCCAGAGGTATGAATATTGATTTATCTAACTTCAATAGCCTTTGCATCCCGCCTCTCTCCATCCCTCCCCACCCAAGTCGTACCAGCTTCAAAGCCGTGTTGTTGTGTTCCATTGTCTGTACTTGTTTTCACCTTGCACACAGCACATTAAAACTGTCACATTTTCATGACAATTCTATAACCTAGTTCCTGGTTCTGCCAAACATATATTTGCCTGCTGCTACACAGCTATCTTTACCTCCAATATTGAGTTTTACCTCTTTGCTGTGCACTCGACTTTCAGCTCCAAATGTGAGGAACTCATGTCAGTAAGACTGAGGTTAGGTCATCAGCTGCCAGTGCTATGTTTCCCTCCATTTCCAACCCACCAGCCAAATATCCTCTACAGGTTTCCCTCATTGCAACCTGAACTTGCTTCTTCTAACTTTCTCCTGCCTTCCTTCGTGCCCACTTCAATCTCATTTTGTCCATCACATCGCATTCCAGATGACAATTAATCTGCTGAAATTTTCAGCACATTGATTTTATTTCGTGTTCCAGTTTCTGCAACTTTTTCCATTCAGAATTTCACTCAATTATTGTGTTTGAACGCCACACAATTACAACAAAATCATTCCAATTATGCTGGAAATCGTAAATAAAATCTGATCTGGCAGCATCAGTGGGAAAAGAAATATAACATAATAAAATGTGATCTAAAAGCAGAAAATGTAAAATGCTGGAAATACTGAGCAGGTCAGGTGCATCCGCTGGAATAAAAATCATTTCCGATGAGGCAGCGTTCAACAGAAGTGAGAAAGAAAGAAACAAGTTAGTTGCAGTAGCAGAGAAGATGTGGAAGGTGGAACATAGGAACATTCTCAGAGAGAAAAATTGTACAACAAGTGGGAACAGATAATGCTACCATGGCGATATAATGTTGCTCATGTGGTCCTGAAATACTTAGGAATGTCCAGCACCCAGACTGTACATCAAGAGGAAAAGATAAAAGGATGGGAAACAAAATGACTCTGACATAAACAGTGAATAGTGAATGAATGAGTTATCCAGAATTGGAGAATTCAATGGAGCCCGGCAGAATGGACTATGTTTTATCATAATTTGACTCACCTTTAATGAAGAAGAGCCCAGCCAAATACTGCCAGTGTCTGTGAACAGAGCAAGCCATTTATAATTGAATGAAATGGCAATTTGGGTAAATCCACCTACTTGAGGACCAATACCAGGAGGACTCTGTAATAGAAAATATTTACATTAAGCAAATTACGTTAAGTAAATTATTATTTTTAAACTATTTTTACATCAACGACTTTTCTCTCTTTGTTTTTGTTTAATTATGTGCCTCATGCATAGATGGTGTGTTTATACTTATTCTCCAATTTTTTCTACTGTAAAATGACATCACAGTGAGCAGTGGGAAGTAACTGCATGCTGCATTTAGTTAAGCAACTGTCTCTTACCAACTCATGGCTAATTGTCATGTGCCAGAAATAGCAGGAACATAATATTATGATGCACCATTGTACTTTATAACATTATTTAAATTATCCTGCAGATCCAATATACCTCTCAGTTTAGGTCACTTTAGAAAGATCACGGCAATAAACCATTTCTCTTCTACATAGAAACATAGCTGCAGGAGGAGGCCATTCGGCCCTTTGAGCCAGCACCGCTTCATTGTGATCATGGTTGATCGTCCCCTATCAATAACCCGTGCCTGCCATCTCCCCATATCCTTGACTCCACTAGCCCCTAGAGCTCTATCTAACTCTCTCTTAAATACATCCAGTGACTTGGCGTTAAAGAAGGAACTGCAGATGCTGGAGAATCGAAGGTTACACAAAAAGCTGGAGAAACTCAGCGGGTGCAGCAGCATCTAAGGAGCGAAGGAGATAGGCGACGTTTCGGGTCGAGACCCTTCTTCAGACTGGTCAGGGATCAGGGAAACGAGAGATATAGACAGTGATGTGGAGAGATAAAGAACATTGAATGAAAGATATGCAAAAAAAGTATTGATGATAAAGTATTGATTGTAAGCTGTTTGTAGTGAGAAAATGAGAAGCTAGTGCAACTTGGGGGGGGGGGGGAGAGATAGAGAGAGAAGGAATGCCAGGGCCCAAGGGCTGAGGCAGAGGTGGGGAGGGGGAGGAGGCAGCCTGGGTTAACACAATTGAGAAAATTCAATGTTTATGCCCAGAGGATGCAGACTTCCCAAGCGGAATATGAGGTGCTGTTCCTCCAACTTGCGGTATTGCTCACTCTGGCTGTGGAGGCCCTGGTCCTCACCTTTCACCCCACCAGGGCAGAGTCCCCCTGGTCCTCACCTTTCACCCCACCAGCCGGCGCATACAACAGATAGTCCTCCGCCAGTTTCGCCACCTCCAACGTGACCCCTCCACTCGCCACATCTTCCCATCTCCCCCCGTCTGCCTTCCGCAAAGACCGCTCCCTCCGCAACTCCCTTGTCAATTCTTCCCTTCCCTCCCGCTCCACAAATAATGCCTTACTGTTGATGAAATGCGGTGAGCAAATGCGATAATTGCAAATATTTTCAATCTTGATAATATGCACACCCAATGTTCGCCAACCACTTTAGCTGTTGTTGTGCCTTCAGCTCTCGCTTCTCTCTACCGTCATTTCTCCTCACTTTTGGAATTATGAAGTAGGATAAATATCTAAAAAGTTTCAGAAGTGATAAAACTGGCTGTAAAATGTTAAAATCGCCCATGGTTCTGAAGTGGGTTTTTACATGCAAAAAGAAAACGCTTCTGAAACTAAATTTATCATTAAAAATCTCCAGACTTACGAGTGGTGCGTGGAAAAGGAAGTTTTCTATCATTATGCCATTGAGATGTATATTTTGGCAAATAATAAAATGTCCTGACAGCTTAAACACCCACTCCATTTCAAAGATATTTCCTGAGGTTGATTATGTCCAATTAACAGCTGACAATTATGCCATTCCTTGGCTTGCATCTGAGTAAAATGTAATTCAAACCCCACGTATGGTTTGCGATATTTTTAATGATGCATTTTGCTTCAGAAGAGTTTTCTTTTTGCATGTAAAAAACCCACTTGAGGACCATGGGAGATTAAAAAATTTTACAGCCAGATTTATCACTTCTCAAACTTTTTAGATACCAAAGGAATCCAGAAAAAACACAAATAATGCCTGACTGTTGATGAAATGCAGTGAGCAAACGTGATAATTCCCAATATTTTCAATCTTGATATCTACAATGTTCGCCAACCACTCGAGCTGTTGTTGTCCCTTCAGCTGCCGCTTCTCTCTACCTCTATCTCTTCACTTTTGGAATTCTGAAGGTAAATGTCTCTCAAGCTTACCCCGATTTCCATAATTATTTACAGCGCAAAAATTGACTATTTTGGTGGTTTTTAACAGGTCCGCGACCCTGGAACAATGGCAGGAGCTTACCTGCAGTTCACAGCGTGTGCTCCAGTTGGCGTTGCATGGCAACAGTACGGGTCACGGATCGTAACCTCGACTGCCGTGCAACCTCTCTATAGACCTCCCTGCAGTTCATTTGTACACAGGATTGTAGCCCATTTGTCATCCAACAGCAGCATTCAAATTCAAATGCCATTTGGTTGTCCAAGCCACTTATACGCTATCAACTTGGCAAATGTTGGACACGTTTGAATAATTATTTAGCTTATTGTGTAAACTGCATCGCTTACAATGCTCAGGCAGATTTTCTCCTTACCACAGATTTGTAGGATGCATTATCTAAGACGTACAAATCCTTCCCAGTAGCCAGAAAAATTTTAGTTTGTCTATCTTCCATTAATACAGCCCAACATGTTGGTGGGCATTTTAATCCTGTTGGAAAAATATTCGGAATCTTTTAATATAACTTTAAATCAAATATTTTAATCTAGAACATTTTCTCTCATATATAACTTATCTGAATAAAGATGAAACACCACACATTGTTTTCACTAGGCTAGTTTTATAATTATGGGCATCCATAAACAGCAGGAGGAAATTTAAAATAGCCATTGAATAATGGACGAAGACAAACAAAATTGTGGGAGCATCACATAGACATTAATAATAATAATCTGCACTTAGATGGATTCATGCAGCGGGCTGCAGATGGGGTGTTTCACTGCCTTTCACATCTCGGCCCGTACATCAGCCCAATCTAACCCCAGCAACTGGTTCCTTTAACAGCAAGGCAGACCACCTCCCCAAAAACTCTGCAGCAATCACGTTCACCCGACAATCACCAAGTCCCGGCCTATGCCAAACTGTCCTTTTAATGTAGCTGCTGCAGTCTGCTCTCTCTTTCTCCAGCGAGAATCCCCTGGCAATGGCTGGGTGGGAGCCATTGGTTTCACTAGGCTAGTATTATAATTATGGGCATCCATAAACGGCAGGAGGAAATTTAAAATAGCCATTGAATAATGGACGAAGACAAACCACGTATGTGCCAAATACAAATTGTGGTGGATGCCTAAATGCTCACTTGCAATGTAATGTTAACTGCTCATGGCTGAAATAAGACAATATCATATCTAAAAAAAGACAATCACATCTAGTGCACTTGATTTTTCAAAAATAAATTTACATAAATGTTTATGGATATCTTCCTCACAGTTAACTAACTTCCCTTTCAGAGAGTGAGACACACATAGTAGACTGCAAATGCTGAATCTGGAGCAAATGGACGCAGGGCCTCCACCTGATATGTTGATCACCTCTTTGTCTTCTCAGAATGAGAAGGCAGGAGAATGGGTTTAGGAGGGAGACATAGATCAGGCTTGATGGGCCGAATATCCTAATTCTCCTCTGATCACGTATGACCCATCAAGTTTCAATCTACCTCTGTACAATAAGGATTAATTAATTTTTTTCCCCTCAAAATATAGAGGAAATACGTGCAGATAATTTGCGATTAAAATGTCTTTATCACCCTGTGTGCCTACACTGCCACTTGAGCTATTCAGTACCTCTATGTCTCTATCACAGACATTACATTTTCCCTCTTTATCCACCCTTCTCTGCACCTTAAAACATGTTTAGTTTCTCCATTTCAAAGTTTTACGGCTATTATTTTTACTAATATTACTTAAATGTAAGAATCAGAAGTGAATTTAACACTGCACTTTGATTCCAATATTGAATGTCGCGTTTACCTGGAATTTCAGGAAATCGGCGGAGTTTGAGATCATCTATATTTGTGGCAAGTGTGAAACGAAAAGCACCAGTAAGTATAGCGATTCCTGAGCCATAAGCAGAGTGGAATACTTTGGCCTCCATAACTCGATTCTGTAGCACCTCCTTCAAAAATCAGGACATTGCAAAACATAATCGTTTTGGTTTGCACAACAATCAGAAACAATCATGCAACATTTAAACAAATTGAATACAGCCAGCTTGAGATGGAGTTGTAACTCAATTAATTGGGATTAGCA